>JAJKFI010000053.1:477002-492387 GCA_029204185.1 Lerista edwardsae | reverse complement strand
GTGTGTGTGTGTGTGTGTGTGTGTGTGTGTGTGTGTGTGTGTGTGTGATTTTTAAAAAAATTCAGTTAAAGAAATCTGTAAATACTGTAAATGTGAAGAGTAGTACCTCCTCCCTACCTTGCTCTCTGGAATACCTTGATTGGTGGATAGAAGATGGAGGCTTTCTTTAAACTTGTACTGCATTTTACTTAGATGCCTGCTTTTGAGCACTGATAACCATAGTAGTTTAGTCCCAAAACGTTTGGTTTTATTCTTTAAAAAAATGCATAATATAGAGACCAAATTGGTTTAAGTGTCTTTTGCAGCATATTTGTTTTTCATTAAACATTCCTATAGAATTATAGAAAGGACCATGTTTTATTTATCAGGTTGCCTCTGAAAATGGGCTGAAGGTTTTCTTTTCTTTTTACCTAAAAGAAAGAAAGAAAGAAAGGGAAAAAAAAGATCAGCTTAGGGCATTTGCTGAATAACATGTTTACTGTGCTGGAAAAGAGGGTGGGGGGAGAGCATGAGATACTCCTGTCAGAACAAGAGACCGCTTAAGGCAAAGGGATAAAATGGAAGGGGGAAAAAAAGAAACAAGAAAGGGACTCCAAGAGACTTCATTTTATGTTGGCTTCTTTCTTTCTTTTGTCTGTGTGTGAGTGTATGTAGGCTTTTAATTTTTTTCTTCACCCGTTTTGCATTATCAATTAATTTGTGTTGTGCAGTGTAGCAGTCCTAGCTGAGCGTCTCCAGCTCACGATACACTGCAAAGGCATGGAGTTTTCCAAGGCGTGAAAGAAATCCCCATTTTGTAAGTCTGAGCATTTCTTATTTGGAGCATTTAATAGCTGGTGCGGGCTTGTTAAAGGCATGTCTTTCTTAGGGAAGGGGGGATATTTAAGTAGTAATGGGCCTGGTGGAGTCTATGTGGGTGGGGTTATTGCAGTAAGATTGCTGTAGATTTTGAAGGCGTCTTTAATTTTTGTTTCCACGTCTCTTTATGCAACAGCTAATTACTTTTCAAGTTGAAAGCTCTTTGCCTGAATTGTAGGAATTCACTCTAGTGATCTGTTTGCATTTTAGTTCAGTAGGAGCTTGGGAAAAAGAGAATATTTAAAGGAAAAATTGTGCTACAAAATTAGCAGTGCACACGCACACACAGCACACACACAAACACAAACAGCACAGAATGTATATTTCTGGCCTCAATTATTCTTGCCCCTTGCTCTAAATGTTTCAACACCCTAGTATAAATTCTAACTTTTTAAAAGGTGGATCCCTTTGGAGGGTTTGAAAAAAGTTCTGTGTCTCCAAAGAGAGCCTTGGAAACGAAGAGAAAGGAAATGGGGAAAAACTTCCAGTAATTTGTTGAGATTCAGCCTTTTTATGGAGGAATTAATAATTCAATAAATTTGTCAAAATCCATTTTGAATAACACTGCTATCTTTTGTTACATCTTAGTACTGTGGAGAGTGGGGGGAGAGGAAATTTAACCTCAAGGACAAGTTTTGAGCATAAATGATTTAATTTTCAGATCACATCCTTTTTTATTACATGAGGACTGACTAGATCTACTAATGAATAATTATTACTCTATAAAATAAAGGGGGGAACAGTCTTCAGCAGCTGAATACTAATTTCACCAAGGCACCTCACTTTCTCATAAGTAAAAAAGTAAATAGGAGAATTGCCCCCCCCTCACAAATTACACCCCGCAACTAATAGTGTTTGTTCATGTAACCTGATGGAGCAGACTTTTATAACAGATTTTGTTTCTGGCATATTTTATCATCTTAAATTAGATTACTATTTCCCCACCAGAAAAAAAAAAATGCCGTTTCAATGTGTTTTTCCATGCACAGGGAAGAGGAAAAAGGGTGTCTGTGTGTGGGGGTGGGGGGGGGGGCTTTTGGCCATAAGGTGCCTTCTTCCTCGAGATGCCACTGCGCTGCCCAGTCAAATTCTTCACAGCCCTTCATGGTTTTCCAGGCTTCTGTGACAACGCGGAGGGATGGAGGGAGTGCGGGGGGTGTCGGGAGGGGGGAGCGTCGGAAGTGGTCGCATATGGCCTGTGCCCGTCTCACAGTTTCACCGGGAAATATCTTTTAGTTTCTCCTCTGCATTTGCCCAGAGACCCTGGTGGGGATTTGGCCAGTGGAGGTGAGATCCGGAACACGACGCGCAGCTCCTCCGCTCCCCCAGCCTAGGTCCTAGGATGTCTGCACGAGTTTGTTTCCTTTCTTGTTCGTGTTCCTGCTTGCGCACATCCAAAGGGCGCTTCTCGTGCTGAAAAGCTCAGTATAAATTCGGGGTCAGCCTTCCTTGTCAGATCAGGCGTGGGAAGTCCATCTGGCTGCGCGTGTGTGTGAGAGAGGGAGAGGGAGAGGGAGAGAGATCGAGCGCGCGTTGATGCACGGCCTGAGACGGCCAGGTGGAAGGAGAGGCGGGTGGAAAGAACGTGTGCGTGTCTCTTGAGGGAGTGGAGTTCGATAACTTCCTCTTGAGATTCTGTATTATCAACACAGGGGTTTTCCCCCCATACTCTAGAAAGGGGAATCCCTTTCTGGCTGTCTGGTGTGGGGGTAAGAAAAGGGGGGGGGAACCCTCAAAAGCCAGAGGAGGAGGTTTGGTGAGTCACTAGAGCTTTTTTAGTCCCAGCTGGGCAATGACATTAATTGTCCAAACCTCCTGGCTATGAGCTCGCTCTTGCTCGCTCGCTCACTCGCTCGCTCTCTCTCTCCCCCTCTCTCCGGGGAATCCTAAAAATGCAGTTATTTGAATTGTGGTGAGTGGCAAAGAGATCCTGCCCTGGCCAGGAACCATTTCGCAAATGAGAGCAGCCCGGTAGCATCAGCAGCACCAGAAGGTCTCGGTCTCGCTGTCTCTCGCTCTCCCCAGCAGCATCTATACAGAGAGCAAAACCCTCCACACTCCGGCTGTCGTCGAAGGGGAGTTTCGGCGGCTCGGCTTAAAGGCTGGAGGCTGCCTTCCCTCTCGCTCGCTCTCTCGCTCTCTCTTAGTATTAAATCTCTTCCCCCATCACCCCACTCGGTAGTTCGTTTGTTCCTGGGCGGGGAGAACCCCCGAGCTGCCAAATGGCCTTGTCTTGACGGCTGAATGTAGGACTTGAACACGGTGGCGTCGGGGGAGGGCAGAGAGGGGCACCCCCAAGTCAGCGCCGCGCAAGGGCTGCTGCGTTTTGGCTGCTCCTTCAAAAAAAAAAAAAAAAACAGAGAGAGAGAGAGAGAGAGAGAGAGAGAGAGAGAGAGAGAGAGAAGGGTGGTGGGGGTGGGTGGGAGCGAGGAAAAAAAAAACACCACCACCCCCAAACAGCCGCGCTTCTCCCGACAAGGCAGGACCAACGCGCCTCTATGCAAGCCCCCTCACTTGCCCTGAGTCGGAGTCAGAGCGGCAACATGCAACATCCTCTGACGGGGGCAACCTGCGTGGCGCTGCCGAACGTCGGGATGTGTCCTCCGCTGTCCTGTGCCTTGACTTTTATGTACTTGCAGCAGGTAAGTCGGACCAACTTTTTCCTCCCTCTCCCCCCCCCCTTCCCATCTCTCTCTCTCTCTCCCCTCTGGTTTGGTCATCCCCTCGACTTGTCGCTGTATTGTCTGTACCTCGCGGACTGGAAAAAGCTTTCTGCTTGAATAGAAGGTGCAATTCTCTCTCTCTCTCTCTCTCTCTCTCTCTCTCTCGTGTGTGTGCGTGCGTACGTGCGTGTGCGCACGCCTGTGTGTAGATGCATGTGCTTTAATAACACCGCTATCGCCCCCCTCCCCCCCCAAAAGAACGAATTGTATGCGCCGTGCTTCGGGGTCTCTGTAACCAACAGCTGTGCTATCGATGAGATCCAATGGATCAGGAGGTGAATGGATAGATAGATAGATAGATAGATAGATAGATAGATAGATAGATAGATGTTCCGTTTCTCGCGTCTCCTTCTCATTTCCTTTGTAAACTGGCTGTACGCAAATGGAAGTAAGGAAAGGAGTGTGTGTCTGTGTGCAGAATTTCAGGCACGCGAAATAGGACGCGCCTGTCGAAATACGAGCTCGTGTGCGATCCACATAGGAGAGCTTCATTTTTGTGTGTTTCTGTCTTTATTTAACGGCCAGTTCTGTCTTCTTAGACGTCAAATCCTGTTTCTCAACTTCGAACCCTCGGAAGTCTGGCAGAAAATAATCCGTCCGAATGTGTACCACGGTGGTGGTGGGCGGGAGCGGGCTGGTTTGTAAGCCTGTGCTGTGATGTGGACATTTGCAAATGGGGGGGGGGGCGCGTGTGTGGAACGCCGTGACTGCCCCCGTCGTCACCCGTGGCTTTGCCCAGGAGTTCCTCTTGAAACTTCGTTGGCGTCTCCGGGGCTGGGGCGCGGGGAGGTCTCTTTTGTCTTTCACCTGCAGTCCTAAAAAGGAATCCCGCCCCCCCCCCCCCGCCCGGTCCGTCGCGCCTCGTCCCCGAGATCGCAGGCGAAGGCTCTCGGAGGCCACGTCCTCCAAAGGAAGTCTCCGTTGCGATCAAGGGGAGCCTCGGCCGGCGTCTCCAGGCGATCTGTTTGTGCGAGAATCCTTATTGCAATGGACACGTGTCGTGCGGGGTTGGGTTTTTTTTGCGGATAATCCGCTGAGCCTCCGATTACAGCGGGGACGTGCGCTGGCCGCGGAGAACGAAGCACGATCAAAATATATATTGTCATGCAAATTTGATTAATTGCATTTATTCTGCCGAGAGTGTCATCCCTCGCCCCTCCCCCCCCTTCCGTGTTTACTATGGTTCAGCTGAAGCATAGCCCGTACAGTAGCCTTTATCTTTTCACTCTCGGGTAGTGAGGTAATTTAGATCTGTCTCTCACTCTCCCCCCCCCCCACACACACACACAGAGAGAGAGAGAGAGAGAGAGCGCGAGCGAGCACAATACTAAAGTTTCGATCCCTCTTTTTACAAAATAAAAAAAAAATGGCCCTCCGCAGGATTCTCAAAGGTCCTTAGAATTTGTACTCATGAATCTTCTTGTTACATTTCTTTTAATGAACAGAAGGCAAGTATTGCTATCCGCTAAAAGGTGCTCAAACTCAGCCCCCCCTTTTCCCCCCAAAAGAAACTGTGGCTGAATTTGTGGATTTCGGCTGCCGGTCTCGAGAACACGTGTACAGGCGCGAATGTGGGTGTGTGCGTCGCCGGGAGGGGATCGAGGTTTGGCGTGAAAAGGAGAAACTGGTGTTTTTTTTGTTTTTGTTTTGCTGTCGTTGGAAGTTGAAGGCTGCAGCCCTGAATACATTTTCGGGGGGGGGGGAGGCCCAGTGAGACTTTCTCCCGAGGAGGCCTGCCGAGACGGCGGCTGCTCGTTGGCGTCCCCGGCTTGCCACCTGCGCCGCTTCCGAATCGCCCTGCCGAGATCGCGGTCTCCTCCTCGCAGGCTTGTTCCAGGGGTCCCGCGCTGGTGTCGCGAACTCTGTCCCAGGCAGCCGTTTCAGTGTTTGGGGGTGGGGGTGGGGGTGGGGTGGGGTGGGGGGTTTCCCTCCAGGGCCACGCGCGGAGCTGCGAGGACGGACCGCGGGAGTCGGAGGGGAGCCGAGGCGCTGCCGGACGCGTCGCCCGCCGCGCGCGTCGCCTCCTGCTGCAGCGAGGCTGCCCCGAGTCGGAGGACCCCGGCAGGCGCGCCGCCCGTTCTCGTCCGCGGGGGACCCAGGAGCGAGCCCGCCGGGCCGGCCCGCTTCGGACAGGCGCGCATCGCGGCCGGTGCGGAGTCGCGGGCTGCTGGCCGAGCGAGCGAGCGGGCGCTCAGGGTGGCCGCGCCTGCCCGCCTGCCCGGCTGCGAAGTCCGCCGAGCAGTGGGGCCCGGCCCTGTGGCGCCCTGTACCGGGAAGCACGAGACGCAACTTCGGACCTCGCGGGAGCGCTCCCAAGAGGCTGCCCACCGCCCTGACCAAGCGTGTTCCTCCCACGAGCGCGCCTTCTTCTACTTCGCACTCTGGCTATCAGGATTTCCAGGCTGTTGTATCTCAGGGCAGGGCTTAGGTTGGTTGGTGTGTTTCGGGAGGGAAAACAAGAGCAAGCAAGTGTAGGTACAAGGACTGCAAGTGTAGTGTAGGTACAGGTACAAGCAAGTGTAGTAAGCAAGGACTGACTACACCTGCTGGTGGGTGTACATATTTAAACCATTAGATTCATAATGGTTTAATGTATAAATGTATAGATTTTCTCAATATACATTAAGGCCGAGTAGTAAACATAACAATGTAGCCTAGAGGTCGCTCCTACCCTTGTGCTGAACCGTACCTTGGGGTGCTGCTGGAGCCTCTTAGCCTCTTTTTTTACTTTTGAGCTGGTGATTTACCTTAACTAGCACAGACATCGTGAGGCCTCACCCTTGCCTGCAATTAATGTTTGCTTCCAATTCCATTCTTATACTTCATTTTATCTCATGTCCACTATTGTTTTTGAACAGATAGAAAACATACATTTTGATTTTGACAATGTGGCTTTTAAACAGTTCCCTCTTTCCTGTGTGAAAAAAAGAAAAAAGAGGGATTTCCATCAAGGGCTAGTGAGGGCTTCTTTGAAAGCCCTTTGAAAAATGAGGGGTTTTTTTGTTTTTGTTTTTGCTGTGTCTTACAGCCTGTTTATTTTAATTTTTTTAGGTTCTTTGTGCATTCACTGAGATACTTCTAAAAAGTGTTAGCAAAATTGCTTTTCCTGTGCTAATGATAAGTGATCTTGTTTTAATGCCAATAAAGGTATATGAAAATGAAATGATAAGTGATCTTTCACTAATACACCATGGAAATTCCTGAGGAGTGTTAAAAACCTTGCCTTTTTTTTTAAAAAGCACTTTCAATCACAGGAGGCATTTTATGCAGATGCTTCGGGAAGCTTGGCTGATGATGAAATGGTTAAACTCAGCAGCTGTGTCTATATCATATGCATGAACTGAAAGCAAGAGCATCCATTACAAAGGCAGAAAGGGCGGGGAAGAGTCAAAGATCATAGCTGGCATTCAGGCTCCACCCCAAGGTCTATCAACTGCAGAGCAACAATTCTATCCAACCTGGTTCCAAATTTGTAGCTAGAGCCTAAGAATGTTTAAGTGAGTTCCGTTAACTTTAGTGAAACTTATTTCCAAGCTGTACGTGGAGGAGTCAAGCCAGGGTCTTCCAAGGATAGTCGTCACCACTAGTGCCGTACATTCATCACCATGGCCTACAAATGTGAGCATTCTTGAGATCCCTATTTCTCAAGAAGTTGGCAACCACATTGGCCAAGCATATTGTCGAGTATGGGCTCCTTGAGCTATTTCTCAATCCACAGTAGCCTACCGCTGTAGCACTTGATATCCCTGCTGTCCAAACACCCCAGCTTCATGGCTCTCCTTAAAAATAGGCAGCCCATGGGCATTTGTTCTGTTTGAAAGACAAGTTTGGCATCTCTCGGTGTGTCAGTCACTGAATGCTCTCCTTTGAGCTAGTTGTGACACCCTGGATTGATCTGACTTTAGGAAGCAAACAAACAAAACCAAATCACAGAGACAAGACTTGAAAAGATCAATGGCCCTGGACTGTGTTGTGTGTTGTGTTTATTCCAGCTCTCCTGTCTCAGCAATGACTGTTAACCCCTTGCAATAGGGATCCACTTGAACACAGTTCGGAAACCTTCCTGCCCCATAGCACAACTTGGCTAATGTTTGCTGTGTTCCCTGTTCAGCCCGTGTCCCTTTGTAATGTAGCACATTCAATTGTGGCTCTGCCATATCCAGCTCTATTCCAGAGCTCAGCCATGGCACTGTCGATATCATGCGATTGGTAAAATTTCCCCCCACTTAATGATGATGCATGTGGTTTGTTTTAAATAGTGAAGTGATTTGTACAAAGGGTAATTCCTCTTAAATGGAGCCATTTCTCATGCCGGACGCCAGCAGATCGAAAGCAATTGAACTGAAACTTCACAATGAACCTGCTTTGTCTTTAACGAGGAGAGTGGCTCAAGAGAACAGTTTTTACAGTCAAGATGTTTTTTCCCATTCAGTTGTTTCCACAAAGTGTTTGTGCTTCTATCTCACTCACCAAAACAATTCGTGGAACATTGGACTGAACGTGTGTGCACTGGCTTATTCAGCAGTGTTGAGGCTTTAGCTAAGCGTCCTGCTTCTGTAGCAAAAGGCTATTTTTTCCCCTTCTTGATCACATCATTCTTTTGCATCTGAAAACTAGAATCAGCACTGAAATGTGACCTAAAGCCATCCGTAAACTCTGGGGGTCCCTTGGGCCACTTGAAAGTCTTCCAGGCTCTCAAGCAACTTGAGAATAGCAGAGTGCTCTAACGTAGTATGTAGGGAAAAGGTATACACAGTGGCTCAGGATGCAGTCCTAACCAACCTCCCAGGACTGGGATAAGGGCAATGCAGCTCCAAGGTAAGGCAACAGACATTCCTTTACCTTGAGGAGGCTTCCATGACTACCCCCAACTGCAGGATGCAGCACATGCCCCATGCACATGCCCCATGCAGCCACTGGAGCCTCTTCGGGATAAGAAAACATTTGTTCCCTTACCCTGTGTAAGGCCCTGGAAGCCTCAATGGGTCTTCTCGGACCTGCACCCACCTTTGAGTGGGCACAGGACCGAGGAGGCCCATGTAGGCCTCCGCAGAGCAGGACACACCCTGGGATATGGTGGCAAAGTCTGGTACCCCCTCCCCGCCTTCCCCCCACCCCAAAAGGGCTTGCTGCAAGCCAGGGGTAAAACGTTCCATGGTATGCTCCAGGCGCAAGTCTTCCTTGGTGCTTCCTCAGCACTGCTGGTCTGCTAATACAGCCGCTGTGAAAGCGCTTTGCAGCGTTCTCACGACATGTGATGCCCACTGCGTGTGCGTATCGCTGGTGCTAGAGCCCAACCCTAGGCCTGTCTAATCAGAAGTAAGTCCCACTGAATTCAACAAGACTTACTCCCAGGTATTAGGGTGGCAGCCTAAGCTGTGAATCAGGACCTCCCTGCAGACCTGGCCCAAGAATGCACTGCCCCTGGAGTGGTAGGCCAAAGGCCGCCACCTCTTAGCTAGTGGCGTGGCAGTCTGTTCCCCTTGCACTTCCCAGATTGGAAAAAGAAGAAGAGATGCAGAGGATGGGTCCGGTAGCCCACCACTCTCCTCTCGTGCAAGCTCCTTTTCCACTCTGCCCCCCCCCCTTGTCCTTTCCAGTGGGCTCTTGCTGCCCTTCACCACGTGACTGCCTCTGTCTCAGATTTGCCCTTGTCCTCTGCCACTGCTGTTTGGAGATGATAATACTTAAGCCACAGGGTTTTCGTAAGGACAACCCAGGATCATCAGAGGTTGGCCAGATTGAAGGGACATTGGCTATCCAAAGGACCCAGCTGGCTGGCTGGGCTGAATTCCAAGTCCTCAGTATCTATGCAGTGGTAGTGCCCAATAGGCCCTCGTGGAGTTGACATGAGTCACCTTGGAGGGGGGCAGCAGCAACGCACTCCGTTCCAGGGCCCCTGGCAACCTGGTACCAGCACTGCTCTTGATGATGTATGTGCAGTTCTTATGTTGCTGTTTCCCCCCCCCTTGCTAAGTCTTAGGCCTAACTCCTGTTCAGACAGAGCTATAGCGCCCCCTCTGTCTCCTTTCAAAATTCAACTCAAATGTCTGTCCAGCTTTTGACTTTTGCCCTTGATTTTTATCCCCAGCTGAATTGAAGCACAACATGTATATACAGTAACTGTATGTATGCTTCTTTCTCTGTTCTTGATCTCATTTTCTCCTTCCTTAGTTGATGAAGAGCATGATCAGTAGCAGACCTGCCCTGCAGTGTAGCATAGTGCCAGCAATGGGTGCCATTTGAGGGGAGGGGCGCAAGCAACTGGAGAAGCAATGGGTGCGCACACACCCTCTCAGCCAAGGTTGGGGCGAAATAGCCCCAGTTGACTTGCAGGAGTCTGTGCCTTCCCCTCACTTCTGAATCGGAGAGCGAGGGGCACACACCTGCTCTGGGGGGCCTGCAGAGGTGACCGGAGCGGAATAACTCCATGCACCTCTGTATGAGTCTGCGTGTTCTTCTCGCTTCCGAGTTGGGAAGCGAGGAGAATGTGCTGTTTGGAGGGGGGGTGGCTGGAGTGTTCGTGGAGAAGTAGTGCACATTTCTGTATAGATTCTTTCTTATCTGAGGTTTCTGTATCCACAAGGAGTCTGGGAACACATCCCACACAGATACAGGGGGACGCTTGTACATAAGAATTTGGAGGTGGAGCATTCATGACTAAACTAATTTACTATAGGTGGGACAAAGGAAAATTACAATAGAAGTAGACGAATTAGTGTTCATTGGAACAATAATTGTAATTACAATATGCTCTGTTATACTCTAGTCTCATTGTAATACTGTGTAATTTCTTAAAAAATAATTTTAATAATTTTAATATTGTAATACTGTGTAATTCCTTTAAAATAATTTTAATGTTGTAATACTGTGTAATTCTTTTAAAAATAATTTTAATATTGTAATACTGTGTAACCCCAGGCCACACTTTTCTGTTGCATGCAGGATTCCAGTGGAACCAGAATGCTAGTCTCTTGGCTTCCATTGGAAACAGACATTAGCCATTGAACTTGATACAACAGTGCAGTTGTGTTCCACTGATGCCTGAGTAGGAGCAGATCTGCATTACTTTGTTGTGCTTTCCTCCTTCAGAAATCTAGTTGTTAGCAAACTAGCTACTGCAATGTAACAGGACACAGTTACAGTATAGCAGGACATATGCCTCTCTTGTGGCTGTTGCTGGTGGTGTTCTCCATTCTTTTAGATTGTGAGCCCTTTTGGGACAGGGAGCCATTTAACTTCAATGTTATTATTTGCCTGTAAACCGCTTTGTGAACTTTGTGTTGAAAAGTGGTATATAAATACTAGTGATTGATTGATTGACATAGAAACAGCTAAAGGGGCAGCCTTAGAAAACCATCACATCCAGGTTCGAAATGTTTTATGTCTTAAAATGTGCAAGGTCCAAGTTATAGTCTTGTGGGAGAGGCCATAGCAGACTGAATTTCTCACACATAGGGCGTAATCCTAATCCGTGCTGGAACACAGCGCAGGTGAGGAACAGACCTGAGCACAGCTTGGAAGATGGGGATTTCAGTCCCTTACCCCACATCGTGCCCCCGCCAGCCCAATAGGGCTACTTAAATCTGCAATTTTGCAGGCGCAAATCAGAGCAGCCTTTGTAAGGCTGATCAGGCCATGGACGGGTGTTTGACCTAGGTCACCCAGTCCAGTCCTACCCCCTCCCAGACCACATCCATCTCCCAGACCACGCTCCCCACACCCAGAATGTCTCTATTCTGCCTTCCCGTCACCCGTTCCTGCCCTTTTTGATGACCTGCCCAGGCCGGCACAAACTCACTCCAGCAATGTCCGTGCGCTGCCTCAGCTTACTTCCAAATAGCCACAAATGTGTTTTAGGGCATGTTCATGGCACTCGGGAGCCAGCCCAAGGGGCTTGTGATGGCTCAGGGCAGCTTCACAATTGCACTTCCTGAAGGTTTCCAGGTTCAGTCCTTGGTCTAGGCAATTAACAGGCAATTAACAAAGCTGAGGAGGAGCTGCAGTTCAGCTCTTACCCCATGAAAATCCTGAGATTCAGTCCCTACATTCTAAAACAATCTCAGGCAATCTTCCTATGCTCTCAGATAAACGAGAAGTGGCTCCATGCACAGATAAGAACCAGGATGATGTCATGGTTCAGGGGTTGTACTTAGACCTAGAAGATCCAGGTTCAAATCTCCACTCAGCCTAGAAGCGTCCTGAGGGCACAATCCTAACCTGGAGTTAGGCTGGCGCAGTTAGGCCAGCAAAATTTGGCTAGCACAAGGGACACCATGAAGCGCATTTGGACCATTCTTGGAGTCGGGGAGGATGGTGCACGTCTGTGTGCTGGCCTCCCTGACTCAGAGAGTGGTCCAAACATACTTTACGGTGTCCCTTGTGCCCACCAAACTTTGCTTGCCTAACTATGCCAGCCTAACTCCAGGTTAGGATTGTGCCCTGAGTGACCTGGGGCCAGTCACTCTCTCTTATCCTCACCTACCGCACAGGGTGGTTATGAGGACAAAATGAGGGAAGGAACGTTGCATACCACCCTGAGCTCCCTGGGGGAAGAACAGTGTAGACGTGGAAAAAAAATGAACGATACATAAGAGTTTCCAGGAATTTGGAGGCAAAATCCTATTTAAATCCCATTCTGAATGTCACTGGAAGCTACCCCAGTGCTCACCCCTTTGTGAGCAGCCCTGAGCTGCGCATTGCTATTCGTTTCTGTCTGGGCTTGAGCATGTGCATGTAGAGACCATCAGCCAGTGATGTCATTCAGGGGGAACGGACCAGAACAGACGTTCCGGATCCTAACGGGCTCCGTGGCTGGTTCCGGGTTCCCGACAAGTGCCAATCAAAAGTGAGTTCCTAAATCATTTGAATGACACCACTGCCATCAGCCCATCACTAGGCAGTGAAGCAACTTAGTCCTATGTCCAGGTCCTCATTTGATGGCACTTCTGCCTTTATTCAGTTAAAAATCTGGCCCTTGCTAAAAAAATTATTTCCCTTTGAGATTTACATTCTTGTTTGTTCAACACCAAAGTGTGCATTGTTTGTCGTCCTTCTTTTCCCCAAATGGTGCACTGCACCATGAAAAGATACCACCTGAAATCAGATGCTGTCTCAGAAGGACTAAACCCTAGCAAGAAGGACATTGAGATGGTATTTCAGACCTTCACAAGGGCTAGTTGCTATCTATGAAAATTAAAGGGAAGTTGGGTTCTGTAAGATATTCTATCCAGATTTGGGGAGGGTCATGCTCAAGAGTATCGTAGAGCATGCCTAGATCTTAGGCCATGACTTGCACAGCTCAGTTTGAGATTTGGCAACTAGATAAGGAGGGATGAGCTGAACAGTATTGAATAATGAGGATTGCTTTACGGAAGCTCGTTTTGCTTGTCTCATTATTCCTCTGATGCTTATTCCAAACTGGATTCATCTCAACATTGCTTAAAATGTTGTTGCAACTTAAGGATATCCAGACTCCCCAGGAAGGTGTCCTTATTCTTACTGACACCCTGTTTGTTTGTTTGTTTGTTTGTTTGTTTCTCTCTCTCTCTCCCCCATGCTCCCTCCCTCCCAGCTTTGACATGAAATTTAATCACATTTTTTTCCTCAAAGCATCACTCTTTCTGACTTCCTTAGAGTTGATTTCTTCCCAGAGAGAATAGATTTATTTTGTTTGTTGTGAACCTGTCTTGATTCACCGATTGCACCTCTTTCTGTAAAATTATGGATCCTGATTTTCAGTTCGCGAGAAATTTAGGCATCCATTTGCTCACCAATGCGAGTTTCTTTCCTACCATTTTCAGGCTTGCCGCTTCATGTGAGAACATCCAAAATACTCCTTATGCGTGCATGAATGGCACGGGGGCGATGTGACTGATGCTCATGTGCCATCTGTTTTTTTTTACTCCCTTACAGCTGGGCTTTGAAATAATTGTCCAGTAGCTCATGTACTGAGGGCAGACAGTGTGTGTGTGTTTGTGTGTGTGTGTTTCTGATTCATTTAACCTGCCTGGCTGCCCCCCAAGAGGAAGCCAAATGCTTGTTTAGTCATTATCAGTAGGGCAAAATCACTGTATTTTGTCAGACAAATTACAGTATTCCGAGGAGAAGTAAGGCCGGGGTGGGGGGATTGCTGCCGCACTCACTAAGGTTAATAGTTTTTGGACCTAAGGGGGCACTGTAGCACTCCTAAGAAATTTCATTCTGTGAATGAGCGGGAAACACGGGAAGGTATCGGAGAGGACCTTTAATGCAGATTTACTGAGTGATGTCCTGGTGCGCTCTTTGCTTTAATTAATGAAAACAAAGTTGTTTGATGTTCATCGATAAAACCTCGGAGTTCATATTTGAAAGCCCTTCCTCTAGAGCAGGGGGAAATTGGGGTGTTCCCCATATATTCCATGTCCTTTGTGCTTCTCTCTTGTGCCTGCCTGTGTGTTTTTCCTCTCTCCCAAGCAGCCGAATGCAAAGTGGCTTTTTAAAAGGAGATCAAGTGCTGGGTCTTGCTCAGTCCTGAATAAAGAGCCGGTGAGCTGGGCTGGTTTTGGCAACCGCTGTGCCAAGCAGGGCCACTTCACCGTCACAATAGCTTGGAGACCTTGCAGTGCTGAAGTGGTGCCCCATCTGGAGAAGTGGGGAAATATTGCCAGGAAGGATCAGTTATAAGGGGGTCACAACCTGCTTGGGCAGATAAGAATGAGATCAAGGAAGGAGAAAAGAAGTTGACGGCCGTTCCACAGGCGCAGACAGGTAAAGGACTCTTGGCTGAGAGCACTTCCTTCTATTCTATTCATCTTGAAGCATCTGGAGAGCTGAGGACTTTGATTGAAAAGTGATGGCGTCTCCTTTTGACCCTCATCAGCTCCTTCCAAGTGGCTGCTGTTCTTTTTCATTTACAGAATAATATGTATTTCCGGCAGGAGTGGCGCTATGGCGCTATTGTGCAGCCATTGATGCCACAGCTATGCTACACTCCAGACGTTTTGTTTGCAGCCGTCAGTAGTGTTATAGATGGTGCATGCACACACACTCTCTTCCTTGCCTTGTCTTTTGCAATCTGAACTGAGACATTTGGGGGTGGTGGTGGTGAGAAGAATTGGATACATTTGGAATAACCAAAGTGAGTCAAAATGACTAGAGTATATGATTATTCAAGCTATGTTCTTTTGTTTGGTTCCTAGTGTTTGGAAGAAACCTCCTTCCTGCTGGTCTGCTCTTCTGTGAATTTCTGATGTTTTAGAGATTGATTTAAAAAACGGATTGACACTTGAGCAATTCGTCTACTTGCTCTGAGTTTTGAAATCTTGATGTGTGGAGGCATTCTGTACATTAGTGGTATTCAAACTTTACCGGGACCCACATTTGTGTTGGGACCCACTGGAAGTGATGTCATTAACTTGGAAGTGATGTTGTGGCAGGAAGTGACATCATCAAGCAGGAAGTGCTGACATTGTAACATAATAAAATGACATTCCTGAAATGCAAATGGCATTCTTGGACTGCAGCATTTGCACAACCATGGGACACTCCAGATTAAGACAAAATATTATGTAAAAGCACAACTATTTTTTTTTTAAAAACCTCACTTGAAATTCAAACTGTTAACATTCACAAAAGGAATATAACAAGAGTAAGGTCTGCAGCTTCCAAGATGACTGCTCCCAGCTTTCCGCAAACCACCTGACATCAGGTTGTGACCCGCGAAGTGGGTCCCAAATCACAGTTCAAATAACACTGCTCTCTCTCTCTCTCTCTCTCTCTCTCTCTCTCTCTCTCTCTCTCTCTCTCTCTCTCTCTCTCTCTCT
>JAJKFI010000053.1:448862-466261 GCA_029204185.1 Lerista edwardsae | reverse complement strand
CTTCTTCTTCTTCTTCTTCTTCTTCTTCTTCTTCTTCTTCTTCTTCTTCTTCTTCTTATTCTTATTCTTATTCTTATTATTATTATTAAATAGTGGCTGGGTAGGAATAACAAAACAAAAAAGAACATGGGAGGAGGGGACTTTAGGAGTTTGCCCCTGCATCAGTTTTGCTGCCGATCACTCCCCCATGCCTATTTACTTATATATTAAATCACCAAATTATAATCTGAATTTCATTCCAGGATGTTTTTTTTACAAGGAAAATAGCAATAATGGGGAAATGGTGTCGCATTTCACCAACGTCCCCCTTTATTAGACTTATTTGGCTTGTGTTTTTTGCTCACTGCCTTCCATGGCGGAACAAGATGGAATTGTCCAGGTTTTTCTTTGTGGCTCGAACAGTTGATTGCCTCATATTTTTATGGGGATAACAAATGCGGTGTTCTGCCGTCGCAGAGTCATCGGCAATAATGGGAAGAATATATTTGCCTTGGGTGTGGGGTGGGTTTTATTTGTGGTGGTGTTATATTATTATTTTTGAATGCCTGAGATGATCGTTGAATTCAGATAGTGGACATTTTTTAGCACAGGACACATAGTATGAATGTCATGAATTAATACCAGGCAAGTGTCCAGCAAATGAGGTGTTGTGTTGAGATTGTACCTATTTAAAAACCATGTTTGTCCTCTGTTATTTGGGTGGATGCCTGCTTCATTGTGTTTAATGATGTCTGCGAGGTGCCAGGCAGACATCCACATCTGCTCCATTGTTTCCTCGGTTTACATATAGCTTTGATGGGTTATTAGCCAATCTATTCCTCAAACAGGAAAACACAGAAACAAGCTGATCCCGTATTATGTTCTTTTGAAAAGGTGCATTATGCAATTAATGCCCTAGGATTTGTACATATCAATTCTTCTGGCTGAACAAATATTTAGTTTTGGTCTTTTGGAAATGGGGGAAAAAAAATAAAAGGCGTTGCCAAGCTTAATAAAGCAGGCTGTGTTTTGCTTCAAATGTTTTTTTTTTTTTTTTTTGTAAATGATGATGCAACAGAAATCAGCCACAATCCAACAAGGGAAGTAATGTGATGCACCAAAGTAATGTCACACCTGCCTGGATTGGTCTGCTACGAAGTGGCAGCCCATTTTGCAGACCCATGATTTAATTTTAATAGTCCTTTGAGATTAAAGATAAGTTATTTGTGGAGTCGTGATAAGAGGAGCTGCTAAAAGCAAACAGGGATAAACCTGTGCCTGTGGGTCATGTCTCCCTCTGTGAATCTTGGCCACAATATTCATTGTTGGCTCAAGGGTTTGGGAGACCCTGTGGCCAAAGCCCTGCAAGGATCTGCCAGTGGTGCGCTCCTCCCATGCTCTGGGAAATACACATGCACTGCCTGTGCCCATGCAAACCCCACGGTGCCTGGACACCAATCAGTGGAGAGATGATGCATCACTGTCCACTGCTCTAGTTGTGGGTGGGCGGGTGGGCAAAGGAGGGCTCACATCTGCCTCTGCTACAGTATCCCCCAGTATCCCCCTGTACTCAGCAGTGATGGGGAGAGTGAGATGGGGAGAGTTGTAAAATGGCTATTGTGGTGGGAAACAGAAGGGGACAATCTGTTGCTGGCACTGCTCCCCTTCATTATCCAGAAAGCACTTCCATGGGTCCTGGTTTCCCAGGCAGGGGTGGGCAGTGATGAGCCTTGAAGGAAAGTGGCGGCCTTAGGGTGGACACGATGAGTGACCTTTAGGTTCGTTCAAATGAAGATGCAGAGACTTGTTCTAAACAGAACTTTGTATTTAGAACGTATTTACATAGAACAGCTTCAAAGAAATCACACTCAGCTCTCTATCTCTCTCTCCACACATCTAACAGCAAAGACAGCTCCTCACACACTCACAGACTCACTGACATACAGTCCAGTTCAAAGCCTGTACATCATAAATCGCAACATTTACCCGAACATATCACATGATCATGTTCCCGCCTAAAAGCTCAGTTGCAAACTCATTTCAACTTGCAAATTTTAACCTAGTGTTCTAAATCATATCCCAACAAGCCTTGAGTGCCTCTGAGGTTGGTAGGGCACAGAGCATGTGTGGGTGGCACTGCATAAAAGTTAAAGGTTTATTATGATTAACCTGGAGTTAGACCAGCAAAGTTTGGCTGGCAAAAAGGACACTGTAAAGTGTGTTTGGACCACTCTCGGAGACATGGGCGGGCTTGGGAGGTGGCCATACGGCTACATCCGAAGCCTGTCCATGAGGCCGCGGGGCCCCGATTTAGGCCACGCAGTCTCCTCGGATCTGCGCCCGCTCTTTAGTGGGCGCAGATCCGAGGAGCACACAGGAGAGGCTGGAACTCCCCCCACGGCAAGGGAGCGTTCACTCCCTTACCGTAGGGGAGGCTCCAGCCTCCCCTGTGCAGTGTCGGATATGGCACTGCCGAGTCGTCCTCGCCACTCCAGCGCTGCATAGGATTACGCCCTCAGAGTGGTCCAAACATGCTTTATGGTGGCCCTGGTGCTGGCCAAACTTTGCTGGCCTAACTGTGTTGGCCTAACTCCAGGTTAGTTTCATCTTGGTAGCAGTGCTAAATAAGAGCACCAGACCTGCCATGCTGGAATCAGCCAGAAGGTTCCTCTCGCACAGCATTCTGATTCATCCAGTGGCCCAGCTATTCTTGTGAAAGTGTTCGGAATGAGTTTTGTCTATACAAATACATCTGCACGGGAGGATGGCATGTGTGTTTGCCCACAATATGTCTGAATAACTGTGACTGAATATATTTCGGGTGTTGCCCTCTTCGGTTCTCTCACATTGGCAACCAGCCAGATCCCATTAGAAGCTCAGGCCCGGAACAGGATGAAATTGTCCAGTCCATTTTCAAAGCCATGAAGATGCTACAAGTATTGCCTTTCATCTGCCTTCAGCCTCTTATCAGTCGACTTCACTGGGTGACCCTGAGTTCCAGTGTGTTTCCCTCCCCCTTTCTATTCTTCGCACTATTCATAATTTTGGAGATCTCTCTCATTCCTCACCCTTAGAGTGCAATCCTAAATTGGAATTAGGCCGGCATAAACTAAGCCAGCAAAGTTTGGCCAGCACAAGGGACACCGTAAAGTATGTTTGGACCACTCTCAGAGTCAGGGAGGATGGTGCACATCTGTGTGCTGCCCTCTCTGACTCCAAGCATGGTCCAAACATACTTTACGGTGTCCCTTGTGCTGGCCAAACTTTGCTGGCTTAGTTTATGCCGGCCTAACTCAGTTTAGGATTGCGACCATAGTCATTTTTTCCCCCCAAACTAAAAATGGAACCCACTGAGACACCAACCAGGAGGCACCGTTATCGAAAGGATAATCCAGTCAGTTATACAAAGCTTTGAAAACAGTTTTCTGGGGGTTTTTTTATTCATTTTTTTCCCAAATCACTAGTCCCGGTTGACTCATTAATTAGCCCAAGTGTGACAGTTGTGTAGAGATGTTTACTTGCAATTCCGTTTTCACTGGAGGATGGTCTAAAAATACTCGGTGCTGTTTCCACATGCACAAAGCCTGTCCGTGAAAATCACACAGCAAGGAGCTCTGTGCTGTTGGGTGTCTCCTTATGGAGGACTGGCTAAAGTTCTTGGTCTGCATGTGTGTTACAGTAAGCTGAATTATTGCAGCTGCGGCAGAGCAAATATTCGTCTTGGCTCAGTGTCCAGGCGTATGATAGCCTGTGCAGAGTAATGTGAGTCACTGAGTAAGCCGAAAGCCTCCTAAGCCTTGACAAAAGAATCCCATCTCTTCTAGTCTCAGCCAATTCCAGTCTGGTTTTCCTGGCTCCTCCTTACAGCGGAACTGTAGCTATGAGGAAATATTCGGGATAATTTGTGTGTTTGGGCGACAGCCCAACATCATGCAGAGAGGCAGAGTGGTCAATGTTTGGGGAATTGCAGGCCTGTGAACCTTTTCAGTGGGGAACAGCTATAGCAAAGCTGGTCCACAGCTTCAGAGCACAATCCTAACCTGGAGTTAGGCTGGCACAGGTAGGCCAGCAAAATTGGGCTGGCACAAGAGTGACCATAAAGCCACTTTGGACCATTCTCAGAGTCACAGAGGATGGTGCACGTCTGTGTGTTGGCCTCCCTGACTCAGAGAGTGGTCCAAACATACTTTACTGTGCCCCTTGTGCCAGCCAACTGTGCTGGCCTAACTGTGCTGGCCTAACTCCAGGTTAAGATTGCGCCCTTTGGAAATTCTTCCTCATATCTAGCCTAAATTTGCTTCCCAGGAGTTTCAGCTTTCTCAGGGACTGCAGAGAGGAAGCCCTCCTCTCTTTCTGTGCAACAGCCCTTCATAGCCTTGTAGACAGAGAACATCTCTCCCTTTAGATGAAACATGCCAAGCACTTCTAACCATTCCTCTTAGGGCTTGATGTCTTTAGCTGCCTCCTCTGAACCTGCTCCAGTTTATCAATGTCCTAAATCAGCACCCTAGATCAGTTGTAATATTCCCAGTGATGTGCGACTAGTGCAGCACAGAGCAGACTTATTACTTCTCATAATCTGGATTCCCTGCCTCTGCACTGCTACCAAGCCACATTTCCCCCATCCTGTTCTTAAGAATATCAGTCCTGCTGGATCAGGCCAAAGGCCCATCTGTTCCAGCTTCCTGTATCTCACACTGGCCCACCAGATGCCTCAGCAAGCATACAGTACAACAAGATATCTGCATGTTGTTGCCACTCCCTTGCACTTGGCAATCTGAGGTAGCCTATTTCTAAAAACAAGGAGGTTGTCCCCACCCATCATGGCCTCCTAGAAATCTGTCCCATCCCCTTTTTAAAGGCATCTAGGCCAAATGACATCACCACTTCCTGTGGCAAGTAGTTCCACAGACTAATTACACCTTGGGTAAAGAAATAGTTCCTTTTGTCTGTTCTAACTCTCTCCACACTCAATTTTAGTCAGTGTCCCCTGGTTCTGGTATTGTGTGCAAGGGAAAAGAACATCCCTCTGTTCACTCTATCCGTCCCCTGCATAATTTTCTTTGTCACAATCATATGTTGTTGTCGTCATCGTCCCCCTGCTCCTTTTTTCTTGTACTTTTCCCTCTGATTTTTATTGTTGTTGTTGACCCTATACGGAGGACTTTATATATGACTCTGTTAAACTTCATCTTGCTGGCAGAGGCTCGATGATCAAGTCCTGCCAAGATCATTTTGAATTCAGGGTGCTGGCCATCCGTTCCCCCATAACTTTGCGTCTTGTGGAGATTTGATGAGCAGTCCCTCTGCCCCCTCAACCCAGCTCATTTATAAAGATGTCTAACAGCACTGGGTCCAAGACGGAGCCCTGTGGAACGAAAGAACGAATGTGAAGGGGGACAGCCCAATATCAGGTGAAACAATCTCCAGTGGAGAGACTGCGCAAGAGCGCACTGCTGATCAATGGGGAACAATGGACACTCATGCCAGGATGTGAATAAATCAGTTGGGAACTCTGCCCTGTTGTTGTTTTTTAAACTGGCTATCTGTTTTTGCAGATAAATGCTACACATCTGTGGTGCCAGTTTTCAATGATGTATAAAGAGCAGCAAAAGGTTTCGCACTTCCCTAATAAGATGCAATTACGTGCAGGGTCAGCATCTTACTGCTGTGGAAGATCTCTACATCCGACAGCCAAGCTGTTGTTGGGAAATGAAAGAGTCAATGGCAGGAAACCTTTCACGATGCTCAAACTTGACGCCCAGTGATGGAACATCACATCAGATCTTGGTTGCGTTGGGTTATATAGGGATACACAGCAAAACAATAATGTAAAACAAGAATCAAGTAACTGGAATTAGTGGTTGGAATCCTCTTTCTGGAGAGAGTGGCATATATTTTAAACTACAGAGAGATGTTTTAGGACACAATCCTAACCTGGAATTAGGCCGGCACAAGAGCCACTGTAAAGTGTGTTTGGACCACTCTCGGAGTCAGGGAGGATGGTGCGCGTCTGTGTTCTTTGCCTCTCTGACTCCAAGAGTGGTCCAAACATACTTTACGGTGTCCCTTGTACCTGCCAAACTTCGCTGGCATGACTGTGCCGGCCTAACTCCAGGTTAGAATTGCACACATGAAGTGATTCTGCTGTAGGTGGAAATGGGGGGATGTATAATTCATAACTCATATCATTAATCGTATTTGCTGCTGGAAGCAGGTTCAAAGTCTTCTTTTTTGAAAACTTGAATCCTAATTGTTACAGTTTGTTCCGCTGGCAATTTATCTGAAAAGGAATCAATTCAATAATTCCAAGACAGAGTCTGTTGTAACGTAGGTCTATTTACACAACCCAGTTTGCAGAATGAATGTAGGGAAAAACCTGTGAGTGCTCACCCCCTCCCTATATCAGGGTGGCCATGAGGACCTTCTGCAATGTGCACCTACTTTAAAAGCATTGGGTTTTGGTGCTCATGGGAAGTAATTTTCCCAGTGCTCCTATAGTGTGATGACAGATAAATATTATGTTGGACTGGCTTTGTACTGCAATGCATAGGGGAGCATGAAAACAGTTCCCCCATGCTATTATCCTGCTGCAAGTCTGCTTAGTAACTGTTTCCCCGCCTGGAAAATCCCATCCTGTGGTAACCCTCTCCAAATAGCCAATAGGTCAGGGGTATCAAAAGGCATCTGCTCCCTGGAGCAAAGGAGATTTTGTAGCCTCCTCTCCCCGATGAAATCAAATTTACAGTATATAAAAGTGTATAAATTGAAAAATTTATGCCTTAATATTGCCTAGAAAATGTGACATTGACTTATACATGGGGGAATATGGTAAATGCATTGTATCACATGGTGGATAGAGCAAGGCCCAAGATGTTCTGAGTGCTTCTGACTGTGCTTGTAAGCCAGGGAGGTCTAACTGGCTGCAGTCTTCTGAGCATGCTCAGAAGCTGTCTAGGAAAATGCATGCAGCTTTATGGAAAGTGAAACTGAGTCACACTGCATGTTTACTCATGAGTAGGTGATTGTACCTTGATCCATTAGAAAGGGCTGGCCGAGAGGAATGCAAAGCCACCAGAACGGTCCCAATCCGATGAACATAGGCCTGCAAAACACTTGAGAAGGAAGTCCCTCCCTCTAAGCTGAGAAATGTATGGAAAGTGAAACTGAGCTACATGTTCCCGTTTATTTGTGAGTAAGGAAATGGTTTATATTAATGGGTTTGCTGTTTTTCCTCTGTTTTTGCTGTTTTTCCTCTGCACTTTCAAACCAAGTTTACACACACACACACACACACACACACACACCCCATAGCAATTCAATGCTATGTTCAATTCTGTTGGTTTAAGTTGCTATCTTCTCAGTGTTCTAATTTGGCTATAGGCATACCCTGGTATCTGCTGGGGTTCTGTTCCTGACCACACCATGGATACCTGAAATTGGATATTGGGGATGCCTTTTAAAGATAGGGGATCATCTGTGGTTTTGCTGCAGCAAGGTTAAAAAAAAGAGATTTATTTAATGTTCCCCTATTTTAAAAATAGGTGTCCAATATCCATGGTATCTGTGGATAACTGAAACCGTGGATACTGAATCAGTGGATACTGGGGCATGCCTGTATATTTGCTTGTGTTTGGCAGCATCAGGTTCTTGGCAGTATTGTAGTTGTTCATACAAGCATAGCATTCACATCTTAAATGGCTCCTGTACATTTTATTTAAGTGATGATGGCTGCAGTCCTATTCACACTTACCTAGAAGTAAGTACCATTGAACACAATAGAACTTACTTCTGAGTAGTTATGCATAGAATTGAGCAAGTGGTTGTGCTCTTCAGGCGTATGTGTTTTATGTATGCTTTTTTTCCCCCCTGTGGTTATGTCTGCTAACAGCCACAGCCATGAAAACACACATATACATATGTCCGTGATTACACTTGATAAAATGCTTTAAAATTGATTGAAATATTAATGTGGAATAAAAACACATAACACTGCTTTCAGCTCTTTTTTTAAAGGATAATCCCGCCCCCCCCCACACACTTTAGACTCCCTCTACAGGTAAAGAATCAGACTCTGAAGCATTACCAGAAGACATTTAGAGCCATCTCTTAGGTTTATAGCAACAAGAAAGGCCCACAGACTTGTTTTAGTATTCTGTATTAAATTAAAATGCACTGTCTAATTTTACTTTTCTTTTTTTACTTCTTTTCAGTAAATAGGTAGATTGTAAAGTTCTAAGGTAACAATTACTGGTAGGTCATTTGTCAGGATCTGGTGTCTGGTAAAATCAGACAAAATCTAATTCAAAGAATTGCATATCCCCCTAAGTTTTACCCTTGATCTATCCAGCGTCATAGCAAATTCCATGATTATACACAAGTATATATGGTGATAATATGAATAAACAAAAGCTTTTCTGGTTAATTGGCCATAACTTTGGATAGAATACAGATATTCCAGCGTGGTTTGTTTCATTGCATTCAGCATTGAATTACCTTTCCAACTATATATAGCATGGTGGTATTATTTGTACAAAGCAAGGTGTTTACAGTTTTGGCCACTAGTGCCAAACTCAGCTTGTTGCCCTCCCCCTGTGCAACTGTTACTTCCGGGCACGCTCTCAGCTGTGCCAGCTGGTTTTCAGTTTTTAAAAAAGTGAAACAGGAAAGTGTTAATTTGCTACTAAGCAGCATTGTTAGACATTTCTGTAAACATTGAAACTACTGTATTTTGACTTCTGTATTTTATAGAGAACACAAAAGAGCATAGTGCTCCTTTAGCAAATCATGATATTCATTGTCTCTCCCCATTTAAGATTTTTTTTAATATGTTAAGCCTTTAAAAATTATATAGTTCAAGTATATTTTGTCTAATTTGTAATTATTATCCTAATTAAGGTATGATCACTGCATAGAAGAGGGACAAGCTTTTAGTACATGTGTGATTACTGGTGCTCTGATGGTATGCCTAATGTTTCCTTCTGCAATTTTTTAAAAAAATGTTCTGGTTTCCCTAGATGCAAAATTTGCATGTTCAAAACATTCCAGGAATTGTTTTGGCAGCCAATTATGTTCTGCACCTAGTGGTTTCTGTCTCCTGCATCCTCTTTAACCCCACTATTTCACAGGTAAATGTGGGTCAGTCAAAAAGCCCCTGTGCCTGTAACAGGTCCTGGGATCATGTCCTGAGTGATTACAGATTAGTTGTTTCCACCTGCCTTACATTAAACAGACCTGTTTAATTTCACAGAGTATTTATTTTCACTTGATTTAAATGGATCTGTATGTAGTTCTTACCTAACTATTTTAAAGCGTCATAGGCCATCTTCCTATCTTTGGTCCAATTGTAGGCAAATTGCATTTGGGACACATTCAGCATTATTGATTCCTGGGTTTGGCACTTACGTTGTGGAAATGAGAGGGTTGACCTTTGTCCACAAGCTTCCTCTTGTGGAGGGTGGTGTGTGTCCTGCAGGAGGAAAGAAAATCTTAGGGCACAATCCTAACCTGGAGTTAGGCCGGCACAGTTAGGCCAGCAAAGTTTGGCTGGCACAAGCAACACCGTAAAGTATGTTTGGACCACCCTCAAAGCTCAGAGGCCAGCACACACAAGTGCGCCATCATCCCTGACTCCGAGAGTAGTCCAAACACACTTTACAGTGTCCTTTGTGCCAGCCAAATTATGCTGGCCTAGCTGTGCCAGCCTAACTCCAGGTGTTTTATGAACAGTGGCCGCCAAAGAACAGAAGCCTTGCATCAGGAACACAGCCCATTGGAGGGCATGTTCCTCACACTGCATGCTACAGCTTGGTGTAATTGACTTTGATGCACCAGTAAAAATAGATTTCTTTTCCACATTTTTATATCACCCTTCTTCCATGGGGCTTAAGGTGGGGTACATGCTTCCTCCCGTCCTTTGGTTCGCACAACAACCCTGTGAAGTAGATGAGGCTGAGAGAGAGAGAGAGAGAGAGACTGGCCCAAGATCACCCAGGAAACTTCATGGCTGAGCAGGCAGTGATGTCATCTGGTAATGAAGAACGGGAACTCTGGTCGGGACTTGCGCATGATTGGCTGCCCGTCCATTCCGTTCTGCGGCTGCCCTGGCCTCGGCGGGGTACCTGCTCACTGGGGGGACGACGGGTGGGGGGGCGCCGGGTGCCTGGGCGAGCAGCAGTGGGGCGCGCCAACCAGGGGCAGCCCCCCTGAGGCCAGGGCAGCCGTGGAATGGAACAGATGGGCTGCCAATCACGCGTAAGTCCTGCCCAGCATTCCCGTTCTTCATTACCGGATGACATCACTGTGAGCAGGGATTTGAACCTGGCTCTCCCAGGTCCAGCACTCCCACACCAGAACCAGCACGCCGTTCTGACTCTCAGCTAACTCAGACTGGCCCAGACTATCTGGGCTTTTCCTACACACCACTGAAACATTCCTCCT
The DNA here is from genome assembly GCA_029204185.1 of Lerista edwardsae. Lineage (NCBI taxonomy): Eukaryota > Metazoa > Chordata > Lepidosauria > Squamata > Scincidae > Lerista > Lerista edwardsae. The sequence goes on along the minus strand of JAJKFI010000053.1, from coordinate 455,842 downwards.
CCATGAACTGGCCTAATCCACTTCCAAGCTCTCTAATATATTGGTACTGAATCCCCAGAGTTAATTGCACAAAAGGTTGGTGATGTCCGTTTTCCTTCTCTCCTTTTCCAGCTGACTGACGTTATTTGGTTTTAGATGGCTCCGTATAGATTTTTGTGTAACTTTCCACTTAGGTGTTGAGCTTTATTGGGAGCAAAGCGGGCACTAAAAAGAATTGGTGTCATCTAGTAATTTTGTTACAAACCTCTAGGTTGCACCTTTTTCTCAGGGTACTACCCACGACTGGCCAGCCTTGGTCACAGAAAGGAAGGTCACCTCCAGCCAGCAACTTCACTCCAGTAAACTTGGAAGTCATAAGTGGATTTTTTTAAGGGTTGGGAAAGCAAAAACCTTTTAAATACAGGCAAAGAAGCGGCCCTCTCGGAGTCGGCCAGGAGACAGTAGGAAATCAAAAAGATGGATCACCCTAATCTGTCTATTGACATCTCTCATGGCTGAATAAATGGTGTAGTTGAGCTATATTTGCTTGTATTGATCCAAGCTCTGCTTAACATTCATGCCTTCGCTCCAGTAGGTTGACCACGGGGCAGTGCGTTTGGCGAACCGTCCCAGCTTTCCGAGGGACTCGCCATTCCCACGGCAGCTGGTGAGACAAAGTAACGCACTGATGCGGCTTGTTGGGGGGGGGGGAGGCGGAAAAGCAGAGACAGATCATTAAATATGCCTCCATTTGTCTGGTCCGTTCCTTACTCCCTGGTTTTGTTTTGGGTGACCTTATGTTCAGATTCAGATTTTTAAAAGCTTATTGTAGAAGCTGTAAACCTTGCACGATTAAGACTGAAGTGTAGACTTATAAGATTAAATCATAATTACATAATCAGTGTAAATCTTAGTGGCCTTAACAATAGCTATGGCTTGACATCTCTTGGCACTTCACAGTTCTAAAAGCTGACAAGTGAAATCCACCTCCTGGAAAACAGGAGGTGTTAATCTTTTGTCTCCCTTTCTGATGTGTATAAACTTTGTCAGTTTTATCACAGAAACAATGTCCCATAACCACTCCATTACGGAGGGGGGATTTATGTTTTTTTCCATGAATGAGCAGTCGCCATTTTTCTTGCTGCCGTTAAGAGATGAAAAATCACTTCCAGAGCATCTGGCTCTCCACTTTTTTCCTTCACCAAGCCCAGTGAATCAGGGTGTGGTTTGGGTGGCCCAGCAGATCCAGTTTTGTCCATGGCCTAATGTTAGTTGGTAGTCTCGTGTGGTTCTCAAGAGCATTCCAGAAAACATGGCTCAGATTGGTTCTTCTTTGCCACACCAAAAATCCAATAGCCATGGCTGAACATATATACAAGATTGGATTGAGATGGAATTAGATACCAGTGAGGCTACACCAGGGGTGTCAAACATAAGGCCTGCTGGCTGGATGCAGCCTCCGGAAGCTCTTTATCTGGCCCCTGTGATAAATGGGCTGTCCCAGCCCCACCCTTTCAGCAGTGCCACTTCCACCATGGGATCACTTCGTAAACCAGATCTCAGCTGCTGAGCTTAGCAAAGTGACCCTGAGGCAGAAATAACACTGCTGACAAGGTAGCTCGTGTGATAATTGGGCACTCTCATATCTTGAAATATGATCAAGATTTGGACGTTTTCTCTTATGCCACTTGCAGCTGAGGAGTTTTTATATGAGAAAAAAGTGACCATTTCTGGCCACCATCTGCTTAATGGCATTATTTCCTTTATTAACTGTTTTATTTTATTTTTATTACAACCTAGAAAACAAACTCACAGCTATATACAAAGAAAACAAAGAAAAACTAAATTCAGAATATATAAAGCAAGCATAGCGTACAACATCTAAATTACTAACATCTTCTACAACAGCGGTTCCCAAACTGTGGATTGGGACCCACCAATTTCAGGTTGGTTGCGAAGCTCCTAGAGCAGCCATATTAAAAATATGGGGTGATGGGATGCTGGAAAGGGGGGAGGGATGTGTGCAGCGGCGTCATGCAGCCGGAACGCTGGGTGGGAGGAACCGGTGAGTGGCAGCCTGCCCGTTGCGTACTGCTCCGTTTCGCCGTCTTCCCCAGGGAAGACGGTGAAACAGAGCGGTACGCAATGGGCGGGCTGCCGCTCACCCGTTTCTCCCGCCCAGCGTTCCGGCTGCATGACGCCGCTGGATGTGTGGTTGTTTTGCTTGGTTGTAAGGGTGTAAATAGGCTTTTTTCTTCCTTTCTGATTTACTTTGCTATTGGAAAATGGCTGAGAAATAGCCCAACTTATTGCTGCGTTCTCAGGAAAGCAGCAGGTTCTGGTGTCACAATGACGGCACTTGTAACCCCAGTACAGGGATGTAGCTAAAGAAGTACAGGAGGTTGCAATTGCACTGGACAGCAAGCTTTAGCGGGGCAACAAGCTGAGCTTGACACTAGTGGCCAAAATTGTGAAAACCTTGGTATGTATGAATAATACATATCACTGGAAAAGTAATTTAATGCAGATTGCAATGAAACAAACTGGAGTGTAATATCTTTACTCTATCAAATGTTATGGCCAAAAAAAAACAGACAATGAAAATACAACTGTCCTGTAAAAAATTATGGTTTGCTAAAATTGCGGTTTTTAGGAACACTACTATCATGTTATATACCATTCAATGCAGAATTTAATGCAGAATGCAATGAAACAGACTGAGTGTAATATCTTCATTCTATCAACGGCTACCAAAAATTTCTCTACCAAAAAACCTTGAAAATAAAAATACAATAGTCATATAAAAATTGCTGGTTTGGTTAACTTCTTAAGTGGACAGAAGACCGGGAGGAACCATGCATACTACCCTGAGCTCCTTGGAAATAGTATAAAAATGTGAAAAATATGAATGAATGAATGAATGAATGAATTAAATAGGGGAGATGTTAAAAATTCATGGACCCCAGTGTCAAATGACCTAGCCATGCCACTGTTGGCATGACTGTAGACTTGGGGGCAGCAGGAGGGGGCACACTCCTGGGAGGGAGGATGCATGTTTCCCCTCAATTTTCACATTTTTTAAAAGTCCAAATGTGCTGTCACTTCCAGAAGTGACATCACTTCCTGTTGGGATGTCACTTCCAGGGCATAATTTTGCCCTTTGCACCAGGCTACACTTTCAATAGGTATGCCACTGCCCCAATAGGTTTTGAAACCATCGCTCTAACTGTACAGTAGTTCTAACCCACAGCTGTGGGTTACCAACTGTAGCCTGTTAGCTCCTGTTCCCTCCCTCCCACACACACACACACACACATAGTTATAACCACACAGTTATAGTGCAACTGGAGATGGAGATACCAAAAGCCTTTCTTGGTGCAACATTCATATGGGGGGGGGATGCAAACCAAGAGCAAGCATTACTTTTGTTAAATAGCCAGAAATGATTGCAAGGATTGAGATACTGTAATATTTATTTTAAGTTGTTAATTAAACGATTTGCCAGCTAGAAGGAAGAAGTCATTACTTGAGATAGGAAACTTTAATTGCTGAACCACTTAGTCTTGTACAAGCAGCGTTGCTGGAGAGACAGAGAATGGCCTTTTCAACTCCAAACCTTGGGGGTTATTGCCAATCCGCAGGCCCATTAAACAAAAAGATTGGTAATTGGATTGATGCCAATAGACTTAAGAACTCAGACATGCGTGCAGGTCCTATGAAATTGAGGCCTATTGATCTGCGCCCGACTGACCATTATCAATAGTGAAAACAGCATATGCTTTCCGCCTTTCTCATGGTGATTTTTACGTTTGTTTTATGATGGGGAGGGGAGCATAAAAGCTGAAATGGACACACTGAGCAGGCCTTCATATCCATTAGATTTGGAGGTGAAAGTTGGGCATCTGAGACCCGCCAGACCTTCTGCCTTTCCGGCCAATAAATAATTACAAGCAATTGCATCTTTTTTCGCTATATGCTGATTGATGCTGGAATTGCTTTTGAAAGTTCTTATAAGTTCCTGTTATAGATTAAGTGCCGGTGTAGGAAAAATAACTGCACCCAACTGAAATGGGTGAATGTAATCAGGTTTAATGGACTCGAGAGCTTGTTGGGAATTAAATAACTATTGATTGGTTGGAAAGTTGCTGTCATTACAAAATGCCACTCTGGACGAATTATCTAAGCAGCACAGAGATTACAAGTAGGGTCCCTTTGAATATTTGAGATGCCTCGTATCATTTTTCATTTTTATATATTTTTCCAAGGTGGAAAAAGAAAGAGATGAAGTAGAGGACCACTTTAGCAGGCTTAGGAAGAAAGAGTTAAAGTTGACCATCGACATAGCAGTGACTGCCTCTAAGAAGCAAGTAGACAAATTCATAGAGGCCTATTAATGTGAAATGTGTATTAACCCTTGCTAATAATGTGAAATCTCCTCATTTGGCGGATGTGACCCAGGAGAGCCAATGGAAAGGACCTGCTTCCTTCTTGTTGTGCTGATGGATGCCCTAGGCTGGCTAGCAGGAGATGGCCTTAGGAGATGCGGGAGCCAATTGGAAACACAGCCAAGGTCTGTAGAATTTTAGAGATATCAATAAAATTTATCATAGACTTTATATCCCCATGGTAGAATGGAAAGCACTCAAAAGGTGCACCTAAAAAGTGCATGTGAGTTGATGAGCCAAATTGTATCTAAGCACATGTAACATAAAATATAAAATTGCTTGCATGCATGCAAGCCTACAAGTAAACACACTTTCTAGGTGTTAGGTGTCCATTGCAATGTGTTTTGTGTATTTGACCAGCCTAGAGTAGATTACCCTAGCATGGGGACTCCTAGGTGTGGGTCCCAGTTGGGAACCATTGGTCCAATTGGCTTAAAGCTGGCCCTATTGGCTACTGTAGGAAGGAGGAGAGCGTAGTAAACACTAGACTTGTTGGAGCGCTTCTTAGATCCTTAATATAAAACATGTCTGCACTAAAGGAACCACAGACCTTAATACAAATCAATCTTGGCACAAGTGTACTATCAGTTGTTCCTCTATGGGCTTTTATTGACCCTCTGTTTCAATGATTTTTTCACAGTGCACTCCTAGTTGTATCTACTTAGAAGTAAGTCCCGCTCAGGGCAATGGGGGATTACTCCCCAGGTCAGTGAGTATGGGATTTCAGCCTTAACTTGTTTTTAGACTGCTTCTTAACAACAACTACTGGTAGTTATCAAAGTGGCTTATGTTGTAAATGGATAAGAATATAGTTTCCTCTTCCAGAGAGGCTTGCAATTAAAAAAGAGATGCAAGGAGGAGAACAAAGAAAGGCGAGGAAAGAGGAGGCAGGGGGAAATGGGGAGAGAGCATGAATTTGATGCACAGGTACTTAAGCGTAGGCACAGGGCGCAATCCTACCCAGCACCGGAATGGCAAGGCCGGCTGGACAGCGCTGTATCCAACGCTGGGTGGGGAAAGGCTGGAGCCTCCCGCGGCAAGGGAGCATGCGCTCCCTTACCATAAGGGAGGCTCTAGCCTTCCCTATGCGCTTCTCGGATCTACACCTGCTAAAGAGCAGGCGCAGATCTGAGGAGACCATGCAGCCCAAATCGGGGCTGTGCGCCTCGAGGACAGGCTTAGGAAGTGGCTGTATGGCCACCTCTCAAGCCTGCCCACGTCCCGCCCAAGTCCCGCCCCTGCCTCCCTCCCTCCCACCAATCCCTGAGCCCCCCTGTCATGGCGCCTGTCTTGCGTGGGCCGGCTTCAGATGATGCTAGGGAGACGCTGCGCAGGCGCAACAGGACCGGTGCAGTCAGCAGCGCCGGTCCTGTTGCCTTACTGCCTATGCAGGGGTGCCAATTGGTGCCCCTGCATCAGCGCTCAGCACGCAGTGTCGACATAACCCCATTGTGCCAACGCTGAGCAAGCTTTAGGATTGTGTTGATAGTCTCATGCTAGTGCTTGCTTCTCCAGCTTGCTATTGGTGTAGGGCAGTGTTCCTCGAACTGTGGGTTGGGACCCACTTGGTAGGTTGCAACCTATGTCAGGTGGGTTGCAGAAAATTGGAAGCAGCCATCTTGGAAGCCACAGACCTTGAGTCTTAAGTGAGTCTTAACTGTTTGAATTTTCAAGTGAGGGTTATTTTAAAATTGTTTTTAATTCAGAGGTTTTACAAAATATTGTGTCCTCATCTTGCTTACTGTCAGGGATATTTCAGGGTTGTACAATTACTGCAGTCCAAGAACGCCAGTTTGCATTACAGGAATGTCAATTGATTATGTCACAATGACAGCACTTCCTGCTTGATGATGTCATCTATGACATTACTTCCAGGTTAATGGCACCACTTTCGGTGGGTCCCAACATGAGTGCCAGTCTAAAATGTTTGGGAACCACTGGTGTCAAGGGCTTCACCAATAGTCAGCAAGACAAAAACGAGGTCTTGATGCACAATAAAAACTAGACGTCGTGCTGCCTTAGAGGTCCTCCTGCACAACCGTGGCAGGAACCCAATTCCTGGGAATCCCCTGGAAATTTTCATCACATCCAACCTGGAGTTAGGCCGGCACAGTTTGGCTGGCACAAGGGCCACCATAAAGTGCGTTTGGACCACTCTCGGAGGCAGGGGGGTGGGGCATATCCATGTGCTGGCCTCTGACTCATGTGTGGCCCCAACATACGTTACAGTGGTTCTTGTGCCAGCCTATGATGGTGCCCTCAACGTGCCTGGTGAAAGAGGAGCCCACGTTCAGAAGAACTCAGTGTTCTCCAGATTTGCCTGCTCTGCTTAGGCTGTGACCTCACAGGGGTTGTGAGGACGCAAGAGGCAGGGAGGGAAATGAGACAAGGGATGGGCAGTGATGGGGGCAGGAGGTCCTGGGAGGGGCAGGATTGGCAGTGGGTCCCCAGTCTCATGCTTCAGTTATTTATTTATTTATTTATTTATTTATTTATTTATGTATGTATGTATGTATGTATGTATGTATGTATGTATGTATGTATGTATGTATGTAT
>JAJKFI010000053.1:425867-443120 GCA_029204185.1 Lerista edwardsae | reverse complement strand
GCGAAGAAACCGGAAGTGAATCGACGGACTGTCAATCACTCCCTACTCCCGCCCAGCGAACCATCTACTGGGGCGTAGGTGACACCTCTGGAGGCAGGTCTGGGATGTGGCCATTAGGCTGCCTCAGAGGCCTCGTCCCCAGGCTGCAAGGCCCTGATTCAGGCTGTGGGGCTTCCTTGGACCGGTGCCTGTGAAATTGTGGGCGTTTGTCTGAGGAGCCCATAGGGGAGGCTGGAGCCTCCTCTGGTGCAAGGGCACGAACATGCCCTTGTGCTGGGGAGCCTCCAGCAGCCTCAGTGCAGGCCCATTGGCCTGCCTGCTCCAGCACAGCTTCGGCTGCCCGTCACAGCATCTGATCGTAAGACAGCGCGGGTCTGGTTAGACCTTTACCCTCACCCAGCACGGCCCATTGCATGGCATCTCGCATGCCTCATCACCACCGATAAGTGCTGAGCCTCACTCTGGGTCTCGGAGTCTCAGGAGAGCCCTCTGCTTCGGAGGACAAGATTCCAGGGACAACTAGTGGGGAACCACTGCTCACTTCACCTGCTGCTTGTAGACTGGTGGTTGGGCTGTGCTAGAAAAGAGCCAGTGGGGCGGCTGGGTCTGGCTGGGACCCAGCAGCCACAATTCCATGTGGGATGGCTAAGCAAGACCCCTGCCCCAAGCTGCTTCCAATCAAGGTAGGCAGTACTGACCTTGTTGAACCAGGCACCCAGTTCACTCTGCAGCTGCTTCATCCAGTCACCGAAAGCCTATCACAATTCCCCGTGTCCTGTGTAAAATCCATCAATGAGGATGGACTGGGCGAAGCTGCTTCCCTGGGTGATGCCCTCATGAAATTTCTCTCTCTCATGCAACATGAAGCTGAGTTGTGTATTTTAACCAGGAGAGAGAGATGTCAAAATAGATGTGATCTATATGGTACAGATTTTTTAGTCAGCCCTTACCTATACATTATAGATTTGAAACTACTCACCTAATATATTCTTGGAGGATCTGAGTTGAGGGGATGGAGAGGGAGAGAAACATGCATATTTATACACTCGAAATATACGGCGTGCTTGCAGCAACATGACGGACTGTTTTTTAAGGTTTGTAAGGGGATTATGAGTTATTTTGTATTTCTTTGCAACCATAAACATCCTGGCACGATATAAATGTCAGCTGGAACCAGAGAAACAGATGAAACACTCCAAAGGGTAATAAATACTTGATACTTGAAAGGGCTAGAGAAATTTCTCAGCAAGACTGAGTTTCTCGGGTGCTGCTAATATTAGAGATGAGCTGAAATTACTTTTTTTTTTTGGCAGTGGTGGATAACTCCTCCCCTTTGGGGCATTCGTTCTTTCAGGATGATATGCAAAGACACATTCACTTATTTACATTGTGTATGACCTTCACCCTCTTGGGGGGGGGCAGCTTCACCTCTCACATTTCTTGCACTCCTGCAGTGGAGCTCTGTGCATACACTGCATAAGACCCCAGGGCTGAGAAGGGAGGGTCCCCAAACAAGAAACGAGGTGCCAAAGAAGCATATATGTGAAGGCATGTTGCAGATCTACCATAGTGGGGGAGAGAAGCCCACCACTGGGTTGCTGTACCCAGCCTCTGAATGTTCATGGAACATGCAAAGCTTCTCTCCAACATCTGCAAGGGACCTGGGTTGACCTCGCTTGCTTTCAATGAGTCTGAAACCTTGTGTGCATATTTGCATGCAGTGTCGGTGGGGCTAAGAATGGAGGATTCCCCGCCACCCTCTGGACTTGCTTTTTCTGGAAAATCAGAAGTTGCATTTTTTTTTGGCCAGATGGCCATTCTGAGGCCTGCCGAGGTCACGTGCAGCCTCAGCAGACCTCAGAACAGCCTCCGGAGGCAACCAGAGCACAGTTTTGGTCATCCTTGGAAGTTTCAGGTTGAGCCGAATTTGGGGACCTGCATTGAGTCAAATCCGTGGATTAAAAATCGGAGGATAATTAGGCTCAACCAGTATTTGCTGACTTGACCAGATTCTTGGGTAGGGCGGCATGAACGTAATGCAGATGAATCACTTTGCATTCAGAAAGCGCTACATGAATGCTAAGTATTGTTTTGAAAAAATGGCTGCTGCCAGTCAGAGTAGTCGGGACTGTTATGTGCTGATTAACTCAGTTCATAGCAGCTTCATGTTTAAATGATTCTACATTTCAGAACAGAATGTTGGACGGGGCTGAGTCTTTTGATCCAGAGAAAAAAATGTATGCACAGATTTGGTAAATGTCTTAGTATTCATACATTTCATTCTCTATAACACGTTTCATGGTAACGATTTTTTTTAACTTGCTCTGTTTGTTATCACCCAGATGTTCTTAAATCATTTCTGTTTTACTCAGTGAAGCTGGGCTGGAGAACATCACTCAATAGTCACAAAGCTGTCAAGCACTACATTGCCATAACCTGAATTTACGCAGGCCTTTCCACCCTTCCAGAACAAATTAATGATCCCTTGTTTCTGTGCACACATTTGGCTGCTTCACCTCCTCCTTTTGTGTTTTAATAAAAAGTTATTAGCGACCTCAATCCCCTCTTTTGATCTCTGTGCCGGCCTATCGATGGACAAAAGCTTCATGGCTAAACCCTTTTTGATTCAAAGGCAAGTGGAAATGTGTCTTTTTATAGACAAGTAATGTGTAATGGAAGCTTTCCTGGGAGTCTCCCTGAAATCCTTTCAACAATATCCCTTGAAATTTTGAGCTAGTGAAGCAGGGCTTCCCAATCTGTAGGTTGCAAGCTGATTTTCAGGTGGTCACATTTACTACTGTGCAACATTTTGCAACATTTTCATGGAACCTCCAGAGAAATATGTTTTTGAAAATATTTCAAGGTGTTTTCACATAACTGAAAAAAGTTGCATTTGGTAACCTATGATAGTCTATACACATTTTTTTTACATGCACAATGATGTCCCCTCCTGCTTAATGACGTTACTTCTGGTCTTGGAGTGGGGAATCCCTACAGGTTTGCCTACCTAAAAAGTGGGTCCTGATGCTAAAACAGTTGGAAACCACCGTGGTGGAGCATAGTAACTGCATCTGCCTCCTATACAAACTGACCTCAGAATATGCCTCATTGAACACAGGAGAACCTATTTCATAGAACCATAGAGTTGGAAGAAGTGGATGGCCTTAGAGAAGCCACTCCTTGGTCCTCAGTCTTCTCCATCTGCAGTAACAGGTTAATAATCCTGACCTTACAGATTTGCTGTAAGTATCCCAGACAACACTCTTGAAGAGCTTTGCTCATTCAGAAAGTGCTATAAAGTGTCTAGTACGATTATTTGTTTGAAAGGATGCGTTACAAAAATTAAGTGAGGTAGATGAAGTTGCGCAGTGGTGACTTGCAGGATCAATGAGATTAATAGTTGAACCTGGATTTGACACATTTGAATCCAAGGCTCCCTATTCCTAGTCTAGTACCCTAAGTGTGGTGGTTTCAACTGGCTCGTATATTATTACTATTATTTTATTATTATTTTATTATATTATTTTATTATTTTTATATTATTATATTATTAATAGTAATAATAATAATAATAATAATAAATCCTTTATTGGCATTAACAAAATAAAAAGAAAACATGAATAACGGTAACCTCGACAGCAGTTTTATAACACATTGTAAAAAGGATGCTACTTTCTCCGTTACATCTGGTATGGAATCTTTCAACAAAACAAGAATCTTAGCAGGGTCAGAGTCTTTCAACAAAAATAAGACAAAAAAATCTTTCAACAAAATAAGATCTTAGCATCTTATTTGCCAAAATTGGGTTTAAGAATTGGGTACGAATCTCAGTATAAAAAGGACAGTAAAGAAGAATATGTGCAATTGATTCAATACTACTTTGTTCGCAAGGACAACATCTGGCTGAATATGGGACTTTCAGGAATCTACCATACAAGACTGCAGAAGGGATTACGTTAAATCTCGCCAAGGAGAACGCCCTACGTTGCTGGGGGTTTCGTAGTGAATATAAATATGACGCTACATGTCCAGATTTTAAAGGAATTGTCAGGTTCAAGGGAGAACAAGATTTGTTGGCTGCACAATATAAATTTTGTAATTCTATATTGTGTATTCTACATTTGATCCTTTGAAAAACCTCTGATTTAGAGAGCATATGTAGTGTGTCCAAAGATAAACCAATGACACTGATTTTTTTTTCAATATACGCTAACCAATTTGAAGAAAATGAATCTGTAAGTAACTGGTAAGTGAGACTACGAGGATCAGAATTATAAAGTAATCTCAGCCAATATTTTATAGTGGCCAACCATGCCCTGGTTTCAATTAGTTATTGTCCAGTTTCTAGGCATAATGCTGCATAGGGAACACAATTTGGCAATCCCAGAATTTTGCACAGGAATTGGGATTGGATGCATTCCACGGAATGATCCCATGAACCAATCCATAGTGGGATGCCGAATAAAAGTTGGAAATGAACTTTATTATTATTAATTAAATTTATAACCTGCCTTTCTGCCCATAGGCACGCAAGGCGGCTTACAACAATAGAAATAAAATACAATAACAATTACAATTTTACATTAAAAACAATAATTTAAAAACTACATTAAAACAATTAAAATTTAAAAAACAACAGTAAGCCCCGTGGATCATAAACTTAAAACTTTAGCCTTAAAAACTTGTAGTGCGGCTGGAATAAGTCGGTTACTACTATTGTAGAAGAAACGAGTAATGGCTGCTGTACTAACGTTGGCCAGATTTATTGCTGATTTACGGTGGGTGATCCAGGATGCATTGTACTGAAAACTGGCTCATATGAAATTGTATGGAATCAGACCACTGGAGCTATTAGTCCAATACATCCTACTCTGGCTGATTCATCTTAGCGGTCTCAGGTGAGCAGAACCTCCTTCCCCCTTTTCTTGAGTTCCTTTACCCAGAGATTCAGGGTATGGATGTCAGGCTGACTGGTCTGTAATTCTCTGGATCTTCCTTTCACCCTTTTGAAAAGATTTGCTCACCTCTATTCCTCAGGTGCCAAGGCCAGCTCTAGGAGCGGCAGGGCCCAAGGTGGAGCATTTCTGTGCGGCCCCCACCCTCCCTGCGGGGCCCCCACTCACCAAGAAAAGTGTTCGTGGTGCTGTACATGGCACCTGGAAATAGTTGGTAGAGACATGATGATGTCACTGCCAACTGCTTCCAGGAAGCCCATTTTGGGACATTGGAAGGAAGGGGCAGCTGGGAGGGTCGAAGGTAAAGCTGCTCTGCTCACCCCACTGGCTTACAGTTCATACAAATACAGGCTGCTGCTGCAGGCAATCTGCTCACTACACTGGTGCGGAGGCCCCCAAAGTGATGACATTGGTCACATTGGCTTAAGGCCGGCCCTGTCAGGCACTATCTCTTCCCGATGAGTTCTCCAAGATTACAAACTTTGTCATATCCACCAACCACTCCAGTACCTTGGGCTTTAGCTCCTCTGGTCCTGGAAACGTAAATTAATTTCAGCTAATTAGGAGTCCACTTCTTCTCTCTTTACTTAGCCTGAGTCCCCAGCTCTTCTTCAGTGCATTGAGTCATGGTCCCCTTGTAGGAGACAGAGATGAAAAGTAAGATTTAGCAAAATTACACGTCATTCCAACAAACTGTACTGTAGGAAAGAAGATCTAATAGTCAAAGATTTTTATATATAGCCAGCCAGAAAGAAAGAAATGTGTTTTTTTTTGTTGTTGAACTAAAACATGGTGAAACAAATAAATTTTTTGTATATTCTCTCTCTCTCTCTCTCTCTCTCTCTCTCTCTCACACACACACACACACACACACACACACTTTTCTTGACTCCTCGTGTATAGAACCGTTAGCAAGCTTTGTTCTTAGAAAGCCTTGTTGGCTTTCATGTTTCATTGCCTTGTGTACCCTAATATAGCTTCGGCTACATCATTCTATTTTTGATCTATAATCCTTTTTTGGTGGTTCCCCCCTCCTTTTGCTTACTCTTGCATGTCTTTGTAGTTTCTGTAATTGGTCTCTGCACCATCTTAACGGGGTTTAGCACTGCACAGTCTTGTCACACTGAAACGGAATGGAGATCAGCCTCTCCAGGGGCATGCGGAACATCCCACTCTAAACCCTTCTGCAGTGAATATCAGAATATAAATAGCGGCTTGTTATCTCAATGCGTGTAAAGTTCTGCAGACAAAATTCTTGTGAGTTGGATGGATGGATCTCCCTGTTTCTGTTCCATCTAGACTTGGCAGGGTTTTCTTTGATTTTCATTCCATTCTCTGTGTGTGTGTGTGGGGGGGGGGGGAGGGTCCATCACCACCAACACAAAAGCTACAGTGGATAACTAGCTATCTCCATCTTTCCGGAAGGTGGCTTTCACAAAAGAATGTAAAAACCATTAATGCTAAACAGTCAACTAAAACCAGATACGCCTCAATTAAAAGTACTGCAAAATGGAAGGGTCTTCAGAACCATGTCTGAAGGGATAAGTCCCTTCATGACTTATAAGTCCCTTCATGACTTATAAGTCCCTTCATGACTTATAAGTCCCTTCATGACTTATAAGTCCCTTCATGACTTATGTCATTAAGTCCCATGTCTGAAGGGATAAGTTCAAGGGGGAAAGAGCACCACAACACAAAAGGCTGCATTGCAGATGTCCCCAGTTAAACATCCTAACTTGAAGCACCCCCAATAGAGCAACCTATGAAGACCTCACTGGGGCAGGGAGAGTCATGCAGGTTGGGGCTCTCCTTATATTAAAGGAGTGGCATCTTAGGGCTTTAGAGATCGCTGGTGCTTTGTATTGTGCTCAGAAACCTGCAGGCAGCCAGTGAAGATGGGCTGGCATGGCTTTATTTTTGAAAGGAATCTGGTGGCTGCATCCTGCAGTAGTTGGGAGTTCCAGGCCACACAGAACATGTTGGTGAACCAGCTGAACCTGGTTAAAGGCATTCTTGGCAAACCCCCACATCTGGCAATGAAAGACGTGTACTTTAAAAAGTATTTTCTCATGTATCATACCGAAACAGCTGGTGTGACGATACACTGGAGAATATGCATTCTGACTAGGATTTTTATGCCAAGGTGCAGAGTGTTAGCATCTGGAGACAGGTCCACACCTTGTAAAATCCATCTGCTGGAGAGCAGGAAGAGTCTCGAATCAGACCTTCCACTGCACATTTCAGGAACGGAGGGATGCAATAGTATCCAGAAGCTGGCTTAGAAATATAACAAGAAATTCATTTGGCTTCCCTGGAAAATTTGCAAATGGTTCCACCCTGTGAGGGTCCCTGACATTTACTTTAAACATCACTTTGTTAGAAAGGTTGGTGCCGAGCCTTGTGCAAAATAACTGTGGACATTAGCAATGTGTTCCACCAAATCCCATCCTGCAACAGAGAACTTAAAGTTAGGTTCCACCAAATTCCCTGCCAGGCCTCCCCAAGGACCTCAATGCCCACATTAGGCTAGCTAGTTTCCCCACAGAGCAGCCTCAGAGATAGGCAAGAGGGAGGGGGTCAGTCACCCACTGGACCTCCTCTCTTTCAGCAGCTTTGTTTGGGATCACTGGCTGGTCAGCCTCCTCCAGACTGCCCTCATCACTGGCTTTGCTCAAAATACCCCACCACCAAACAATAGGCAGCCAGCTTGTCCCAGCTACAACTGCCTCCTCCCTTTGGTGGCTCCAGGGGCATGGCAGCCAAACAACTGTTCCCCACAATGAGCTTACCTTAGGCAGTCCTTCCTCTAGCCAGCTTTTAGCCAGTCCTTCCTTCAGGCCATCCAGCAGGCAGGCAGGCCATCCAGCAGTCCAGCCACCAAGCACCTACCTGGTGCCCTCCTCCAGGACCTTCCCAGGTCCCATCCCAGCTTCCCCTTCTCCCTCTGCTGCCTCCAGCTTTATACCTAGGCCAATATCCTGAGGCCGATCAGTGGGCAGGCTTTAATTCATCAGCCACACCCATCTGCACCTGTGCGAGGCTTGCAAATACCTTCTGGGATTAACCCTACAATCCCTGGTTTATCTGGGACAAGGGGCCTTTGCTGATACCACTCCCTATCCTCAGGGTGGCTCCTGCCTTTTCCAATACACAATGGTACATCAGCTGTAATAAGTTTTGGGTCTAGCTCAAGACCTACTGGGTTCTCACACACATCTCACTAGGGCTGTGGTTCCCAAAGTGTACCTTATGACACTTTAGGACACTGCAACACACTCACAAGGATGCTGCAGGATGTCCCTGGTGGCCCCTCATCTTCCCAGGTGCTGCCTTCTTGGATCTCCCAAAATCTCAGGAGATTTAAGCGCCGACATCTTGGACCTCATAATACCTTGCAAGCTGTATGGAGTGGGTAGATGGTTTAGGATCAGGCTGTTAATTAAAGACATTCGCAAGTACAAGTGGGACCTGTTCCAGGAACACTCACGTATACAAAAATTAGTGGATACTTAAACCCTCAGATTTTCCCCACACCCCACCCTTCTGAGGCCCGCCAAGGCTGTGTGACTTGCACGCTGCTTTGGTGGGGCTGAAAATGGGGGATATAACCCCACCCTTCTGGTCTGGGGTGAGATATTCTCAGCTCCAAGGAAGCTGTGTTTGCACAAGGCTTCACCAGGTCTGAGAATCTCCCATTCTCAGCGCCATGGAAGCCATGGTTTTGGCATGGCTGAGAATGGGGGAGTTTCCCCACCTTACCCCCCCCCCAGACACAATGGAGCTGTCCTGTTTGGAGGGTATGGGGAGGAAAATCCCCCATTCTTAGCTCTGGAGAAGCCATGGCTTTTCTAGGGATGAGAATGGGAGATTGCCCCATCGTCACCATCAGTGGGTGGAGAAAAATCCTCCATTTTCCGCCCTGGGGAAGCTGTGTGCAAATGTGGCTGAGAGTAAGGGACATTCCCCCCACCTAGCCCTCGGGACATAACAGAGCTGTGTGCTCCATCGTGTCTCGGAGGGTGGGATGGGGGAATATCCTCCATTCTCAGCCATACAGAGGCCTCGCAGCCTTGGTGGGCCTCAGAAGCTCCTTTGGAGTCAACCAGAGCACAGCTCCAGTTGCTGTCAAAGGCTTTGGTTGAGTATTCTGGCTCAACCTGCGTCTGGGAGATCAGCATTGAGTCAAATCCACGGATGTAAAATCCACGGATAAATCCACCTGTATTCTTCTCGGGAAGTTTGACGTATTGAAGTCTCTTTTCCAAATCAAGCTTGAGATGAGAATGGATGTCTGCACCAGTCTGAACATTTGCCAGCACCTCAACCTCTTCCCCCACCCCATCCTTCTTTATCTGAGCGTTTGCAAGCTGTCAGTGCTCACCAAGTTGTGAACGTTGTGTGGGCATGCACAAACTTTTGCGGGAGATCAAGCGGATGACTTGTGAACGGTTGAGCTTTCGTGGACATTGGGCTTGGAACGTGTGCAGAAGCTCGATTCCGTTTCAGACTGCACACTGGATGGCTTCCACTCCTAGTTTTAATTACTACTCTGGGTTGTCTGAGCAGCGCCGGTCAGAAGTCACGGTCTCGCACAGCCAGCCATTGTCCCAGCTCCGAGGCGCTCCTCTCTGCAAACCGCTGCACTGTTCTTTAAGGCCTTGGAGGGATACAAAGCAAGACAGATGGCTTCCCACAGATTTCCCCCTCCAGCTCTTTCATCTTTCATCTAACTATTAATTCATCTGTTTGGATGGATACGTTCACGCATGGAACCAAGATGAATAATAATGAGATTTTTAATAACTCTCTGCATTTGCATTCCGAGTAACTCTTTACATGGTTCGAGCTGATTAAAATGAATCATTTACATAATTAACATATGGTTATAGTGTTGGCTTTAATATGCTGATTATCTCACTTCTGTTGTCTAGAGTCAATTGGATTCAAACTGTAACAATTGTTTGAAGTGAGAATAGTTTAGTCCTGTGAGGGTTGCCAGATATGTGCCCAGGGGCCTGATTAGAAATAACACAACTGTCCAAGAACTTCTTCAGGTGTTATGCATAAAAGGGGCATGTGTGTGTGCGTATGTTGGAGTAAATATCTTTTAAAAATTTTTTGGATGCCAGATGAGGCTTCAAACCTTTTACCCTCTAGTGCAATTGTCCTCAAACCTTTTAGACCGGGACCCACATTTTAGAGTGGCACTCATGTTGGGACTCACCGGAAGTGATGTCATTCACCTGGAAGTGATGTCATAGCCAGAAGTGACATCATCTGTCAGAAAGTGCTATCAATGTGACATAATCAAATAGCACTCCTAGAATGCAAACTGACATTCTTGGACTGAAGCAAATGTACAACCATAAAACATCTTTGACAAAAAGCAAAATTAATACAAAATTTGTAAAATCCCTGAACTAAAATCAAAATTAAAAAGAAAACCTCACTTGAAAATTCAAACTGTTAACACTCACAAAAGGAGTCTGTAGTTTCCAAGATGGCTGCTCCCAACTTTCCACGATTCACCTGACATCAGGTTGTGACCCACCAAGTGGGTCCCGACCCACAGTTTGAATAACACTGTTCTAGTGACATACCTTATCGTCAATTTCCAGTGGTCTGCATATTCCTATCATTCACTTTCTCTTTGCATGTTTCCCAGCTGCAATCATGCTTAATATTTGTATAGTGCTTTTGCACATTCATGGTGTTACCCCAGATACAGCAGTAAGGAGGTGCTCGTATTGGATGAAATTAAGGTCCAAGCCTTTATTGATTTAAACCAGGGGATATACAGCAGAGTTGACCAACTAATTAATATAACCCAGTGGTTCGCAAGCTTTTTAGTACTGGGACCCACTTTTTAGAATGACGATCTGCCAGGACCCATCGGAAGTGATGTAATGGCCAGAAGTGGCAGCAGAGCCTGTTGCTTTCCTGAGAATGTAGCAGTACAGTAAAATTGGATTATTTCTCAGCCGTTTTCCAATAGCAAAGTGAATCAGAAAGAAAAAAGCCTATTTACAACCTTCACACACCCCAGCACCCCATCTTCCCATATTTTCAATATGACTGTCCTAGGTGCTTCATGACCCACCTGAAATTGGCTGGCAACCCACTAGTGGATTCTGACCAACAGTTTGGGAACCACTGATCTAACTCAGGGCACAATCCTAAACTGAGTTAGGCTGACATAAACTAAGCCAGCAAAGTTTGGCCATCACAAGGGACACGGTAAAGTATGTTCGGACCCAAGAGTGGTCAGAGAGGTCAGCACACAGGCGTGAGCCAACCTCCCTGACTCTGAGAGTGGTCCAAACCAGCGTTGTCATTCCGCCGGAATGCTGGGCGGGAGGAACGGGTGAACGGCAGCCCGCCCGTTGCGTTCCGGTCCATTTCGCCATCTTCCCCGCCCCCGCGGGGGCGGGGAAGACGGAGAAACGGACCAGAATGCAATGGGCGGGCTGCTGCTCACCCATTCCTCCTGCCCAGTGTTCCGGCGGAATGACAATGCTGGTCCAAACACGCTTTATGGTGGCTCTTGTGCTGGCCAAACTATGCTGGCTTAGCTTATGCTGGCCTAACTCAGTTAAGGATTGCGCTCTCAACCTGGCATGGGTATGTCCAGGATGGTGTAATTATTATCATCCTCAGCCCCAACCGTAGAATGAGGGCACCTTGGATGTCCTGATCACCATACATGGGAGCCACACCTGTTAGGCTACTTTGAAGATTCTGACTGTCTCCCACCCCCACCAAGGCCTGTTTCCATCAATGAGGTGTCAGGCAGTCTTCAAGTGACTGTGGTTCTTAACTCAATGACCCCAATGGGCTGGTCTAGAAAAACCCCACCATCAGCCAGTATCCCAAGTGCATTTGACAAAACAATGCACCACCTACTTGTATCACCCTGGCATTGTGACCCATTTTGATTTGAATCAAATGGGACATTGGTTTGACCAAAGTACCAGCCCCATCTTCTAGGCACTACAAAGTAAGATAACCCTCTGAGTTGGTTTGTTCCACTTTTAACAACATGTGTGGCAAAATTTCTACTTACCCCCCACCCATAAGGCATCCTGCCATGTCATCTGGGTGGATAGAAAGGGGGTGCTCAGATTCTGATTGTGGCTGGAGGGAGGAAATGGAGTTGTCAACTTCTGTTGGCCCGAACAAGCATGTTGTTTGTCTATAGTTCATGACGGAGGGGAGATTCCACCAGGGAATGTCCTGGCTCATCTGTAATTGGACAAACAGTCACATTTTAAAGTGGTATTTATTTAGCAGAGGAAGCATCTTTATTCAACTGAGCATATTCCCAGTGGCCATTCCTGATCTCTCTCTTTCTCTCTCTCTCCCCCCTTTGAAACAGGGGTTTGTCTTTTCATTCATGACACCACTTGGATGTGTGGAACAACCAACCAACCAACCAACCACCCCCCCCCCCCCCCGCAAATCATTGTTAGTTCACTTAGCTTCTCTCAAAACTCCTCATTTTTGCTGAACCAAAGAGTTCATGTAGAATCTCACGTTAGATTGCATTTGGTGGTCAGTGCGGTTTCCTCGTGAGTCTGTCCCACGGCCCCTATTGAAACCTGCCTCTTCGGGTACAACATCTAATTATTCATCTGCCATCATAATACTGGTGTATTCTTATTTCTGCTTTTCAAAAGCTACAACAAAGTAGCATAACAACATTAATGTGGGCTATTGTTAGATCAGAGATGTCAAATGTATGACCCACAAGCTGGACGTGCCCCCCCAGAAGCAATTTATTTGGCCCCCAATTATAATTGGGCAACTCCTAGCATAATAATTGGGCTCTTTCATATCTTGAAATTATAAACAAGATTTGCACATTTTGTCTTCTGTCATTTGCAGCTAATGAGTTTCTGTGTGGGAACAAAGTGCTTATTGGTATCCATCATCGGCTTACTTATAACACTTCCTCCTTAATGATGTCACTTCCGGCCCTCAGCAGCCACCATGAAAGCTATTCAGT
Source organism: Lerista edwardsae (assembly GCA_029204185.1). Lineage (NCBI taxonomy): Eukaryota > Metazoa > Chordata > Lepidosauria > Squamata > Scincidae > Lerista > Lerista edwardsae. Next base: position 430,160 of record JAJKFI010000053.1, on the reverse strand, counting down.
CCACAGCGTGAAATACATTTGACACCCCTGGGTTAGATGGTTTTCTCTCCCCCACCCGAGTCATAAAGAATAATATCAAAAAATTACATAATATAACATAAAACACTAAAGGTTTTCCAAGAGACATTTGGTCCCGCACAGTTCTGGCAAGGAAACATTGTGATGGAGTGTGACTGTGTCTGTCTAGATACTGAGTGTTGAGCGTGCAGATCATGGTGTGGCTTCATCAGCTTTGCCCCGTTGTAAGCGCTCCTTTGAGAGCTTTGCAAATCTCAGGAGAGGGCTGCAAGAAGGATTGATTTATTTTTATTATGATTATTTTGCATTTGCATTTGAGCATTTTTGAACATAGTGAATATTTGAATGAGATGTGTGCTAATTGCCTTACTGTGGTTCACAATTAGTCTTCTGCAGACATGATTAATTGTAACAGGCCTTGACATTTATCCATAAAAGCCTTGAGGTCAAAAAGAGATGGAGAAAAGGCTTGGTGTGCACACCACCGTTTGGAATGCTAATACATGTTGACCCCCAATGAGAATAATGCTATTTCTGCATCAACGACAGTTCATTGATTTTGTAACATAGAATTGTGCCTTGCATCCTTTTTTGTTCTCCACCAAGGAAGATTCTCCCCACCTCCCCACTCACACTCAGAATTATTAATAAACTGCTTATTTTGTAACTGTCGGCTTCTCTTGGGTGTCTTCCTGTCTGCTGAGAGCTTTGCAAGAGAAGTGCCGTGTTTCTCAAACTGTGATCATGACCTGATGTCAGGTGGGTTGCAGAACCCGCTGGGAGCAGCCATCTTGGAAGCTGCAGGTCTTATCCTTGCTATATTCCTGTTGGGAGTGTTCACGGTTTGAATTTTCAAGTGAGAGGTTTTTTTAAAAATTGTTTTTAGTTCAGTGCTTTGACATATTTTGTCCTAATTTTACTTTCTTCTGGTGGGTCCAGATATGAGTGCCACTAACATGGAAGTGATGTTGTGGCAGGAAGTGATATCATCAAGCAGGATGTGCCGTCATTATAACATACCAAACTGATACTCCTGAAACGTAAATTGGCATTCTTGGACTGCAGCAATTGTACAACTATGAAACATCCCTGACCAAAAGCCAGATTAGGACAAAATATTATGTAAAAGCACAACTGAAAACAATAACAAAAACCCTCACTTGAAATTCAAACTGTTAACACTCACAAAACAAGAGTAAGGTCTGCAGTTTCCAACATGGTTGCTTCCATGACAACTGTAACAGGGCCAGGTTGTAGGGGTTTTTGGAGCAAAGTTCTGTGCTACCTTCCACTAATGGTATGTTGGTGAAATCGACTAATAGCATTGTGTCATATATAATTTGGTGGGGTAATTCAGTACAGAATACAGAATGCAATGAAATAAACCATGTTGAGATAGCTGTACTGTCAAAAGGTAGACCCAAATAACCAGAAAAGGAAAACACAGCTTCCTTATGGAACAAAAAGTGGATTTCCTTAACTTAAAAATGACCAATGAGAGTGTTGTTCTGGGGGCCAGTGAGGTGTTAGCATGACACAGCACGGAACCAAATAAGGTGCTAGTATTCCATCATGGGGGTGATGCAATAAGCTCTCCTACTGGGTGATGCTTTGCATAACCCCACTCCACACACATCCTGCTCTTGGACAATGAGTGCTGTGAACAGCAGTGTGGATCCCACAGTGCACATAAGATTAAGATTAGTCAAAGGAACCCTTCGGGGGCTCAGTTGTGCCAAGCAAATGCAAGATAGCTCATTGACAAGGAACCGGCAAATGAACTTGCTGGAGCAGCAGTCTGGGATTGATGAGCGGGAGGAAACCTCAGCCTCCTTGAGGATTGATGTCTCTTGGCAGTTCCATCCTTCGACACCTCTTGTTATTGGCATTTATAGACAGGGTGACCTTTGGACAAACAGTCATTAGTGCCGGCATCAGACCCAGTGATATCTGCTTTAAGCTGTCATTGGCTTGGGATGGGGGGGGGGGAGGCCAAGGAGTACAATTGTGCAGCTGTCGACTGACTCCTGTGATGTATGGACTGGGCTGGCTGCAGGAGTGGTACCCAGTGTCTGAAATCTCCCCTTCACGACAAACAGACCTTCCTGCACAGTGTAAGCTGGTGTGTCTGAAGCTAGCCTAGAACGTTCCTCCTTTTGCAATCTTGCAGTATGCACTCAGGCACTTGGCTCCCTCGCACTGGCGTAGCTAATGAAAGTGTAGTCCGGTGCAGTGGGCAAAATGATGCCCCAGAAGTGATGTCACAACAGGAAGTGACATCACAGCTGTATTTTCATTTTCTTGTTTTTATGGCCGTAACTTTTGATAGAATGAAGATATTATACCTTGGTTTGCTTCATTGCTTTCTGCATTAAATTCTGCATCAAATGGTTTATAACATGATGGTATTATTGGTCCCTACCAAGGTTTTCATAATTTTGGCCACTAGTATCAGCATGGTGCCCCCCTAAAGCTTGCTGCCCGGTGCAATTGGACCTCCCTGAACATCTTTAGCTACGCCCCTGCTCCCTCACCACCAGTGATCAGCTGTGAGGCCATCCTGTCCAAATGCAGTGACTGCTTGTTACACAGGCTGCTTGTTACACAGGCCGTTTGGCTGTCTTAAAAAGTAGCTCTTCCTATTTGGGGCGCTGGTTCCAAAGGTGGCTTCAGTTTTGTCATATTTTGTCTTGTTTCAGATATATGACCTCGCCACATTGCTGAATGGTTCAAGCTGCTTTCTTTTGAGGAAGCCTTCGCCATGGCTTGCTTACGAGGAAGCTTTAGACACTTTAGACAAGTGTAAAGTGATGCACATTGGGGCAAAAAACCAAAACTTCACCTATTATATAGGCTTATGGGTTCTGAGCTGTCTGTGACAGCTCAGGAGAGAGATCTTGGGGTGCTGGGTGGACAATTCAATTAAGGTATCGACCCAGTGTGTGGCAGCAATTAAGAAGGCCAATTCCATGTCAATTCCAAAAAAAGGGGTTGAGAATAAAACAGCCAATATTATCATGCCATTGTACAAATCGATGGTAAGGCCGCACCTGGAATATTGTGTCCAGTTCTGGTCGCCGCATCTCAAAAAGGACATAGTGGAGCTGGAAAAGGTGCAGAAGAGAGCAACAAAAATGATTACGGGGCTGGGGCACCTCCCTTATGAAGAAAGACTGCAGCGTTTGGGGCTCTTCAGTCTAGAAAAAAGGCTCCTGAGGGGGGACATGATTGAGACATACAAAATCATGCACGGAAGGGATAGAGTCAATAGAGGGATGTTCTTTTCCCTCTCTCAAAACACCAGAACCAGGGGGCATCTGCTAAAACTGAGTGTTGGGAGAGTTAAAACAGATAAAAGGAAGTACTTTTTTACCCAGCGGGTAGTTAATCTGTGGAACTCTTTGCCACAGGAGGTGGTGATGGCATCTGGTCTAGATGGCTTTAAGAGGGGATTGGACAGATTTCTGGAAGAAAAGTCCATCGTGGGCAATGATGGGTTGTAACCTCCTTACATTAGTAGTAGGCTACTTCAGAGTACTGGGTGCAAGGGAGTGGCAACAGGATGCAAGCATCTTGTTGTCTCATGCCTCCCTGGGGCACCTGGTGGGGTCGCTGTGAGATACAGGAAGCTGGACTAGATGGGCCTTTGGCCTGATCCAGCAGGGCTCTTCTTATGTTCTTATGTAAGCTGCTTAAACCTTTCACTAATGAGGTTATGCCGAAACTAGTATCTCTGAAACTAGATGCAATACAGCAAAACAGATGTCATTTTTTGGAGTCAATTTGGAGCCACCCCAAGTAAAACTACCATATAAAACCTTATAAAACTTATAAAACTACCATAAATTTGGAAAAGGTTTTTTTTTCCTGACTCTCAGGGGGCAACCCTAAACTGGAGTTAGGCCGACATAAGATAAGCCCGCAAAGTTTGGTCTGCAGAAGGGACACTGTAAAGTATGTTTGGACCACTCTTGGAGTCAGAGAGGCCAGCACACAGACGTGCGCCATCCTCCCTCACTCCAAGAGTAGTCCAAACACACTTTACAGTGTCCCTTGTGCTGGCCAAACTTTGCTGGCTTAGTTTACGCTGGCCTAACTCCAGTTTAGGATTGTGCTCTTAATTTGCTCTGTAATGAAACAGTCATCTTCATTGCCTGTCTCCAGAAATGTTATGTTTGCTGATACACACACACACACACACACACACACACACACACACACACACAGAGAGAGAGAGAGAGAGAGAGAGAGAGAGAGAGAGAGAGAGAGAGAGAG
>JAJKFI010000053.1:386309-425857 GCA_029204185.1 Lerista edwardsae | reverse complement strand
GAGAGAGAGAGAGAGAGAGAGAGAGAGAGAGAGAGAGAGAGAGAGAGCTTTCTAATTAAAAATACCAGTCAGTGGAGTTCCTACAAGGAGACAAAACACTAAGGGCTCGATCTACCAGGGGACGTAGCAAAGAGTAACATCAGCCCAGAGCCCCGACAAAGAGCTGCCAGACAAACTTGGCTGGCACAGGAGCAGTTCTGGGAGGAGAAAGGGCAGGCGCGTGGGAGGAACTGGGTGGGGGTGGGCAGGCCGGCGGATGGGCCGTTCCAGGGAGGGATGTGGGGTGGGATGCGGCCATTCAGCTGCATCCAAGGCCCCATTGGGAGGTGATGCAGCAGGCGCAGATCTGAGGAACCCCATGGGGTGGCCAGAGCCTCCCTTGGGCAAGGGGACAAACGTACCCTTGCCGCAGGGAGGCTCCCCAGTGCACCTAAGGTGCATTGGATTTGGCGCAGGCCTGCCGGCCTTGCCGATCCAGCGCAACGTAGCACTCTGAGTCTTGTAGGAGCCAGATCTCCTGTGTAACGCAGTCCCTCCCCCTTGCCTTGCCTCCAGAGCCATTTGTGGCTTGGAGAGCTGGCTCAGCGGTTTTGCTCTCGCCAATGGGAATAGCTCTGAAGGTAAGAGGGTGCTGTGTTACACATTAGCACAGTGTCCTGTGAAACTGTGCATTTTGCGCCCTCTAGGAACACCACTGGGGACAGTTGCTTTCTTCCTGCTAAATATAAGAGAATCACCTCTTCAAAGGTGCCTTTTAGGCTGGTTCATCAGGGTTAAGCAGCAGGAGATGCTGAGTCACCTCTGAGCCTGGGAGATTTCCTGCAGCTTTCCTGGTTAATGGCTATTGTTAGACTTCCCCATGAAAGCACCACCAGCCCTGACAGCTAATGCCAGCCCTGAAATAGTCAGTGGAGGGATTGCCTCGTGCACCCAGGGTGTAAATTGAGACTATTTTCCCCCTCCCCACCCAGCTATAAAGAACAAATGAGGTTTATAATTCACTCTAGTTGTGCCACTCTCTTGCCCACTTCAAAGAAATAGTGAGCTTGTGCTCTGTTACTTGAGCACTTCCTCAACAGTAAGACAAAGGGGCTGAAAAGAATTAGGCACTTGGGTTGTTTGCCATGGAAAACTTTTTTACTATGATTATTTGAAAGAATTGAAGCTCCTGCAGTCCTTTGCTTAGTAACGCCGTGCTTGTTCCTGAATTATACTTTTTGCTCAGCAAGTCTTTTTAAAACACCACCCCTGAAAAAGAAATGAAGTTTCCAGTGTTCTTGCAGGATTTTGAACAAAAGAAGCTTAAATCAAGCATTGATGCTTAAGGGCTTGGAACTCTGGCTATAAAAAGGCACGTTTTTCTTTCTGTGTAATCCTGATGTTTCTACATCGTTAATGAGAGGTTCCTTCGTATCTGCTTCGGCTGGTTTTCCTGCGTATCTAACAGTGTATTAGGGGGAAAAAGTAAAAGGGCATGAATGGCCGTTTGGGCAAACAGAATTATCTGGTGGAGGTGGAGGTTGTCTGCAGAGGACGCTTGGGTGATTCGACATCCTGATTGGATTATGTTGATACAATAACTGGCATGGCGCTCTCTCCAAGCCAAAGAGACGTTATTAATCTCTGATTCCCCCGCAATAAATGCTGGCTGTGGACAGGAGATGGCCTAAAGAGAGAGCCTGAGCAAACCTTAATCTTTAATAAGGTGCAGAGCTAGTCTATAACTGTCAAGGAATGACAGAAGAGCACTGTCTTCTGGCTGCCTGTTCAGAATAGAAAATGGGGTCTTTGCTAAGCAAAAGAAGCAGTTTTGCTCTATAATGGCTGAAGTTAGGGAAGAAGGGCCACCTCAGTGGTTCTTGTTAGCTGTCAATTGTGGCCTCTCGGTCCATTTCCAATCCCGATGACTCAATATCATGACATTGTATCGTTTGCTCACCCCAGCTGCCCAATTAAGCAAACCTTGTTCTAGTTGACCAACCTTCAAAGGGCTAGTTATGCATTGAACTGCCTGGAATTGCACCCAAGCTCACTTTAGGGGTCCCTTCTCAGGTGCAATCTCCAGAGGAAATGCAATGGAATCCTAAAAAAGTTTGGTAAAAATGGTGGGCGTTCTCAGGGTGGAAGTGCCAGTTCTGTGTAGCTGTAGGTCAGTGTTTCTCAAACTGGGTCACAAGCCAATTTCAGGTGGGTCCCCATTCCTTTCAGTGTGCATTTTATCTAGCTATATAAAGGAGAATGTGTGTGTGTGTGTGTGTGTGTGTGTGTGCATGCGCATACGTACATTCCTCATAGGCTCCGCAACGCCTGGACCTATTGGCACCAAACTTGGCACACCTTGTGGCCTGGCGACAAACACTGCGGGGGTCCATGGGTGGGGGTATGGGGGTTTCCCATGTGACAGTGGTCACCTAAGTGGGGAGTGGGCAGTGTCAGCTAAGGTATGACATGGTATGACAAAACAATGGATGACAAAACAATGCTTGCTGGAGTTAGCTGTCCTAGGGTGTATCTAAGTATACACCTAGCTGTCCTAAGGGTGCATCACACCATCTTGAAATAAAACCACAGCACCACCACAGAGTGGTGACGCTCCCCACACTGTTGGAGTCCAGGTTCGGGCCCCGCTCAACATGGGGGGTGAGAAAGGGTGCGAAACAAAATGTCCGCCATGCCCTGCTGGAATGCCTGGAATGATTGGCTGAGCTGATTGGTACAATTCATGTCTACTAGAATCTTGGGATAAATAACTACCCGGGCAACGCCGGGTACCGAAAAGCTAGTCTATCTATATAAAGGAGAACGTATGTGTGTGTGTGTGTGTATGTGCGTACGTATGTTCCACATAGGCTCCGCAACGCCTGGAGCGACGCACACCAAACTCGGCACGCTCATATCTTGCACCCTGGCAACAAACACTGTGGGAATCCGTAGTTTCCGGGGTCGCCAAGATGAGCGGCAATGCTCACGACGCATTGGAGTCCGGGTTTGGGGCCCCCTCGGCATGGGGGGCGAGAAGGGGTGCGAAACAAAATGTCCACCATGCCCTGCTGTAACGCCTGTAGCGATTGCCACCAAACCTGGCACGCGTATGCCTTGCGGCCTGGCGACAAACACTGTGGGGGTCAAGCCGCCCTAGCGCCCCCGGGGGTGGAGGTGCATGGGGGCCTCACATGAAAATAGTTGAAAACGGCCGATATTGGTGTCGAATCCATAGTTTCCAGGGTCGCCGAGATGAGCAGCAATGCTCCCAATGCCATTTGAGTCAGGGTTCGGCCCCCCTTGGCATGGGGGGGGGCGAGAAGGGGGCAAAACAAAACGTCTGCCGTGCCCTGCTGGAACTCCTGGAGTGATTGACACCAAACGTGGCACGCGCATGCCTTGCGGTCTGACGACAAACACTGTGGGGGTCAGACCCCCCCCCTAGCACCTCCGGGGGTGGGGGTACGCAGGGAGTCTCACGTAAAAGTAACACTCCCGATGCCGTTTGAGTCCACGTTCAGCCCCCATTGGCATGGGGGGTGAGAAGGGGTGCAAAATAAAATGTCAGAAATGACCAACATTAGTGTCAAATCCACAGTTTTCGGGGTCGCTAAGCTGATTGGTGACAGTCTCAATCACATTTTTTACCCAGGCAACGCCGGGTAACAAAAAGCTAGTTTTGTAATATATTAGACTTGATGGTATGTGACAACATTTCAGGAAATGTTACAGATCTGAACCTTGACAGGCTACTATATTATATGCTTCTAACAATAATGGCCCATGGGTCTTACTCCCTAGTAAGTATGGATAGGATTGCACTCTTGGAATATTTGGGGAAAATTTTGTAAACATATCAGCAACTGCTTGGGAGGGTTAGGACAGTTCCTCTTTATTTTAAATGTTTTTTTTTTTTAAATAAGTATCTGTATTGTTAACTTTTAATTTACTTAAGATGCAATCCTAACCTGGAATGAGGCCGGCACAAGTCGCTGGTGCTTGCCTAGGAGTGCTCAAACGCACCATAAAGCATGTTTGGACCATAAGCATGTTTGTAAAGTCAGCGAGGTTAGAGAGCTTTACGGTGCATTTGTGACACTCCTGGGCCAGCAAAAGGGACTTGTGCCAGCCTAGCTCCATGTTAGGGTTACGGCCTTAATTAATGATTTGATTTTGCCGTGTGAAGGTGTTAATTTTTTTTCCCTATATGATGATGTCACTTCCAGCCATGACACTTCCATGTCCACTTTCACTTCTGGAGCGTCCCGACCGATCGTCATTATAAAAAGTGGGTCCCAGTGCTAAAACGTTTGGGAACCTCTGCTCTAGGTGATCACTTGGTTTTGGTGCTAACCTGGAAGTTCCCCTTCTTTTGAAACATTGAGGAATTTGCAAGAAGCCAACATAGTTTTGAAATCACAAGAGAAGCTTCTCCAGGGTGTTGGGTGCATACCAGTGGTGTCATCTACGCACCAGTAGACGGTACGCTGGGCGGGACTTAGCGTGATCGACAGCCCGTCCACTCACTTCCGCTTTCTTCGCGCTCCCCGCGCAGCTTTCCCTCGCCTCGGAGGGAGCGCATGCTCACCCAGGCACCCGGCGCGCCCCGTCCCCGGTGAGCAGGCACTCCCTCAGAGGCGAGGGAAAGCCGCATGGGGAGCGCGAAGAAAGCGGAAGTGAGTGGACGGGCTGTCGATCATGCTAAGTCCCGCCCAGCGTACTGTCTACTGGTGAGTAGATGACACCACTGGTGCATACCTATATGAAGGATATCTTAAGGACCACTCTCCTGAACAGGATGACCGGAGATCATAACCACAAATGAGGGCACAGCACATCAAAATGTAGGACATTGAAGAAAAATGTAGGACTGTTCAAAATAAAAGCTAAAACATATATACATATGAGTGCATAACTACACACTCTCCCCCCACTCTCTCACCCACCCACTCACATACGATTCCTCCTCCCAACCTCCCTCTCAGCCCCACACAGAATAGCTGGAGCAAGCAATCCCACCCCTCCACCCCCACTCTGTCTCCCACCTCCACAGCTGGTGGGCTGAGAGACGGTAGCTGCTCAATCCAGACTAGTTATCCCAAGGAAAGAAATGGCACTAAATGTCCCAGCCAACAGTGCTCAGTCTCTGAACTGCTTACCCAGGACTAAGAAGTGCTGAACCCCATCTCCTTAAAGCCCACTCAGTGTGACCTCAGAAATCACAGTGATGAATTGTGACTGCTGATAAATTGTGCTCCAGAGAGGATTTGGAGAGGCTGAAATGGAGGGCATGTCCTGGAAAAGGAAGATGTCTGGTCAATCTATGTCATATATATCCTACCTTCCTCCCACTCAGTTGTAGCATTCATGGAGCTCCCAGAGGAACTCCTATCCAGGCCCTGACCAAACCCTTACTTTTGGCAAGGAGGTGTTTTAATGTGTTTGTGAACCATGTCCTGGGACCACATCTTAAGCTGATGACAAGGACTTAAACTGCACTGAATTTACTCCTGATGATGTGTTTTGAAATGATCTGCAAACTTCATTGGGAATATTAACATACTTTACCAGATCTTATATGAACAATATTTAAGTTGTATCCCCAAGTAATTTCAATAATATGTTCTCTGACATTGATAACACAGTGTTATCAATTGAGATCACTATTAGAGATTGTAGACTTGATACTTTATAATGGTAGTGTAATTATAATAGCTATGGTAGTTCATATTCAATGTAAGGGTCAAATCTGCGCCAAAAAGCCTTCTGTAGCCTACTTCTGGGTCACATCAATCCATGGCCTCTTGGCCTCTGCAGGCCTCCGAATTCTTCTTGGATGTGACAGGAAGTGGCTGAAGCATATTTAGATGCCGTCTGGAAGTACCTTCTGCAAACCGGAAGTAGCTTCTGGCTGCATCTGGGAGGCATTCTGGGGCCTGCAGAAGTTACAGGAGTGGGTCGCGGGCCAGCATGACGTAGAAGCAGTCTCTGGCAATTTCAAGTCAGGAATTGAGCACTGCACATTGCGCTACAACCTATTGGTGGGTCATGACTCACAGTTGGGTGGAATGCTGGTCTAACCCCTTGGGTTTCAGATTTGTTTCCTGGGAATATTGACACCATCAAGAGCTAACCGGCGTATGTAGCTCAATTTCTGCAGTCAATTATCCATTTTCTGGTGGTTCTCTCTGTGCAGCCCTGTATATGCCGGATTGTCTGGGGTGCCTATGATGAGCTGAGCAGGTCCACCGGAGTGGGAGACCTCTTCATTCCTCCCCACTTTTTACACTTGTAGGGGAAGATAGCACTGGCTTTATCACGCTTGTAACAAATTCCACCACCTCGTCTTCCCAGGGATATTGATTCCGTTCGGTCTTTTCATGTGGCAAAAACGCCATTTCTCTGCGGCAGCTTGTCAGTATAATCTCTGGTTCTTATAAAACATTTAGAACCCACATGCAATTCTCATATGTGCTATTTCCTCTCCCAGTTTTACAATTCTCAACAAATCTTGGGCCTTTTTTGAAAGCTAAGAAATCTTTTGAAGTTCCTGGAGGATTTGGGCTACTTTATGGCATGTATTAAAGGTGCCAGACTGGAAATAGAAGAAGTTTCTGGCTGCTAGAACGCCACGCTCTGGGCTTAAGGACTATATTGTCAGCCATGAAATATATGACGCAGGTACAGAGCTGTGTGTATTGTAGGGCAGTGGCTCACAAAACATTTAGCACTGGGACTCACTTTTTAGAATGACAGTCTGTCTGGGACCCACCGGAAGTGATGTCATGGCTGGAAGTGTTGTCATTGTGATGCCAGAATCTGCTGCTTTCTTGAGAATGCAGCAATAGGTTGAGTCATTTCTCAGCCATTTTCCAATTACAAAGTGAATCAGAAAGAAAAAAACAACCTTGACACAATACAAGTGAAATAACCACAAAGCCCTTCTCCTTTCCACTGTTTTCCATCTTCCCATATTTTCAATATGTCTGAGCTGGAATTAGGCCAGCTTGTGCCAGCCCAGGAGTGTCACAAACACACCATAAAGTGCATTTGCACCCTGAGAGTCAGGGTGGCTGACTCTCGGAGTGTGAGAGTGGTCTCAACGCACTTTACCTTGCATTTGTGATACTCCTGGGCCAGGACAAGGGACTTGTGGCAGCCTAACTCCAGGTTAGGATTGTACCCTCAGTAAGACTTGCAGAATTAACACACATTTGTTGGGCATTAACTGTTACAATTCAGAGTCTGTATTCTTGAGTTTAAATTTCAATCTCACTTTCGGATAACATGGGGGGAAAATTTGACATACAAGCCCTGATGTCAGCTCCTGAATTTACTCTTGGCACAGCACCAAATCTAGGGACGCATTGGGCTATGGACTTGTGTAAATAACAAAAACACCCTCTCTCGGCAAGGGTGATGCAGTTGCACGTTGTCCAGCCCAGAACAAGCAGGAGACAGTGATCGATGGGAAATCTGTCACTATTCCCCTCCTCCAATTTTGCCACCCTGGTCATAGGTGGTGAAATGGGGGCAGAGAAGCATTTCAGTCATTTTTGAGGCCCAAGGGAAGGCTTGCTGGTGGTAGAACTTGCTGTCTTTCTCCTGCTGCATAAGTAGCAGCAGGTGGTTGCCATTGTTTTAATGGAAGTTCTCTCCGGAACAACGTACGTCATCACATACTGTGGTGTGGAAAGGAATGGCGGAGGGGAGGGGAGATTGGTAGCCACTGGCTTAGAGGACAAATACTGTCACTGCCCAGGGAAAACCAGTGGGAAAATCACATAAAGTGTGCTGGGATGGGGGGGTGGCCTAACTCCCACCATTGCCCCCAACCTTTCAGCATTTGAGCTGTACATAAGTACTGCACAAATTGCATTTGGCTCAGCTGTAACTGGGATACGGCTGTCTCCAAATGCAATTGAAACTCCGATACAAGGTATGGCCTATTGTGTTGTGCCCCCCTTTGGTGGTTTTCCTAGCTGCCCAAGTGATGCTGGTGGATTCTGGATGGAGAAACTGGGGCAGGTGATGGAAAAGCAAGTCATCTCTTCCTTCGAGTTCAGCAAGTTTTAAGATAAGAATAGGGGATGAAACACCCTCCTACCTATACATGAGTTAGTGCATCTATGGATAGGCAGAAAGCCCACAATAAAGTGAAGGAAGACATCTATTTTTAAACAGTAGTAATGGTTTAATGTTGAAATTCTGTTGATGTTACTGTCATTGGCTCATCTCTTATAAGGCGATAACGTTGACAATGTTTTATAAATGACAGGTGGATAAAGGACTTAAAATAGTTCTCTGTCATTAAAATCAGTGGTGGGTTTCTTTCTAAGGTGGGCGTCTTAACTTGTCAGTTTTTAGTGTCGACATTTATACTGTGCCGTCCCCTCCCCCTGGAAATTGGGGGAGGGGATTCACATAATTACATGTAAAATAGTTTCCACCAATGTGACCCCAACTTTGTTCCATTTCACTCAAGCAGGGGAGCTGCCCGGAGCATAGTTACACCAGGAGCTGGTCAGTGGAGACTGTTAAACCGGCGACTGAGGCTTTAGGTAGACAGTCTTGCTGCCCCACCCATCTCAGTGTATCGTCAGGGTCAGGAGCAGACCTGGGGGACCCTCTGTGGAGCATTGGCCCAGGGACCCTCCCTTCTCCTCTCTAAGCTTGTTCCATTCATTGAGGGCTCTTTGAGAGAAAGCTGTTGACCGACTGGAGGAGGAAGGAGGAGTGGCGAACCTAGGGAGGGTCAAAATGGCACATGTGGGGGCGGCACCACAGCCTTCCTCACCATCACCACCAGACCCAATCTGAAGCGTTGTCCCTTCTCCTTCCCTTTAAACAAAGGAGCTTCGTACCCCTCCAAACTTTGCCCATCTTCTCCAACACTCAGAGCGCAATCCTATACTGGCGATGCGCTGGCACAGTGCTGTTGCAAACATGCCATCAGGCATGTCTGCACCACGGAATTGGTCACTGGACCGATGCAAACAGCAGCGCTGACGCACGGGTGATGCTGCGCCCGTCAGCTGTGCCTGTCGAGCGCTGGTGTTGCTCAAGGGTCTGCCAGAGGGCGTGCCAGAGGCATAATGGGCAGCGCTGTGGGCGGCGATGGGACATGGCCGTTGCGCCATATCCTAATTCCCGTCCCCGGGCCAGGTGGCCCTGATTTGGGCTGCTGCTGGCCATGTGGATGTGTGCCTGCAACTCTGGGCTGGCTGGGGCTTACCTGGTGGGCAAGGGGAAAACATCCCCTTGCCCTGCACTGAGCTGCATGATGAGCTTAGGATGCAGCCTAGTGAGTTTCGGATTGGGCTGCCCAAGGGGGTGGGTACCTCTTTCAGCAGTGCAAAACAGTTCTCATGGCACTGCACTGTGCTGCTGCTATGGGCCGTCTCTTCCCTTCTCCCTTTTTACTAAAGGGGACAAAAAAGAGGAGGCAGCCCAGAACCCTGCTGAGTTGGGAAGTCATTGCAGTGGTGTGATGGTGTCACCGCAAGTACTTCTGGGGTGGGGGGGGCAGAGGATGGGGGAGGCAGGGCACCCAAGCCCCAGGAACACCACTGGGAAGAAGGAAGATGAACTGCCTGACTTGTGTTCAGAATATAGAAAGTGCAGCCAGCTGTCAGGGCAAGACCTCCCAGGTGGACCCTTTGTGTGGCTGTCCTTTGGTTATTTTCTGGCATGTGTGGCACTGGTCAAGCTGGACAGGGTGAGCTTTCCTTCTGCCAAACAGTTGATTGGCTTCGTAGCAGTTGACCTGATGGAGCTAAGCGTGTGGCAGCTCCGGCGCACAGCCGTGTCTCCATTTGCACCAGAGGGCATGCGCAGCTTTCCACAAGCATCCTATGGCACAGATGGTGCTGCTTTTCACATTCTCAAAATGTGACGTGCACATGGTTCTCCCCCCTCAGGGTTTCCGGTGTTTAAATGTAAAGACGGAATCCCCTGCGGTTGGAGATAGGAAATTAAAAGAAGGAACTGTGCAGACCCAACTCTCGTTTCTTCGGTGATAACCTTCCTTGGCTACAGCGGGACTGAGGTTAATTAATCTTGAGTGAGCCTTCTCAGTGCTATCTGTATTTAATCACAAAGAAGTTCTTCATGTGTTGTACATAACCTGTAAGCTTTTAGAAATTTGTAGGAGTCTTTTTTTCTTGCAAAGAAAATGGAACCAGATCCCCTCATCCCTCTGGATATCCAAGCCTCCATTTCCCAGGTTCCCAGCAGGTTTCCGAAGCAGGTTTTCTTTTTAACATTATAGAAAATATTACAGGGGGGATTTTGGTATCCACGAGAGTTCTCTTCTGGAACCCACCTGCAGATACGAGAGATGGGGGGGATTTAAAGGGCTTTTTTAATAAAAAAAACTGCCAAAATTGGCTTTCCTACCTTTGCACAGCCAAACAGCAGCATTTCCCAGCCTCTGCAGCTATCTTTAGGCTTGAAAGACCCACTTCTGGGTGACACAGAGGTTCCTTGCTCCTCTCAGGTTTGCCCCAGAATGCATTGTGAATGCAAACTCTACCTGGCGCCTGGCTTGCCCCAGTGCCAGGGAAGCAGACACAGACCAGGCCTCAGTTAGCCTGTCCAGAGACCTCTGATCACCCTCCCTGAATACCTTATGAAGCCCGCCCCTTCCTCCCTTCCCCACCACCAGTTCCACCTGGTCCAGCCTCAGGGTTAAAGGGCCAGCATTGACCCAGAGTAGGGAGCGAGGTCCTCATCCTTTGAGCAGCAGCTCACCTTGTGCTTTGATGGCCCAGTTAAGTGGACAATGGGAGGATTGGAACTGCAGCCATATGCTGGTCCCCCTGAGATGGTGAGGCAGGTCCAGAAGGCGACAGAGCACAAATTAGGGCAAAAGGAAGGCCTCTCCAGAGATAACAGTCCCCTTTGGGGCAGCCACCCTTTTAATTCCTGATGAATTCTCTAGGAACAATGCAACATGTTGAAGTTCATTGGGCCAACTGTTGCCTTCCTTCATTCCCTGACTTTAAGCCCAAAGCTCTCAGCAGAGAACATGATCAGTTCCACCCAAGATGAAACTGTGGAAACCTTGATGTCTGGAAGCCGGAGAACATTTTCTAATCTTCTGAGGACACTTTTGTTCTTCCCTCTAAAGTTTTGTTCAAGCAACTGA
Organism: Lerista edwardsae; assembly: GCA_029204185.1. Classification (NCBI taxonomy): domain Eukaryota; kingdom Metazoa; phylum Chordata; class Lepidosauria; order Squamata; family Scincidae; genus Lerista; species Lerista edwardsae. The sequence goes on along the minus strand of JAJKFI010000053.1, from coordinate 414,726 downwards.
CCTCCAGTTTTCAGTTGCAGAAAAACTGAGACGCCACTCAAATATTGTGGCGTATGGCACTGTGGCCAACTTGTCGAGTTTCCTTCCGTGCCGCAATTTATCCAGGTTTTATCATCTTGGGTGCTTGTCATGACAAGTTGGCACTTGGATAATTAGTGCCAGGAGAACTTGTTATGACATTGTGTTTGTGCTGATGATTTGATTAGTTAACAGAATAGAATAACAGACACACACACGAGCCTAGAAGAAAGAAAACCAGTGGTATCTGCAGCAGTCAATTGGGCTTAAATTAATCTTGCTACAAATGCTTCTGTCATAATTCATTTTCTTGACTTACAGTCCTGTCTTGATGCAGAATGCCTGATGGTAGCAACATCATTGTCTTCTGAATTAGTTGGGTGATGAGCATTTTATCATGTGACACTCTGAATTAGTGGTTAAGTCATTAGACCTGTTGTGTGGTGTGTGCTTTTTTGTTACATAGTGCATTGTGTGCACATTGGATTGTAGTGTCTGTTTTCTGCTGTACAGGTTTCTCACCATCCCTGAAGACTATGACAGCACAACCATCGTAAAGTATTACTGTGATCCTGTAAAGAGTTGGGACAGCATTGATAATGAGGACACATTCTTTCTGGAGGAACGGTCCATCGTGGGCTATAGGCCATGATGAATTGTGCAACCTCCTTACATTAGTAGTAGGCTACTTCAAAATACTGGGTGCAAGGGAGTGGCAACAAGATGCAAGTGTCTTGTGTTTCGTGCCTCCCTGGGGCACCAGGTGGGCCGCTGTGAGATACAGGAAGCTGGACTAGATGGGCCTTTGGCCTGATCCAGCAGGGCTCTTCTTATGTTCTTATGTTCTTATGTTGGCAGATGGAGTATTTGTGGTTTGATCAAAGTGCTAGACAAGCTGAGTCTATAGGTGAGCAGACAGGCATGGTTCGTGTTCTTAATATGCCGCAGTGATGTCACGCACGGGGAATGCAGGGGAACTCAGTTCCACTAGTTAAAATTAGGGCTGACTCCGCCCACTTCACTCTCCCTCCTCCCCCCTCCCAATTCTTCTGCAAAGAGCTTTTCTTCTTGGTTGGCCGGCACTCAGAGGGTTAAAGGCAGTGATGTCATTCAGGGGGAACGGACCAGAACGGATCCTAACGGGCTCTGTGGCTGGTTCCGGGTTTCCGACAAGTGCCAATCAAAAGTGAGTTCCTGTTCCTAAATCATTTGAATGACACCACTGATATGCCGTTATTAGTTGCAGATATTAAAAGGTTTGTAACAATGCCTTAAATCATTTAGTCTTTCTGAGCATTGAAGTTTTATTTGCAAATCAATTGTCTGGATCATGTCAGTGCCTCAACTCGAGGCCATTTAAAGTAATGGCTGAAAAGAGCAGAGGAAATATGTTGGTGCCTTTTCTCCTCTTCTCCCTCCAGCCATTATTCTGCGACACTGGATATGCAAGCCTATCCATTATGAACATTGGTGTGTAACTTGGCTATAAATATGACTGTGGAGCTTTTGGCATACAAGTTTTGGGATATGTAAGTTTATGAGCGTAGACATTTCTTTTCCTACTTTAAAGAGACATGAGGTCTGATGAGTGATGCCCAAATGCATGAGGTGTCTGCGGTGGCACGTGATTGAGATGTACAAAATTATACAAGGGATGGATAGAGTAGATTCAGCAATGTTCTTTTCCTTCTCACACAACCCCTGAACCAGGGGACATCCACTAAAATTGTGTGTTGAGAGAACAGACAAAAGGGAGTATTTATCCAGCGTGTAATTAGTCTGTGCAGAGGCGGATCTAAGGGGGGGGCAAATCTGTAAGTTTTGCAAGAAGCCTTACCTTGCAGTGGAAAACACTCCTCTCCTGCACTGTTCTAGCCAATCCTCACAGGGAACAGCAACATCTTGGCGTTGCTTACTGGCTACAGCAGCAAGGGAGAGGAGGGATTTACATGACAGGGTAAGGCTTCTTGTAAAACTTACAGATTTGCCCCCCCCTTAGATCTACCTCTGAGTCTGTGGAACTCCTTGCCACAGGATATGGTTATTGCGCCTGGCCTAGATGCCTTTAAAAGGTGATGGGACAGATTTCTAGTCTATCACAGGTTACAAGCCATGAGTAGTATGTTTTAGAAGTGGTCTGAATGCCAGGTGCAAGGTGTAGCCACAGGATGGAGGGATCTTGCTGCCCTGTGTACTTCCTGAGGCACCTGGTGGACCACTGAGGAAGTTGGACTAGATGGGCTCTTGTTATGTTCTTCCACAAGGGGTAGTCTGTCCTCCAGCGCCTAAAAAATGATCTCCAGATGATTACATAGCTTGTGGTCAGTGAATTACATAAAAGGATTCCATGGTTCTGCTTTAACCTGGCCTGGAGCCCGTTGTCCGTAGCTTGTCAGCAGCAGAACTCATGTTTTGCATGCAGGATATGACCGTTTCTGTCCCTCTCCTGTCCACTTAGGGCTGGGAATGTTCTGCAGCCTCTGCCGCTTAGAGCAGACGATAGCAAGTTGTATGGAGCAAGGAGTTGACTCCATTGAAAGCTGCTTCATAGGGTCAGACCCTATGGCAAACTCCATCATCTCTACAATCTCACTCTCGGGCAATAGGTCCTACCCACATGCCGACATACTTCCAGGAGGAGCCTCACCCACTCCTATTTGGCCTTTGTCTGTAGGAACAAGCACTGAACCCAGAGAGAAACTGTCTTCATGTTGGGCGTTTGTCACTGCAGACAAATTGGTTTCCCGGTGTGGTTTCTGGAGCAAGGGGGGGGGCAGGGCTTGGTGGCCTGAGCTCCTCAACCTCAGGTTCAGTCTACATGGAAGCAAAAAATGCTCAGGGTACAATCCTTAATCCAGGATTAAGGGCACACGCCTGGGAGCACCTTTGGACCGACACTAGCCACTGGTGCAAGAGCGTTTCTGGACGGGAGATGCCCTTGCCCCGTGGAGGCTCCAGCCTGCTCCCAAGCTGCACTACACATCCAAGCGCACGTCCCTGATTTGGGCTGTGTGGCATCCTTGGCTCCGGGCCTGCTAAAGCAGCGCAAAAGCAGAGCCTGCTAAATAGCAGGCCAGGTCCCAGGAGCCCATTGGGGCGGCTGGCACCTACCCTGGGATAAGGGTGCAAACACGCCCTTGCCCCCGTGGAGGCTCCAGCCTTCTCCCAAGCCGTGCTGGGTACAGTGCAGGCCCACTGGCCTGTCTGTTCCAGCACAGCTTAGGATTGTGCCCTAGGGCTTGAGGGGAAAGATGAGGAGGGTTATGGGAGAGACGAGGGTCAAGCCCAGCGGTGGGATTCAGGGGGTTCGCCCAGGTTCTATAGGACTGGTTGTTAAATGGCCGGGCCCCGCCCACTCGCTTACCTCGGCTGGCTTTGTGTTTTGGTTTTTTTGCTCCGGCTATGGCATCATAGAACCAGTTGTTAATTCATTTGAATCCCACCACTGGTCAAGCCCCGCTTCAAGTCACGTCTGACTCAAAATGGGACCAGACTTTGGGGAGCAGTTGGTGCAGAGCTGCTTTGGGTAGGAACATTCTGATACTGTGTTCTGTGCCTTTGAACTCCACCCGTGTCTTCATTGGTGTTTTGTTTTCCTTTTTGACAGAGGCAACACAATGACTTTTTCTTCCTCCAATGCAGAGGAGCACCACGACTTCTTTGCCCCAATGATATATGCTGTGTGATATAGCCACAGGCTCTGTAGAATAGACCTATAACATGCTTTGGGTTCCCTGGTCTGAATCCACATTGGACAAAAGCCAGTCCTGTTATGTGGTGTCCTCATAAACTCATCCGGTGCAGGATCCTGCCACCTGCCAGGGCTTGTAGAAGTAGCTTAGATGATGGTGAGATGACTGATGAAGACAGGATGGGTCACTGTGTGGTCACCATCTAAAAAAAATGGTGTCTAGAAAAGATGGGATCTAGTGCAGCATTGTGGGTAGCTGAGCACAAAGGGACAGTGGCATAGCTAAGGCAGGGCTGGCGGGGGGTTGTGCCCCAGGCACCATGCCTTGAAGGGTGTAGAAAGACACTTCTGGTTTTCAGTGAAAAGCAGGGTAGAGGCAGCCAGCCAAAGGAAGGCTTGGAGTTTCTTCTGCAGCCAGTCACAAAGCAGACTGCAAGGGCTGCTTTTCAATGGGCCTTGCTTTTTCAGCAGTAAGAGCAGCTGCAGTAAAACCCCTCAGACTCCAGAAAAGCTGTCAGTGGATTTCTCGCCCCCCCCCATGCTTGTGGTTTTCTAGGATTACAGTCCAAATTCCTACATTTCTTTCTTCATATGTACCCTCCAAAATGGGCACTCAGTGGCACTCACAACACTAATTGCTGTTTTAAAGGTATTTGCAAGCTTCTGCATGCAAGCAGGCGTCGATCTGCTTTTCTCCTAAATTCCTGGTAAGATTCCTTTGACTCTAGCAACCTGGTCAGATCCCTGTCTCCAAAACTCTATTCTCTCTGCACTGCTGTGTTAATATATCTGACCTAACAGCCCAACGTGGCTTTGCACTGCATTATTTATATATTGCTCCCCAGAGCCTAGGATTCCGTACATTGGTTTTATTAAATCACACTGTAACTTGATAATCTTCATTTTATTCACACCAACCCTCTTCCCAAGTGTCAATTGCAGGCTGTAGTCTTTGCAATTTCCCTTCTCTCCAGGTCACAGCACAACTGCTGTAGAGGCTGGCTTTTGTTTTGTTTTTTGTTTTTTGGTAATATAACGTGTATATCTGTGTTTGGAATTCTTCATCTGGAGAACTTCCTTTTGGAGAGGGAGGAAGGGAGGGTGTGTGCGTGTGTGTGTGTGCGTGTGCATGTTTGTGCGTGCGTGTGTGCCCCAGCCTTCACTGTCATGCTTGGCAATGGAAGTCAAAAGATGCATCCCAGGGTCTATGGTTTGGAAATGGAAAACCGTTTCTCTGACACCTTTTTTTCCTGAGATGCTTGGCTGTGAGTCACAACACTGTCCATTTGCCGAATATCAGATCCCTTTCTACTGTAATAATGTTATGACTATAGCAATCCTGAGGTGTTGTGGCACTTTTCGCTTCTTAAAGCAATTAAATGAGACAGATTTTCAAAATCATCGATAACACACTAGCTCGAGCTTTATTTTGAGAGGGGAAAATGCCCTGTGATTTGTAAGCTTCAGACTGTAAGCTGACATATGCTTAGACAGTAAAAACCCTGTGATACCTCTCTCTCTCTCTCTCTCTCTCTCTCTCTCTCTCTCTCTCTCTCTCACACACACACACACACACACACACACACACACACACAGAGAGAGAGAGAGAGAGAGAGAGAGAGAGAGAGAGAGAGAGATGTGTCCTTTGTTTGGGATGGATTTAACCATTATACAAAATATGCTATGGATTAGCTATCATAATTAATCATCCAAACTCAGACTAAATGTCCAGGAAATATTTTTGCAGGTTGTTTATCTATGAGTGGAGCAAGAATCCTGCTGCACGGTCCCACCTGGGGTCCACCAGGAACTTTATTGTGGAAAAGGCATTTGCATTTCACCACTATACATTTGCTCCTCCCCCTGAGAAAGATGGAGGGAGATCACATGAGAACATGGGATGTGGTCCTAAGGCACGGCAGTACCCAGATGGAGCCATACCCAGGGTGGGATGTCTTCAGGTACCCTAAAACTGGCCCTGTTTCTATGACTGCTGGGACTCCAGCGTGAGGCCGACACCTGCCGACGGTAGATTGCAGCCGGCCAGCGCCAACCTGGATGCCTTCATTGGGTTCCCTCCTCTCTTTTATCACAGTGGAGTTTTGCAGGCGCCAAATTGACGTGAAGCAGATTAGCGGCAAATCATGCCGAATAACAAGATGTAATGGTGAAGAAACGCTCACCCTTTTTTCCCAGTATGCTGACACAGATGCAGTGCTTGATAAAGAAGACACATTTTCATGTGTTCTGTGCCGCTTTGCAACAATGGGAAGGTTACCATAGTAATTCAGCATAAAATATTACATTTCACTCAAGGAAAACAATATATTTGAGTGAGGACTAATTACCCCTTTTTTTATTCCAGGTGACAAAAGCCCATATATCACACTTAGCAACTAAGAGAACTCCATTTCAGTAAACTAATTAAACTAATCCTATCTGCACTCATTATTCTCAGTTCTGCTAAATATTTTAACAGGGTAGATTTATTTTGTTCCATAAATTACATCATTCTTAACGAAAACAGTTTTCATTGCAAACATGTTATTGGGTGGGGGTTCTTGCTTTTAAAAAAAATATATCTGGCTTGAAAAATAGGAGAGAGAGTAATTTTATGGATCATTTTGGAAGCTAGCAAATTATTGCCAATGTTTCTCTTGAAGAAAAAGACGATGACATTGCTGTTCCTTTAATTAAGCGCATGCCTTTTCTTGATGCTCGAAAGGCAGACTGTCTTAATTATTTAGATGCTTTACTCATGAACGGCCTTTTAGGCCATGCCGGAAACTGCCTAGCATTGATCCAAACTGTGCTCCACCTTTGTCAGTCCTGTTTACACTGACTGGCAGCAGTTGTCAGAGGTGTACTGTGTGTCTCCAGTGCCAGAGACAAGACAAGAATCCTAGGTTCGGATTTTGTTCTGGAAGTAACGTGGCGACATCATCATTTCACTGCAGTTCCAGAAGTTGCACAGTTCCACTGCAATTCAGGTGCTTCCGGGGGTGGAGGTTGACTCGAGAGTCACAGCCAGAGGGGCCAGCTGTTCCACTGCCCTCTTCCTTTTCCGCTGGAGCAAAGTGTACTGGGTGGCATGCTGAGGTGATGGCAGGTGAACCCAAATGTGGCGAGGGAGATCTGTGGTCAGGAAGTTAAAATACGAAACCAGCCACCTGGGAAGGAGAATCGGGTCAGGACCGCGATGCTGCAGTGGAGGTGGTGGGGCATCACCTTTTCTCCCTACATAAACTCTTCCAGCTGCCGTTTGCGCTATAGAAGTTAAGGTACAGGAATGACCTAGGCAGATATTTTTGGCTCGGACATGATCAGATGAGCCACTGGATTGTGTGGATATTTTTTGCTGTTCTTGCCTGTCTGTTACCACTTGCAAAAAGAAAAGTTCATGCAAGCCCCAAACCTCTCAGAAGCACCTGCGCTGCATTCTTGCAACATTTTATTTGCTTATTACATTTATATTTGACCTCAGGGCAGCCTTCCATTCAGTTTCTGACCAGCCCCAGATCTGCCCGGCTTTAGGGGAGGGGGAAACTAGAGTAGCTGCCTTTGGGCCCATGTTTCGGCCCCATTTGCATAGATCTCATTCGGTCTTTATGTCCCCCAGCCAAAGACTTCTGATAGTTGGAGTTTAGCAGAAGCGCCGCTGAGAAGGGAGAATGCATAAGTGCCACTTCAGGCTAAATGGCTGCCTACTTAGACACATGTAAAGCAATTAAATCAAGACGCTGTAAGCCTCCAAAATCGGGTGAGGTTAGCGGAGGTATTTGCATGTAAGAAATCTGCCACCCAGCATCCCCCACCCATGATGTGGGAACAAAGGAAAGGCAAGCAGTAAAGAATTCATTGGGACAAATTTACAGTGTGCATGATTCCCCCCCCCCCATGAAACTGGAGAGAGAGGGAGAGAGAGAGAGAATTGCTAATTGTACTGATGTTGATAAATCATTGGCACAGCAGAGGAATAATGGGGTTCTTATGCCAATGTCGCTTTCAGTGCAATTTATTTAGAATTTATGTAATGTGTTAGAGAGTGCTGAGCTGTGCAAGTTTCGGGCAGCGTTTTCCAAAAAGACATTCGGATGCAACTGGAATTAATTGTGTTTCTGACTGATGGATTCCTTGAAAATCTAAAATGAAGGGGGGGGGGGGAAAGGCAGCTTGACAGCTGATTTGTATGTTGTTACAGCCTAAGTGCTTTGGGTCACAGGTTCCTTAACACAACACTCATCTGCCAAGCTATCTCCATATTCGCCTTGCCAAGTCCAGTCTGCCGGCATGAATTAATAGTACTGTAATTCATCTTCTGGGCATCAAGTGAACATCAATAAATACTTTTTGCTGACACAGTGACCCTGCTTTGCACACCGCTTGTTTGGTGCAGGGAGCAGCAAGGGCTGTGTGGAGCAGAGGCTGTGGTTCAGAGTGCGGGACACGGCCTTTTGCCTCTGTTTCTGCTTGGACGAGCTCTGGGGTGGTCGGAATGGTCCGGTTGGTTCAGTACTGAACAGCAAAGTGGGTTGGAGAGCGGCAAAGAACCTATTTCAGGGAGAGGAGAGTGTCACAAACACAATTTGTTTACGACCGGAATCGGTGCCATGAATATATTCTATGTGTACAGTACCTTAAAAGGTAAAGGTTTCCCCACGACCAAATGGTCTAGTCGTGACCGACTGTAGGGGGCGGTGCTCATCTCCGTTTCAAAGCCTGTAGAGCCGGCGTTTTTGTCCGATCATGTGGCCAGCATGACTACGCCGTAGCGCACGGAACGCTGTAACCTTCCCACCGAAGTGGTCCCTATTTATCTACTTGCATTTAGGTGCTTTCGAACTGCTAGGTTGGCAGGAGCCGGGAGAAGCAACGGGAGCTCACTCCGTCACACAGTCTCGAACTCCCAACCTTGCAGTCGAAAGCCCAGCAACAGCGAATTAACTCACTGCGCCACCACACTTTCCAGTATTATGAAGAGTTTTCATCTATTGTTGCTATTGTTAAATTGAGGAGGAGGAGAATACAATGGATACTCTTTATCTGTGGATTTGGATCCCGTGGATTTGGCCCACTTTGGGTTCCAAACTTGCATCTAGACCAATGATTCTCAAAGGTTTAGCACTGGGACCCACTTTTTGGAAAGACAATCTGTCTGGGACACACTAGAAGTGATGTCATAGCCAGAAGTGTTGTCATTGTGATACCTGAACCTGCTGCTTTATTGAGAATGCTGCAATGTTGGGTTATTTCTTAGCCATTTTCCAATGGCAAAGTGAATCAGAAAGAAAAATGCCTATTTACAAGCTTGACACAAGCAAAATAACCACCCAGCGTCCCTTTCCAGCATCCCATCTTCCTGTGATTTCAATATGGCTGCTCTAGGTGCTTTGCGATCCGCCTGAAATTGGCTTGCGACCCACTGGTGGGTCCCAACCCACACTTTGGGCCCCACTGATCTAGAGGATGCAAAGAGAACCTCCCAGATGCGCCTTCTGGTCACGTCCAGAGGTCCTATTGGACAAATCCCATGGATTTCCACAAACTGCAGACCGCAAAGGGTCTGGGAATGGATACTGAGGTCCAACCTGTAATAATAATGATTCTATTATTATTATTATTATTATTATTATTATTATTATGCCAGCTATGTACAGTAGCTGGTGTTTTACGAAGTAGGGGGAAAAAAAAGACAATTCACTGTTCCAAAAGTTCAGATTGCAAAAAAGACAAGGGGAGAAACACAGCGATAGGAAGGAGGTGGGTGCAGGGAAAGACTGGGGAGGAAGGTGCAACTGTTTCTCATGTACACTTACTTAGGCTTCGTTATACACTGTGTTCCCTTTAAGGGGTCCACAGTAGTGCGACTCACATCTCCAAACACTTGGCAGTGATGCTGTGCACCGTTGTTGCACTTCCTGGGAAGCTGAGCCGCAAGCTGTGTCGAGTTTGGTTTTGAACCACATGGCCACACAGCGAGAACCCTGGCCATGCAGTAATGTGGTAGAGGGTTATTAGGTGTCTGGGCCAAAAGCTACACAGGGAAGTGTGAGTTTTGAGGAGGGGGACTTTAAAAGAAATCAGTTTCTCGTTGGCAAGGATATTCCCACCATATCACCAGTAATGTGTCATGGACTGAGTATTAAACTTGGCGGGGAGTTCTGAGCCCAAATGCTATTTGAGCATGAGAGGTGCAGAAGGACTTGTCCAGCCACAATTTCCTAAAGCTGTTGTGAGGATACAGTGAAATCACCTCCACCTACGTGCCCTCCATTCAGGCTGCCTTTAACTTTTGAAAGAAAGACAGGAGATACAAATGAAATGAATGTACCTTCCCTTGGATGCCCATCCCTTGAATAGTCAACTCTTACTTGATAAGAGTTTTGATAACATTTTGATAACATGAGAGCCTTGCTAGATTGGACCGAATGCCTGTCTAATCCACCATTCTGCTATCCACAGTGGACAACCAAGTTCATTCAGGAAGTCTACAAGCCAGGCTTGAAGGTACAGTTGTGCCTTGCTGTTATTCTCCCAGTAACTGATATTCAATTCAGTGGTAGTCTGCCTGTAAACATGCAAGCTCCACATAGCCATTACAGCTAATAGCCTGTGTTAGACTGCTGAAGATGAGAGCATCTTCCATAAGTTTGTCTAACCTGCTCTTACAGGCTTCTAAAGGAATAAGCTAATTGATAGATGTAATGTGCCAGTGTCCACGAGGATCCATGAAAACACACACACATACAAACACACCAACTAAACTCCTCCCAATTTTGACTGAAACGATCAACCAACAATATACAAGTTGGCTCTTGTTATCAGTGTGAGTTCTGTTTCCAGAACCACAGCAGATACCAAAATTTGCAGCCTCCTGATCCTCCAAACCGAACTGGAGCTGTACTCCAGTTGAGTCCAGAAGCATGGCCTCCCCCTGCCCCCAAATGCCCATTTCGGGCAAAAAATAATGACTTCTGGTTTTTGGGGGGGGCAGGGATTGGATGTGACGTTTTTATGCCATATAAAGCATTCTGAGGCCCGGGCAAAGCTCTGGTTTGACTCGGGTGGCTCTGAATCTGCCAGTTTGGAACCCGTGGATTCTAAAATCCAAGGGTCTTGGATCCACAGATATTGTAGCCCCACCTGTTGTTAAATGAGCTTTGCTACTTTATTTAACAAATGTATGCAATGAACCTTTTAAAAAAAAACATTGGGAATAGAACAAACAAAGCTTTAGGCGGGTTTCCTTCCTCAATTCATGCCCCCTAGTAATGGTAGCGATGGAGGGGGGGGGAATGAATTTCATAAGCATAGCGCTGAACAAAGTAGGCTTGACAATTATTTTCAGCACAGTTATTTTGGTTCCAACTATAATGGGATGCTTTAAAAAAAATGAAGTTGGAAACCACCAGGATCTTGTTTTATTGTGGTGAAACCAACAGAAAATGGTTAAGAATTACCATAAGTGAATTGCTTATGCTAGACCAGACGGTGGGATCATTTGGACTAGGCTCAGAAACAGAGCGCAGTTTGCAGTGCAGGAGGTTCCACCTTTCAACACCGTTAAAAATGAATCTTAGACAGCAGGGCTAGGAAGAGAAAGCATCATGCCTGAGCCTCTGCAGAGCAGTGGGGTAGCTAAGCGGGTGCAGGGGCCAACTGCACTGGGCAACAGGCTTTAGGGGGCCACAAGCTAAGCTTGGCTCTAGTGGCCAAAATTGTGAAAATCTTGGAAAGTATGAATAATACCATCATGTTACCTATAATTGGAAAGGTAATGCAACACAAAATGCAATGAAACAAACCTTGTTGGAATATCTGTATTTTATCAGAAGGTATGTCCAATAAACCAGAGAACCTTTTCTTTATTTAAATTTGTCACGGGGGGCAAGTTACAGAATCTTCTTTAACCCTGCATGGCAGATGCTGTAGCTGTATCACTACTGCAGAACTGTGATCAGTCGGAGCAGATGCTGTGCTGGCCATGGTAGACCAATGGCTGGATTCAGTATAGAAGGCAGCTTGAAACACTGGTCCCTTTGCTCAGATGCGCCTGGGAAGTGAGTCTTTTCCTGTCCCAGCATCTGCATTCAGAGCTTTGCCGCCCCAAACACAGGGCTCCAGCCAAGTGATGGTGCTCAAGTTTTGATAGAGCTTTCCAACTATTTTCACCCTAAAGAGCCACCAAAATATGCATTGCCTAGAGTCGAGCTTTCTTTCTCAGGACAACCGCCCATTGATTTGAGCCGGCACAGCAATGGGTTGCACACACCTGCCAAATTTTAGCTGCTGGTTTGCATGAGGGTTGATCAAGAGCGGCAGGGCCGGCCCAGTCATGAAGCCGACTGAAGCAGTTGCCTTAGGCGACAGATGAGCCCAGAGTGTTCTACTTTTCTCCTACTTCCTGGATTGAAAGAGGAAGCAGAAATGTGGAGGAGGAGTGGAGTCATCTTCCTTTTTCTAATCCTGAGAGAGGAAAGAGCAGACTGTGGGGGGGAACAGCATTTGACACACTCCCCCTGCTGGCAAGAATTCCTTGGGTTCCTGAAGGGAGATCTCAGCATTCTTCAAAGATTTTAGGGTGGGGGACACTGCTTTTGATGGTGGCAGTGAGTGTCGCTCATCATTTTACAGTTGACATACCTTTGTGGTCAGTGGAGGCAGGAGCAATGCAGAAAAGTCGTCTTTGTGGCTAGTTACATCCCACCCCCGGAGTGCCCATTTCTAATAATCTATGTCAGTGATAAGCTGGTCCCTCATCCTAAAACTTCTGTAGTATTTGGCCTGGTTCATCATTCCCCTCAACTCCATCATCCCAGCATCTCCTCCCCTATATTAGCCAAAATGTTCATTTCATGCCAGCCTGAAATCCAACCTTGCTTGGAAAGTTAGGCGTTCAAGCCATCTCCTCCCTGCTCTCTGATTTCCCCTCATTCACGTGGGTGATTGGCAGTGATGTCATGCAGGGGGTACGCGGGGGTACGCGAGTACCGGTTTCTAGGATTACAGCTGGCCCCACCCATTCACCCACCCACTAATCGACTCCGCCCCCTGCAACATTTGAATTTCCTGCACATTTGAGTTGCCTGCATGTTCTCAGAGCCAGGAAGGCAGCGAGCGGAGCCTTGCCTTGCCACTGAAAAATGAGCTGCTCTGGGGTTTTGGAACTGTTGGGTCACTTTAACATGATGCCAGGCCTCCTTAACATGTTCTGGGGGTGCTGTGGAATACTGTTGCAACTGTTGGGTCAGTTTAAAATTGTCTGAGGCCTCAAAAAGGGCTTTTTTCATGTCACTTCCTGCCACGACCTCACTTCCGGCTTATGATGTCACTTCCGGTGGGCGGGTCCCGACACGTGTCAATCAAAAGTGAGTACCTGTTGTTAAATCATTTAGATGACACCACTGGTGATTGGGACAGAACTTGTAAGCAGCTTCATCAGGGGAAGCCTCAATCCTGTAAAGATTCACCAATGACAGCCAGGAGCTCTACAGCTTATCTGTGACATCAGGACAGCTGAACTAATCAGGGATGTCAGCACAACACAAAAAATGTCTTATGCATAGAGATGTTTTTGTCATTGAGAACCGTTTTTTGGCTGTTAAACACTGCCTTTTGGCAGTTAAAATATCTGAATAAAAACACAAAACACCACATTTTGGAAAATACCTTAATTTTCCAGAAATTAAAATAGACTGCTTTTCCAATTAGAAATAATACTGTGGCTGCATCTACTGATAGTATATCACCTATGTCATCTACCTAGTACACTTTTAAAGCATTTAAAATTAAGAAAAATGACAACTTGGAATGAGAATGTAGAATAAAAACACATAACCCTGCAATTTGCTATTTTTATCAAGAATTTTTTTTTTGGGTGGGGGGAATCACCAAAATAACACACCCTTACTTATGCATATTTCCTCAAAAACAAGTCTCCGTGAGTTTGGCTACAGTTCTTGGTGTATTCCCATGAAATATAAAGACAAAATCAAAGTGAAAAAGCCCCTTTTTAATGATTTTTTTTCTTTTAATGATTCTTTTGGGGAGATTGTTCTTGTATCCCACCCCCACTGAGCCCCACATAAACAGATTGAAAAATGTCCCTCAAATGCATCAGATTCTGTGTTCTCAGAAGCAGCAGATCTACAGCTGGTAGCTGCGCTATTATCATTAATGAAAACAAAGTTCGTAGGTGTCCAAGAATATGATCTCTGTTTTCATAACAAATCATCTTTGACAGGCTTGAGAATTAATTTTCTACATAAAACAAGTTTATTTTTAGGGGAGGAAAAGATCAGATAAAAGAATTGCAAATGGGGAGAGTGCTTTTAGAATGGCAATTGTTGGCGCAGGCGGCCTCATTATGTAATTTTTTTTTGCTGACTTAATGATGTTGTTTATTAGCTTCCAAAGCCTGTTTTTTTTCTTTTGTTTTCTCCAGTCTCTCTCTCTCTCTCTCTCCCCTCCCCCAAGTGTTTTACATCTCGATTGACAGCTTTATACAGAGAAACATTGCAGGATCTCAGCCAAACATGGCTTCAACTGAGCAAATGGTGCTGTGCCCACTTCAGTAGGGGTCCTGGCAGCAGCAAAGCTCGTCTTTTCTTGGGGACTCACCCTGGAAAAGGTCTCCCCTGCCAGCTAGCTAGTTGGCCAGCTGTGTAACTCATCCAATCTCTCTCTCTTGACAGCCCTTAAATTGACAGCCGCCACCCCCACCCCCACACACAGTGGTTCATGACACCAAATAAAACAATTAACATAGCAGTAAAATAAAAGGACAGGGGAGGAGTTCTGTGTGCACATCCTTCAGAAATTTTGGAGCCTCCTTGGATTCCTTACTGAAAGCCCCTCCAAAATTCTGAAGCTGATATTCAGTGATACTTACTGCAGGAGAAGCCGGCCTTAGTTCCATTCCAAGCTTTAGATCAGTAGGTTTCAACTTTTGTCGTCTCACAGTGCACTGACAAGGTGCTACAATTGTCAAGGTTCACCATCTGTTTGTTGGTTGGTTGGACAATTGACAAGGCATGCCTCACTGCTTGTGAGGGATTCACATCTCCCAATGATACTACTAATAAATAACCCTCCCCCAACTCTTACAGCACACCCATAAGTCACTTTGTGGCACATCAATGTGCTGAAGCACTCAGGTTGAAAACTGCTGCTTTAGATTGTGGAGAGTTGTCATTTGAAGTTGTTGCCACTGCAGATCATGTTCATGTTTTAATAAGATGATGTCATTTTGGCCACAAATTGTGACTCATGGATTACGTTTTTGAGGGTGGCGGTTTAAATCTCACTGCTAACATTTGGGCAGTTACTGTTGGTCCCTTGAACTGTGGTTGTGCAAATGAAGATGAGCAGGGGCCTTGTTTGTCATCCTCACATGTATTAGTAAACAAATACACGTGAAAACCAGTCTGTCCTCTTAATTTATATCAGTGATACTTAAACATTTTGCACCTGGACCCTACTTTTTAGAATGGCACTCATGTTGGGACCCACTGGAAGTGATGTCATGGCTGGAAGTGACATCATCAAGCAAGAAGTGCCATCATTGACATTCCTGGAATGCAGACTGGCGTTCTTGGACTGCAGCAATTGCAGAATCATGAACAGCCCTGACAGAGAGCAAGACTAAGACAAAATATTATGTCAAAGCACTGAACTAAAAACAATTTTTTAAAAAACCTTCACCTGAACATTCAAACTGTTAATGCTCTCAACAAGAATATAGCAAGAGTAAGGTCTGCAGCTTCCAAGATGGCTGCTCCCAGCTTTCCACGACCCACCTGACATATTGTGACCCATCAAGTGGGTCCCGACACATAGTTTGAGAAACACTGGTCTATACAGTTTTGATTGACAATGGACCCTCCCACTACAATTTGGATATTATCTGTTTTCCAGTTTTGTTTGGTGACTTTTTCAGGACTTGTCGTTTTCTGGTGTTCTGTTTGTTTGTTTTAATGCATTAGTCTGGCATTTGAATATTCCGTGTACTTTGAGCTGAGATTTTCAATTAATGAGTTGGTTGCACGCCACAAAAGGTATCTGTTTTCCAGCTCAACCCAATGCATACATCTTTCATGTGACCTAATTCCATCACTAGTGTCACTACCTATAAAACTTCAAAATGATTTAATCTCTGGAGAGTGCCTTGAGTTTGATATAACTGTGCATACTCCTCCTAGTCGGTTCACTGTGCTTTCTGTAACCGGAAATAGGCAAGCAATTTCGGTAAAAATTTGAAGGTGCTGAAAGGGCTTGAGAAGGGGAGGGACGAAACAGAGTCGGTGTTTCAAATGTCAAATCTTTTGGGAGAGGGGCAAAGTCGTACATTTTCAAAGTTGTGGCTTACCACTGGTTGTATCAGCAACAGCGAGAAGACAGATAGACTGACTGACTGACTGACTGACTGATTGATTGATTCCCAGTGGCTGGTTCCATCAGGCCATCATTTTTACTCCCCAGAAGTACTCGAGAATTAAGCAATAATCCTGTTGTTATATTTGCATTCCACTTTTCAATACAAAGTTAACAAAACAATGTATGTAACAAAATAGAAAGGGCTGACCTCAGGAGGTGCAGGGCCCAATTCTGCTCAGTTCTTGCGGGGCCCTCCTTGCTGTGCCTCCCTTCCCTGCAGTAAACAGTGCAGCCCAGGCACAGCATCATCTCTGCCTACTGCTTTCAGAATGGCCCGATTTGGGGCCAATAGGAAGAAGTGGTAGGTGGGAGCTGCTTCCAGTGTGGCCCGATTTCAGGCCAATCGGAAGCAGAGGTGGGCAGGAGGGCCATGGGAGAGCTCTGCTTGCTGCACCAGCCTCTGCGTGGAGATTTACCTCCATAAGAGGTGCTGGCTGCGGCTGTGGGTGGCCATTCCTGCTAAACCGCAAGCCCCCCCCCCCCCGATGCAGGGCCCAATTGGGCGAAATCACCCAAATCATGTTAAAGCTGGCCCTGGAAAGAGACTTGGTATGGCATCATTTTGAGGGGCTTCTGGGAAAATAACAGATGGGGCAGAGTTGGGCTGCCAGAAAGAGTTTCAACAGTGCTGATGTTACCCCTGCCGATTACAAGGCAAAGCATGCTGTGGTTTTTGAAAAACTAAACAGGACATCCTCTGCCATCGCTAAGCAGAGGTAAGATGCCCTCCTTACACTTTAAGAATCTTTTCCCCTCCCATCCCCCAAACACCAAATGCCACCAAAGCACTTTTAATGCTTAGGATATTCAGACAACAGAATAAATATCAGGGCTCCTCCCATCTTAGAATGTTCGAGGAAAGCTACACAACTCTTTGTAAGGCACGCAAAGTTTCTCTGGGGGAATTCTCCACAACCACAGGACAACATCCATCATGTTTTTCGAGTTGGTTTATGCTCCCAGATCTGACTGTTCATTCTTACATTTGACATTTGCTTGTTCGCTGCCTCTGTTTGTACTCTGTTGTAAATGATTGGTGGGTTGTTGTTTTTTGGCTGCCCTGATTGTCCCTTTAATGGGGTGGATGGTTGCAGGAGAGAAAGATACTTTTAAAAAATCAATACAGTTTGGCCACACTGTCATACCCATGCCAATGTCCTCATACCCCAGAAGATGGTCCAGGGTAGCCAGCACTTTACCCACTCTGCTGAATATCATTTGTTTATCTGTTGAACGCATTTGTATCAGTTCCTTCAGCAAACAGTTCCCAGAGTATTTGCATAAACTAACACAATGAGAAATGATTATAACAAAACAACAAGAGAGGATTGGGAGGGATATTTGCCTTGCTCGCTTCTTTTCTCCTCCATGCAGGGAGTTGGCCCCTGTGAGCCCCTTTGAAGAAAGGGGCACCGTCTCAAGAGATGCTCTAGGCAACTCATATTGTATCTGAAGAGCCCTGCTGGATCAAGCCAAAGGCCCACCTAGTTCAGCTTTATGTATCTCACAGTGGCCAACCAGATGCTTCCGGGAGCCCTCAAGATACCTCTATCGCAGAGGTTCCCAAACTGTGGGTCAAGAGCCAATTTCAGGTGGGCTACAAAGCACCTAAGCAGCCATATTGAAAATACGAGAAGATGGGATGCTTGAAAGGGGGAGGGATGTGTGGTTGTTTTTCTTGCATCAAGGTTGTAAACAAGCAGCAGGCTCTGGCGTCATAATGACGGCATGTCCAATCATGACATCACTTCTGGTGGGTCCTGGACAGATTGTCATTCTAAAAATTGGGTCCTAGTGCTCAAAGGTTTCAGAACCACTGCTCTATCCTATATTCCCTTGCATCTGGCATTCAGAGACAGCCTACTTCTAAACCAGGAGGTTGTGTATACCCATCAGGGCTTGTCACCTGTGATGGACTTTTCCTCCATTAGTGTGTCCAATCCCCCTTTAACATCTAGGATGGTATTACCTTTGATTGCTCTTCTGCTCCCTGGGATCTTTGCTTTTTATAATGGGAAGTGGGAAGATGAGGAACAGCAGCAGATGCTGCAGGAAGGGCAGTGGATGGGTGGCAGGCAGGACAATGGGCAGACTGTTCCCCCAAACCTTTACAGTCATTCCAGGGTACCCAGAAGGCTGAACTGGAGAGCAAGATGTGCAGTTAGGGACTCCCAGACTAGATACAAGGCTTAAATTGCATTTACACGTTATCTACTGTATACCAACTACTAGAGAAAAGAGGAAAACGTGACATTTTTAATTTGGGACCTCAAAGCATTCCAGCTAACTACGTTTTTCTGCCAACTAGGCAAAACCTTACAAACATGTTTTAATGTTCCAAAAACTTTTCACGATCCACCAAAAAACCACCAAATATCAGCTTGCACCTCACTTGCAGCTTTCGCCTACCCACAGCTTGGGAGACACTGATTGCAATCCTAACCAATTTTCCAGCACCAGGGTAAGGGCAATGCAGCTTGGAGGTAAAGAAACATACATTGCCTTACCTTGAGGTGGCCTCTGTGATTGCCCCTGACTGCAGAACGCAGAATAGGCCCCACTGAAACAGCTATGTCACTGCTGAGAAGTGGCCAGGATTGCGCCCTTAGGCACTTACATTTAATTTTGTATTCTCCACAAGGACATTTCATGAAAAAAAGAAAGAATGGACTACCAACCCAAATGCCAACTTTAGCAAATGGTCACTCTGTTAGCATATTACCTCTTTAACTCATTCCTCCCTTTGCTATTTTACAACAAGAACTGCAATAGGGACTATGTCAGAATAAGTGTTTCTTTCGGACTGTGTTAACATCCTGTTCTGCAACCATTACCCTCTGGGATGTGTGCTTGTCAGCTGCTAGGTTTTTTTATTAGTATTATTCTTATAAGAGGCTGTTAAGCTAGCTTAGCCCTGCTAGTTCCAGCAGGTGCAGCAGGAAGCCAATCTCCAGCAACAGAGAAACAAGCTGACCTTTAGCCAGATAAAGTTGTCAGGTCCTTTGAATCACAGTGATGCACAAAGCCATTAAGACAGTCTGGAGGTTACTGCAAGTGTCAGATGCCTTTCTTTTGTCACAGGGACAGACAACCTCTGGGAAAGCAGATGCTGTGGTCAGTGATGTGTTATACAGGATGTCAAGGGAGACCAGGAGCATGAGTGATCTTTACCGGAGCATCTCTTGGGCACAGGCATGGTCCATATCATGAGCCCTGCCATGTCCTGGGGCAGAGGAGCGCAAGCAATCATGGAAGACATTCATGTCATCAGCAGTCAGCCTATGAGGCAGCGATTTTCAAAGGGCGTGTCAAAGTTCGGAGCACAGTGGTTGAAAATTGCTGAGATTGCCACTAGATCTGATGCTGGCAACTCAATTGGAGGGTTGTTGTTGTTGTTGTTTTTAAGGGGATTGGACCAATTCCTGGAAGTTAGGTCTATCCATGGCTACGTGTCATGGTAACTGTGTGCTACAGCCCCCCCCCCCCCCGATAATGGTTTGAAGGTGCATTGTGGTCAGGGTGACGGGATGTCCTCTTTTTCCAGGACATGTCCTACATTTCAGCCTTCTGCCCTGGGTAAATTTCA
Source organism: Lerista edwardsae (assembly GCA_029204185.1). Classification (NCBI taxonomy): domain Eukaryota; kingdom Metazoa; phylum Chordata; class Lepidosauria; order Squamata; family Scincidae; genus Lerista; species Lerista edwardsae. Next base: position 394,996 of record JAJKFI010000053.1, on the reverse strand, counting down.
ACATGCACTACATTTCAAGACAGACCAGGAGTGCCCACATCACTTGCTTGTGTGCTTGTCCTTAGTTCTTTGGGTTGCATTAAGGGAGGACAAGACCCCCCAAAATCAATACTGTATATGAGTGTGTTTAGTCTTTATTTTGTATCCTACGTTTTTCTTGAATGTTCTACATTTTGGGGTGCTGTGTCCTCCTTTGTGGTTATGACATCTGGTCACCCTGATTGAGGTCAAGACTAGGTATCTGGAGGGGTGACCCCTTACAATGTAATTTAGGTCTTGAAATGCACTATAATTAGCGATAGTCTGAAATACCCGCCATATTTGGAGTAGGATCACCATGGGGCTTACTTTTGTGTGGCCTGCATAAAATCATGCTGTCAGGATATCTGCCTGCCAAGACAATGCAACAATAATGTAACCCAGCAGTGTCTGACAGGGCAGATTAGGCAATATGCATTGGTCAAACAAGCTGCTAATTGCGGGGTGGGGGAGCACAACTGTCTAGTACCATTATAGCCACACACCTTTGACATTTTTTAATTAGGCCTCAGCCCCTAGGGGGCTGACAGTCTGTCTCACTGGAAGTGATGTGAAGTTATGTCATGGCAGGCAGTGACATCATCAAGCAGGACAATTTTTAACACTCACATATAACAAAATCAAATCAAACCAGGTAAGTAAATTAAAAGTTTACAATAAGTATACTTTTAAAATATTATTTAAAATAAAGAGCCCTTTTAATCCTTCCAAGCAGTTGCTGATCTGTTAAAAATGTCCCAAATATTCCAAAGTCTATCCATTCTTACCCAGAAGTAACCCCATTGACTATTATTGTTAAAAGCATACACTGCACACCGTAGCCTGTTAAAAGTACAGTTCTGTAACATTTCCCCAAATGCAGTCACACACCACAGTAGCATCAAGTCTAATCTATTAAAAATAAAATACACTTTGAAATGAATGGGACCCACCTGAAATTAGCGTCTGACCCACCTAGTGGGTACAGACTCACAGTTTGAGAAACACTGCTATAGGAAACAAATTCACTACTCCTATACCATATGTATTCCTAAGTAAGCCTTTGGGCGCAATCATGTGGTGGCACTTGGGCCAACGCAATGCGCGTTGGTGGTGCGGTTGGTGTTGTCAGTGCTGTTCGGCCGATGCTAGCAGCAATGTAGGCCCAAGGGCGCTGGGCCGAGGTGCCACAGCACCGCTTCTGTGCCAGCCAAACTTGGCTGGCGCAAGCATGGTTCTGGTGGGCTGGCGGGAGGACCTGGGCAGCGGTGGGCGGGCCAGCCCATGGAGGGGGCGGGGCTGGGACGCGGCCGGTTGGCCACATCCAAGCCTCCGTCCCCAGGCCGCGCAGTCTCCTCAGCCCTGTCCCTGCTGTACAGCAGGCGCAGATCCAAGGAACCCACAGGGAAGTCTCCCCAGCGCACCAAAGCTGCCCTGGATTGAGTGCAGGCCGCCAGCCTCGCTCTTCCAGCACAGTTTAGGGTTGCACTCTCAGAGAGCTTAAACAGCCTTTCTCCCAGATAAGTGTTTATGAGATTACTAGCTTTTTGTGACCCGGCGTTGCCCGGAGGCAGACAGTATCCCCAGGCTCTATTAGGAGGAGGAATGAGTTTGTTCTGCAGTGCACCCCCACCTCTGGGGGCATAAGGGGGGCCCTACCCCCACAGTATATCTGTCCAGATCATAAGGAAGGAGTGTACCACGTGCGGTGCACATCATTCCAGGCGTGCCAGAGTAATGGTGGAACATACACACAAATCTGCAAACCTCCCTCAAAAGTATGACATAGTGAGATCCATAGATAGAGATATAGAACTCGTCCCTGAAATAACACAGTATTGCTGACATGGAACCCGAAACTCACACTATCACTGTGAAATGCATGAGGAAACAGGGACACCCTAACCTAAGAGAGCAACATGAAGGTCCCACTTACTGTCTGCAGGTCCAGCCCTCACGTATGAGAAACAGGCAGAGGTGGCCTGTGAGCTCCCTGGACATAGGCCCCTCTCAGATCCGACTGGCTGCTGGAACTCTGTGGATCCTGCTCTTTCCTCCCTGGCCCACTCAGGCCACGCAGGCCAAGCACTTTATATTAGTTTCACTTTCTGTTCTGCTCAGTTTCAGCTGAGCTGCTGCAGAATCGTCTGTGACCACAGGGTGGCAGCAGACCTGTAGCCCCATGCAATCCCCTTGGTTCCTGACGATCTGGGCCCCCTCCCTGGAAACCGGGGGGCTGTAGGGGGGTCTGACCCCCGCAGTGATTCCTTCCAGGCTGCAAGGAACGTGTGTGCCAAGTTTCGTGGCCGTGGGTCAAGGCATGGAGACGTGTATAAGGAACATACATACATACATACACACAAACGTCCATTTTTATATATATAAGATGTTATATATATAACAAAATTGCCAGATCAGTTCTAGCCGGCAGCTCCTGGCATGGAGTTTTCTAACATCCATTTAGCTCCCTGGAAAGAAATGCCCTTCACCTCCCCTCACACCCCTGGCCCCCTTTCATTGCCACCTCCCTCCAGCCCATCCCACAAGAAAAGGACAGGTAACCTTGGCAGCTGGATTTGATACGTATCTCACGGCTCGGTCCGCTCTTGCATGTGGTGTAAAACTTCTCTTGCAAATCAGCTCCCACCACAGAAGCAAACCTGCACATTGATCAGAGTTCTAGCTATGTATGTATTTCACATCGATGCAGCGCCTGGGTTTGCATGGCTGAAGTGCTGACGGCAGCGCACTGTTGAGTGCTGAGCCGTCTCTCGGTCTGACAGCAGTGACCTAAATCACCCCCACCCACCTACCCCCACAAGTGCAGCGGCAGGAGGCCAATTTGCAAAGCTTTCGTCAGAAACGTTTGGGAGTCCACAGAAGGTGACTTGTCTGTCATGGCTGCTTTTGTGTTGCAAACTAAAACAAAGAATAAAGTTGGTCCTTGAATAGAGTTGGCCAACTTTGTGCTTTTCAAAAATTAAAAAAAGAACGGCAAGCAGCAAACTTGTCTCATCACCTTTCACCTTGAAATAAAACATTAGGGTAGAACAGGGGTCTCCAAGCTGCAGCCTGTGGGCCGCATCTCCCAACCAACCAGGGGCATAGCTAAAGAAGTGCAGGGGGTGCAATTGCACCAGGCAACAAGCTTTAGGGGGGCAACAAGCTGAGCTTGACACTAGTGGCCAAAATGGTGAAAACCTTGGTCTGTATGAATAATACCATCATGTTGTATACCATTTGATGTGGAATTTAATGCAGAATGCAATGAAGCAAACCAGAGTGTAATATCTTCATTCTATCAAAAAAAAATAAGAAAATGAAAATACAACTGTTGTACGTCAATTCTAGGGCATAATTTTACCCTCTGCACCGGGCTACACTTTCATTAGTTTCACCCGTGCCACCAATCCATTCTGACTAGCTCACAGAGTCCCTGACTCAAGGATCTGAGTTTGTTCTAGCTGTGGTTTGGGAAATGAGGCCAGGCTCAAATTGTGGTTTGATATCCTCATTTGTTCAAAACAAAACTCAGTTGCACAGAATGGTGATAATTTCAAAAGCAAAAGTGTCCAGTTCAAAAGTCACCCTAACCTCTAAGGCACAATGGAAGAGGGAGGAAGTAGGTAGAGGGTGGCCCAATCCATGAGGTCAGCTAAGACAGTTGCATCGGGGGTGCCAGTTCTGTCCACCCACTCCCACCTGGTGCTTCTCCTACTCTCTGGATTGGGAAAGGGAAGGGGCAAAGCAGAAAAGAAAGGGTGGAGGAGAGAACAGTGGCAGGAGTGGACCAAGAAGGCTGGAGTGGAGATGCAGCCCTGTGCATGTTTATTCAGAAATATCTGACCCTGTGCAAATGAGACTGATTCCTTGCCAAGTGTGCATACTTCAGCATTTCAGAGATGCAGCCACTTGTCCTTCCTTTGTATATAACAAACAGGTTCACGTTTGCGTGGATGCTGAGCAGGAATGTGCAGGCAGGCAGGCAGGCAGGCGAGGTTTTGCTCTGTGTTTCTAAGCTTTGGGTGTGGCGGACAGATGACAGGGAAGTGCAAGACGCGGATTTGGGTGCTGCTGAAACAGAAAACCGCAGCGGCATAATTGTTTCCTGGACTTTGCGTCAGGACGAAAAGGTGCTGCAATCAGAAAATGGGCCATTAGCATGGTCAGGAAGGTGAAGCAGTACGAGGAAATGAAATGGCGCCGCAAAGCCAGAGGAGGCTTGCTTGGAGGCGGCGGAGAGGGGGAGGCGAGCGGAGCGTATTTCATCTCCGTGTGACTTTTAAAAAGAGCAAGCTGTCATTTTAACATATTGCCGTTTGTCTCCGACATCAAATGAGCATTAGTTAGCATAACAGAGAGGCTCCAGCAGGCCGTGTCCAAGACTGTCCTGTTGTGTCAGTCCAAAGACCTGCGGAGAGAAGCTGCTCAGGCGGTTTTGCAAATGATTTCCCACAGTGCCATTGCAATGGGGTGGTTCTTGCATGTCCCTGTGGCCTTGAAGTGGCACAAGCCCTCGTCCAGCAGATAACATTATTTTCACTTTGGAATTTGAAGTTATTTTCAAATTCAGTTTTTGACATTTTCACTTTCTTCCCAACAGCGCTCTAGGGCAACGAGTCCCCAACTTTGCAGAGTCCTGCCTCCCTTCTTTCACAGTGGCAGCTTCTTCCCGCTTCTACCGGGCGCCATTATCTTGGATTGTGTGAGATCCTGCGCAATCCAATGGTGGTGCCTGGATAATCTGGAAGAGGCCAAAGGGCAGGTCCTGTGAGTTGGCCATGGTGTCCTGAGACACAGCTGCAAACAGTTTGGCAACCACTGCTTCAGTGTAATGTGTACAACACTTTGTACCCTCTGGTTTCCCAGTCTTTCCAATGGTGGCTTGTCACCTGGCTTCTCCTAGAACATTGAGTTTGTTGCTAGCCTAGCCTTGATGGCTTGGCACCAGCATATTTGAGATAACTCCTTCTTCTGTACAGTTTGGTCTGCTCACTTTGGTCTCCTGAGAGGGCCCTTTTGCTTGTGCCACCATTAAGAGAGGTCAGGGAGATTGTGGCAAGAAACAGGGCCTGTACTGTGGAATTCTCTCCTCTTGGAGCTGAGTACAGTAGTTTGTTTTGTGTGTGTGTGCATTGTAATGCCTGGACCATCAATCAGTGCTAAACACACAAGCTAAGAGGCAAATGAAACCAACCTCTTAAAAAAAACACCCTAAGACAATCAGATACCCAGTGAGATCTTTGCAATGGTAAATTGAAACGCGCGCACACAAACACAACTTAATGGAACAAACTATTTCTGTTTTCTCTTAACCCAGCATAAGATTAATGCTGAGACTGCATGATGATGATAACTGTGTATACTGGACCCAGGGCCCGATCCTGTCAAGCTCAGCACCATTGGCGCTGGCCCAGCGCTGGCTCCAGGTTTCACAAATGTGCCATAAGGTGCATTTGTGCCACCACAAGAGGCCAGTGCTGGACCGTCGCCAAACGCAGGAGGGTGCATCTCCACCTGTGGTCAGCACTCCTGCTGGGCAGTGGAATGGCTTTTTGGGAAGGTGGAACTGGGTAGGGAAAACGGAGGAGCAGCCCCGGGAGGGGGTGGGAAAGGCTTGAAAGCTTGACACAGGACTCGCCAGTCTCCGCCTGCAAAATAGCAGGCAGAAACTGCAGTGAGCCCCATTGCGGGGCCCGCAGATTTTGGGGGGGGACAGGGGACGAACATCCAGTGGCTCCCACAGGAAGCAGCAGTTGCCATTTTGGCACTGCTGCCCTTATGGGGATCCAGCCACACATGGTCAGACTGCCACTCTTCAAGACAATCAGTTGTGCTGGGCCTGCTCACCCTTCTATGCAAGAGGATGTCCAAGGAGGCCGCTGCAGCTCTGTTTTAGTGCCTCGATACCTGGAGGCAAGTTTCACCCTCCCAGGCGACAGAAGACTCGGCAAATCCATCAGCCCTGCACTGCAGATGAGCCCCATTCCTCAAATAATCCAGTCAATTAAAAATTGATTTTTTTGTTCTCGGGACCCTGGTGGTAATGCAGTGCGGAGAGAGTGTATGCATTACCAGCCCAGCTCCCATCAGTTAAGTGATATTTAGGTGATCTTCTGTCATGGGAGAAAGCAGTGCGGTTGATGATCGCAGCTGCCGAAGAAGTTAAATTGAAGTGTCAGGTACCAGAATTGCATTTTATTTCTAATATGTTGGGCTGCCAGCTTGGGAGAAGCGATGGGAAGTGTGTGAATACAAAGGAACAAAAACACTAAATCTAGCAGAGCTTAGCTGGAGTCAGAGGAGAGAGAGGCGGGAGAGAGAAAGAGAGGAAAGGGGGAGATTAAACTAAAACACAGTTTATAGGCCCCAAAGGACAATCCAGCTGAAGTCCTTTTCTCACCAAAATTTCATTAGGGCTGGTCTGTCTGCAAGGCAGAGTGAAACAACTGCTTCGAGTGGCAGGGGGAGGGAGGCTGCGGAGCGGTGGGCACTGGGTCGCCCCTGGATTGCCAACTGCCCAGCCACTCCACCCATTGGCAGCCATCGGAGAGGGCGCAAGGGGAGGAGGGAGGGCTGAGCTTTCTGTCTCCTCCAGGGCTGCTGTCCGACATTGCAGTGGTCGATCACTGCCAGCTGGCGCAAACCAATCGGACCCAATAGGGAGGGCTGCACAGCCGCAATGCTCCTCTTGCTGGGCTCTCCTGGCAGTGCCTTGACATGCAGGACTCCATGCCGGAACATCAGCTACAGAGCAAGGAGCTGGCTGCAGCTGCTCACCAACCCCATCCAGGCCCTTGGCCCAATTGCCCTAAGGCCGGCCCTGGCTGCAAAAGAAAGAAAGGAAAAGGTGTGGGCAAAGGGAAAGGCTCTTCCAGAGCATAACTCTGAGTTGATGGAAAGGGCTTTTCCGTCCATCTTTCGATAGGGCTTCCGTAATGGGAGTTAGTTTTCTTTTTCTTTTTTTCTGGGGCTGCATTTACTCCCTGGTGACATTTGCATCTAAAATCAAAGCAGAGGTTAAATCCAGCTGCAAATCCGAGCCTGTGATTTCGGAGGTAGAGTCTGTTAATGGCATCAGGTAAGGGTGGGTGGGTGGAGCTCAGCAATGGCTCCCAATTGGCCTGAGATTCTGTTTGCATGATGAAGAAGGGGGGGAAAGCTGGTTAACCATGGTAGATTTTGGATGTTATATATTAGGCTCCATTCAATAGAAACTAGACAAGGCAGGTGCGGCTTGAACATTTATTGCAGCAGGCAATAGTTGTAACTGAACAGAACTGAAGGGCAACAGCCCTTCCCCTGTATATAGTTAACTCCACCCAGCGGCGTCATGCAGCCAGAACGCTGGGCGGGAGGAACGGGTGAGCGGCAGCCCACCCCTTGCGTTCCGGTCTGTTTCGCCGGGCGGGCTGCCACTCACCCGTTCCTCCCGCCCTGCGTTCCGGCTGCATGACACCACTGACTCCACCCCCAGGGCTCCTGATTGGAGGGGTGATTAGCTCAACCTCTCCAGCTCTCTTGCTGGGGCTTAACCCCTGGCTAACCTCCTGAGTACATAACACTGGCAACCCTACTGTGGTCAGTGATTTGGGAGGAAGCTGGAGTGCATCAGCCAGAAGGATCAGTCAGGGACCGGAGTTCAGGCTCCAGGGATTGACACCAGGCCTGGCCAAGCCTCAGGTTCTTACAAGCTGCAGATGTTGTAGCAGGCCCTTGTTCCGCTCCCTAATGAGAACTCGGAGTCCTGAGCCTCCTCCATGCAGTTGGCTTCAAAACTTTGTGTTATTTTATTTTTCCAAGTGCAACCCACCACCCCTTCACAGATCTGCAACACCCTCTGTGGGGTTTAATTATCATTAGCATAGGAAAATGTAAGTATTTTGCTGGAGGGAGAAATCCCCTTCCTGTGGGGATAACATTGTTTCATTCATTTATCACCAACTTCTAAAAGGAGAAAGGAATAAAGCCAGGATGCCTCAGAGAGGCTCTTTTTGGAGGGGTGTGTGTGTGTGTGTGCTTCCAGGCTTCCTTGCTCTGGGAGCTGGGAAATAAATAGCAGCATTTCTCAGCCCCTAAATGTTTCAGCACAATTTGAGCACAAGTTTCTGACGGTGGTAAATATGTTTGGGCTTCCTCCTGTTAATTTCAGGACATGGAAAGAGACTCGTTTGTCAGTCGGCATCTTATAATGTGCTAAGTGCTTTCTGGGATTCTTTTTTCTTTCTTGGACTATCCGTGTTCTCACCAACAGGGCCGCAACAACTCCAAATCCGGCACTGGATAGGATTTCTGTGCCTGGTCTTTGCCTCTTGATCACTGGGCTCCCTGCCAGTTCTAGATCAAGTTCAAGATCAAGTTCAAGGCTTGGAGTCTTGTGACACCACCAGACTGCACCTGGGGGCAAATCTCAGAGTGTTGGGTGCATGTGACCCAGCCTAACCCTACTGATTGGTCTTCAAATTCCAAAGCCTTGCCCCAAAGCTGCATCCTATTGAGGTGCCTCTGGGTCTCCAGCAGGGTTGACTAATGACCAATGTCAGGACTGGTTTCCCAGCTGTTGACAAGTGGCTAAACATGAACTGTGATCACATAGTCCTTGACCTTAGCAGTGCGAAGATTTCTCTCTCTCTCTCTCTCTCTCTCTCTCTCTCTCTCTCTCTCTCTCT
>JAJKFI010000053.1:345073-377331 GCA_029204185.1 Lerista edwardsae | reverse complement strand
GTGTGTGTGTGTGTGTGTGTGTGTGTGTGTGTGTGTGTGTGTGTGTGTGTAAGAACTAACAAGGGTGAGTTGTTTTGTACAAATGTCATGTGGAGTGTTGCTGGTGCATTTGTCTCCACCATTTTGACAACCAAAACGGCATGCAGGGTAATAATAAGGACTGATAATGACCATGATGTGTTCAGGGTTCTGTTTTTGTCAAGAGTCCCCAATTCCTCTCTTGCTTCTCCTGTGGTGAGAACTTGATTGCAAGCCACGGCTAGACTTCAAGCCACCCCTTCATCAAACTGGATGTACCAGCACCGCTCAGCTCGCAGCTCACTGATGGTCAAGGCACACCATCATTTTGTTCTATTTTTTATAATTGAAAAGGCACACTATGCTGCTGGTGATGGTGGGGTTCACATTCCCCAATGGCCCTACTGATCAATGACCATCCCCCAAACTCCTGTGGCACATTGCGGATCATTCATGGCACACCAATGTGTCCTGGCACACTGGTTGAAAATGGTGGTACTATCAGGATTAGATGGTGCTGCTGCTGGCATCTGAACTGGGGGTGGTGGATCTTGGGTTTATGGGATCTGATCTCCCTCCAAATCATTTGATGACCAGAATGAGGTGCCATTCTGAAGATCCCTGCAGCCTCTGGAAGGTGTCTGCAGCAGTGAGAGATCTTTTGGCACTTCCTGCTACACGCTGCTGGCTTCCTGAGGGTCTCTCCTAGATTCTTCCAATGGCAGATAAGGTACTCCTTGCACTTAACCCCATAGGATCAAAGGTTTGTTATCTGCAAATTTGCTATCAGCAAGAGTTTCCAGGAACCCAACCTTAGCGGATAATTAGGATTGACTGATCCTTTACACATTGACTGTGTAATATAAATAATAATTGCTATTTGGGAAGGGCCAAGCTGGAGTAGTGCTGGACAGTGCTGGAGCACATTTTGTGCATTCAGAAGACCCGAAGTTCAAGCATCCCTGGGTAGGGCAAAGAAGCATTCCTGCCTGAGACCATGAAGAGTCGCTGACAGTCTATGTTGACAGTATTGACTTAGAACAATGGCCTGATTCAGTTGGAAGCAGCTCCTATTACTGTTAATGTCAAGGTGACCAATAGCCTAGAACACGTTGCACCAGTGCATAGTGCACTGCACTGCACAATTGCAACTCTGCACCTTCCAAAGGTGTCCGGCTGAGTAAGCACAACCACCTCTGATCTCATTTTTTTAGTTTCACAGATTGCAGATCTTTCTGCTTATCCATTTCTGTTCCATCTCAGAAGACCTGCTTGAGGCCTCTCAATTCTAGTGCTTTTTCCAAAACCGGAAGTGTGTCTCAGAGGTCTGAGGTAGGCCCTCTGAGAAGCAAGGAAGCCGCATCATGTCTCAGAGGGCCTGTTCGAGGCCTCTGAGACACACGTTCAGTTTTTGGAAAAATTTTAGACTGCAATCCTGTCCACACTTACCTGGGAGTAAGCTCCATTGACTATAATGTGACTTTCTTCTGAGTAAATATGCATAGGATTTGGCTCGCAGAGGCCTGGTCTTAGAATACCTCTGGCCATGTCCAGAAGTCCTGCAGACTGCATTGTCTGCGGATTTTGGCATCTGCAAGGGTTCCGGTGACTGAACCATCGCGGATGCCGAAGCGTGACTATAGTTTCCCAGTGTTTGTTTCTGAGCATGATAAAATCAAGAGGCAAAGAAGAGGCCTCCCTCAGCTAATCAAAGGTGGGAGGTAGTTAACAGTAATTTATGACCTGATTTAAGCAGGCGTCCTCCGTAATTAGTATTGGTTCTGTGCTGTCTCTTTAATTAAAATATAACGTTCAGCTGTTGTTCCACCACTTGGTGCTTGGGAGCAGTGCCGGAGCAAGTATCAGCGTTGGCCTTCCTTGAGCCACATGGCCGGTGACATCAGCTGGGCTGTTTTTGTCTGATTAAAGAGTGCCGGATTTGGTCCAAGAAATGTTAATTGTGAAGTTCACTGAATGAGCAAACAGGGTCCTCTGCTCCTAATGGAGCTGTCAGCCTGCTTTCCAACCTGCCAGCCAGCATATTGGGAGGGAATCAGTACATTAGCGAGACTTGCCCCTTATTTTTCAGACCCTGGGCCTACCTTTTGGCTTGCCAATATGTGTTCCGCAAGGATGTGCCGAGATGGCATGCTCATTGGCTGCCCTGGCAACCTTTTTTTTTCCCTTCCCTGTTCAGGTCCTCAGCACCTGATTTAGTAGGCTCTGGAGCTCAGAGATGGTGCAGGGAAATGGCTCATCCATGAGGCCAACTGAGAGGACTGCCTCAGGCAACATATTGCAGGGAGCGGTGACTCAGAACGAATATTTGCCCAGAGCCTCTTTGTACAGGGAGGGTGTTGGGGTTCTGGCTCCCAGGGTGACTGCAAGGACACTTTGTGCCGGCAGGGAAGGTGGACGCTGACAACCGCAGCCAGGGCAAGGGACAAAAGGAGGGAGACCCAGAGAGAGGAAGGAGGCAGGGAAAGAGAAGGAGAAAGGAATGGAAAAGTGAGAGATGGCAGGAAGGAGACGAAGGAGGAAGGATTGTGGAGGAGCTGACAGGGGGGAGAAAGAGTCCCAGAGAGGGGGAAAACGTGAAAGAAGGGGGGCGAGTCAAGAGAAGGCGGGCGCCCAAAATTGTTCCTGACAGGGACACAAAGCCTCCTGCAGGGGACAGCTCCAGCTGGCTAGAAGAGCCAGGACTAAACCCCAGGTGCCTCCAGCAGTCAGGAGCCCTCAGAGTCCCTCTCCTAACAGAGCCAGAGAAGCCCCCTTTTTTGTTCTCCTTGAGGTTCTCGAGGTGTTTCTGCCAAATAACACCATCTGAATGCCTGGAATTCCTAAGAAGCTTCACATGAGCAGGGAACCACTCAGGCCTCTGTTGATGTTAATTTAGGTGCCATATTTCGTTGCTAAATACCCACTTTTGCTGTTTGAGCTACATTTTAGCAGGAAGGATTGAAAGGGTGCAGATTATTTGTTCACCCCCTTTAATGCTTAGCCTGATACCAGTGGGTCATTGTAGTTCTATGATTTTGAAAGTCATTGCAAGGATTAAATGGAAACTTTCACACCAACTAATGGACATTTTCTCCACGGTGCTTCTCAGAAGCTGCAGTCCTATATACACTCAACTGGGAGCAAGTCCTGTTAGACTCATTTACTTACTACTGAGTAAATGCATAGGGTTGTACTGTTATTCTCTAATTTAGTGTGTATGGCTGTGTATAAAATGCAAAAAATAATATTGATGAAACCCTGCATCTGCTATTGATGAGTTGCCCAGGACTATAAGATCTTGGAACAAAAGGGCATGGAGCTTAGATTTAAGCAGACAAAATGAAAAAGTGCCCCAACTGATAATGTATTAGGGATAAGTACATCACCTCCCTTCTATCCTGTTATTGGTCTGAGATTCTGAAATCCCCTGGGTTTCATTCAGATTTAATTCTGGCAAGAATGTGCAGACTTTGGAATGGGTTTTGCGTGCATGCCCTAAATTACAGGAGGGAACAATTCCAGTTTTTAAAGTATAATTTGCTATCTTAAAAACATTTGTGCAAATGACCATTCTGCATTAATTCTATAAAAAAAATACAAGTTCAATCTTGGTATCCACAGGGATTCTGGAATCCCACACACATACCAAAATTTGCAGATACCAGGGTCTATGAGAAAAACAAAAAAGCGCACCAAAACCAAGTAGGATGTTGGGAACTGCTTACCTAACTCTATTGATCCCATAGGTTCAATGGTTCATTTTCTGAAAATTTGCTATCATGAGGATTTCCAGGAACCTAACCCTAGCAGATTAGTATCTGATTGTATCTCACCTTTCTTCGATGGAGGTCAAAGGGGTACACGTGGGATGTGCAGTTGTTCTCCCAGAGCCACGTTGCATTCAAACAATGCCCTGGGACCTCTAAAGCAGTGGTTTCCAACCTCCTGTCTCTTTAAGATAAGGTTGGGACATGGCAGAGGGCTACTAAGCCATGCCACCCATCAGTTCCAGGGTTTTCCTGCTGCTGTCTCTACCAAATATCCGGGTAAGTAAGATCCCCCTTAAAACACCTTTCTTCCTTTCCTGTGGTCATCAGCAGCGGAGAGAACCTGGAAGTGATGGGTGTCATCACCCAAAGGCTCTACTGGTTCTCCAACCCCTCTTAAGGAAAAAGGATTTTTCTAACATAGTACCTGGGAGTTGTGGCCCCCAGGTTGGTAAATGCTACTTGAGTGCTTTAAAAGTGGATTTGGCAAATAGTGGGATTAATGAAGATGCCTGTTGAGACAAGGCGATGGCTAGATGGCTTTTAAGGGCGGGGGTCATCACCAAGTGGCGGGGGGAGTTTGTAATGGTAGTTCTGCTGCTACCAGCCCAGGAAGCAAAAAAAATATTAGAGGTTCCCTGGTCCAAACCTCCTCCAAACAAGCAATTGTCAAATTTTATCAATCCCCAAAAAGAACCCAAGATAAAATATTTACCCAAGAAATTTATTAACCTTCCATAAAGTTAATAAGAGAAAAGGGGGGGGTTCCCCCCTAGATGCTGGCAATAAAATACAATTGGAAGGGGCTTAACCCTTACAAATCTCTTGGTTTCAAACATAGCTAAAAAGACAAAATTAAATGCTTAAAAGAATCCCTTACCAAATCCTAACTTTCCCTTTGATGAGTCAAACCTAAGAACAGGTCCTCCTCACTTCCAACTCACAATCTCAGGAGTTGTTTAACACTTCCCCCAAATACTGCAAAAATCCCTGGGGATTTTATCCTCTTCCTAATGAGGCCTCCTCCTGTTTCTATTTAGTAACCCTCACCTGAGATTTTATGCAAGAGGAGTCATAACAGAATGCTCTACCACAAAGCAGGGGTGAAAAGGAGAAAACCCACGTGGGACAGAAGACTTTCATGATGGGGGACTGAACATTTTTTGGACAAAAAGTTCATCACAGGTTGCAAGCCATGATGGGTGTATGCAGCTGTCTGGTCCTAGAAGTAGCTTCTATCCAGTGCTGTGAAAAAGAGTTATTGACTTGTGACCAGTGAAGTCATTCAGGGGGAACAGACCAGAACGGGCGTTCCGGATCCTAACGGGCTCCGTGGCTGGTTCCGGGTTCCCAACAAGTGCCAATCAAAAGTGAGTTCCTGTTCCTAAATCATTTGAATGACACCACTGCTTGTGACTTTAACTTGAGTTTTGATGTTTGGGCCTGACTCTAGTTTGGGTCTGAACAGTGTCATGCGTGTCATTAACTCTGACTCTGACTTGCTAATTTGGCCACTCATACCACAATCCCATACTGCGCTGGAACAGGCCGGCTGTCAGGACTGCGCTGTATCCAGTGCAGTATACGGGAGGCTGGAGCTTCCCTGCAGCAAGGGCACATTCTATGTGCTCCTTGGATCTGCACCTGCTAAACAGCTGGAGCAGATCTGAGGAGCAGATCAAATTGGGGCCTCACGGCCTTGGGAATCGGTCTAGGCTTCGGCCTTATGGCTGAATCGTGGGCCTGCCTCCCTCCCGGGCCAGCATGCCTGCCTGGCCACCCACCGCCTGCCGAGAAACGCCCCCCCCCGCCCACTCCCTCCCTCCGTCTTGGCTCATCAAGCCTCTGCACCAGCTGGGCTCGACTGGCGCAGAGGGAGCTGAGCGGGGGCGCTCTGAGGCTGGCACTGCCGGAAGTGCCGGTCTCCGAGTGAGCGCCGACGTGGGAGTGCTGCTAAGTGCCCCCGTGTCAGTGATCTGTGTGTAGTGTTGACGCTACAGGACTCCTAGGATTGCGCCCTCAATGAGTCAGCGATTCTGGCAACTCGAATCAGTGTATGCGCTTCATTACTTTTTTGTGACTTCCACATCAGAAGGAACTCTTTCGGAAATCTGGAGGTGCCACAAAATCACCATGACCAACAGTCGTCTTCATAGAATCATAGAGTTGGAAGGGACCTACAAGATCATCTAGTCCAACCCCCTGCCTATAGCAGGAAATTCTCCTAGAGCACCTCCAGCAGGTGCCTGTTAAGCCTCTGCTTGAAGGTCTCAGATGAGGGAGAATCCACCCTTGGCAGACTATTCCACTGTCTTGTTCCTTCTAGCCAGAAGAACAGGCACAGGGGTGGGTGAGAGGGAGCTGGAAAGACATTTGAAAATGTATCTGTTTTGGGTAGCTGGATGCAGCAAGCACAAGACGTGGGCGGAGGAAAGCAAGACCAGTCAGCAGAAGGGGAAGGGAGGAAGGGGTGGAGTTGTCTTGTCCATCTCCTATGGTTCAGACTCTTGATTGGATGAAAGAGCGGCCTGAGTTCTGGCTCTGGGTGAGGGAGGGGAGAGGAGAAGGAGTCTTGGCCATAAAAGAACAATGCTTAGCCACGCAGGGGGAGAGGAGTTTTCATTGCGGTAGATTTCATTGGTTTTGTATGGAGCTGAAGTAACCGCCACAGGTCAGCCCAGCTTCGGTGGAAAACAGGTCTCACTGAATGAATGATGTGCCACAGCCGGGACTGTTTTTCTCCCTTCCGTTCTTCTGAGTTCAGTGGTGAGGTAAATGGTGGTGGGGAGGTTTCGTCGCAGCAACTGGTTAGGAGTGAAGCGTTGTCAGCGGCACATCACTGTCCTGCTAGAATGTTAAGTATGAAAGATAACTCTGACTGTACCCTCTTCTCCCATTTTGACCCCTTGTAGTCAGGAATGCACACCTGCCACTTGCCACGAAATGACTTGTGAAATTCCAGGGTTGCCACAGGCATGCTAGGACCAGTGCATGAGTCAATTCACAAGTGGATGGAGACTCCTGAATTGACTCGACTCTAATTTCAAGACTTGTGCACAGCACTGAAGATGCAAGCAAGTGGTAGCAGAATGCAAGCATCTTGCGGTCTTGTGTGCCCCCTGAGCAGTGATGTCATCTGGTAATGAAGAACAGGAATGCTGGGCGGGACTTACACGTGATTGGCTGCCCGTCCATTCCGTTCCGCGGCTGCCCTGGCCTCGGCTGGGCGCCTGCTCGCCGGGGGGGACAAGTGGGGTGTGTGCCGGGTGCCTGGGTGAGCAGCGGTGGGGTGCGCCAACCGGGGGCAGACCCCCTGAGGCCAGGGCAGCCGCGGAATGGAACGGACGGGCTGCCAATCACGAGTAAGTCCCGCCCAGCATTCCTGTTCTTCATTACCAGATGACATCACTGCCCCTGAGGCATCTGGTGGGCCACTGTGAGATACAGGAAGCTGGACTAAATGGCCTTTGGCCTGATCCAGCAAGGCTCTTCTTATGTTCTTGAGAGTGCAATCCTAACCTAGAGTTAGGCCATCACAGTTAGGCCAGCAAATTTGGCCAGTAAAGCGCACTGGACCACTTTGCTGGCCTAACTGTGCCGGCCTAACTAAGACAAAAGAAATGAAAGCTTGCTCCCAATCCTGTCCAACTTTCCAGCACTGATGCAGCTGCAGTGCAGCCCCCAAGCTAAGGGAACATTACCTTACCTTGAGGAGGCCACCATCATTGCTCCCTCCCCTCTGCAGGATGCAGAGGCACAGCTGCATCAGCACTGGGACATTGGACAGGATTAGGCCCCGTGTCACGTTACTGATTATGGCATTGAAAATTGGGCCTTAACTGTGCCCAACTGGAGTGCTGAAGGGATTGCAAAAAAGGACGGAGTACCTTGAGGTTCCCCAACTCAGATCCTGCCTTCTCCAGATAGGATGGGAGAAGACCCCTGCCCAGTGGTGTCAGCCTACCGGTTCGCTGGGTGGAGTTTTCGCGGTCGCTGGGCGGGTTTCCACGGTGATCGGCAGCGTGCTCGCTGCGTCCCATTGCGTTATGGCGAAAGCACGCCTGCTGCAGCGGGCGGGCTTTCGCCATTACGCAATGGAACGCAGCGAGCACGCTGCCGATCACCGTGGAAACCCGTCCAGCAACCGCGAAAACTCCACCCAGTGAACCGGTAGGCTGACACCCCTGCCCCTGCCCAACATGCTGGACAATGCTGTTTGACCCTGGTTGCCTTATGCAGGATTCAGTAGCATGCTTAGGAGGAGCCAGTGGGTCAAATGCCCTTGGGTGCCAGGCTGGGAGGGGCAGCAAAATCACCCTTCCCGCCATCAGTTGCCACCCTCACCCCTGGAGAGTCTTCTGAAAACTGTGGAAGCCTCACATGTCCTCTCCGACCCTCAGGAATCCTTCTGGGCCTTTCAGAGACCAAAAACCATTTTTTCAGCAGAAATACAGAAGTGACTGTTTTTGGCCTTTGGAAGGCTTTGATTAGCAATGTTTTGAATGCAAACTCAGGAATGTTAAAAACCAGGACATGTGAGCCAACTGATGTTCAGGGAGTTCTATTTTTTAAGCAATGAGGTGGGAGAGAGTTGCTGCCCAATCCTAGGCATGTCTACTCCGAAGTAAGTCCCATTGCATTCAGCTGGGCTCACTTCCAGGAAAGTATTGCCGCCAATACCCACTTGCCTGGGAGTAAGCCCCACTGGATGCAATGGGACGTAACTCTTGAGTAGGCGGGCCTAAGGATTGTGCTGTGAATCTTGGCTCTTCAGCCTAGACGCTGTGAAGTTCTCGGCAGGCAAGGTCTAATTTGTGTAGAATGTCCCCTCATCCCTTGATGTGGTTTCATGGCGGCTGATGAAGAACTTAGTGCTTATCTTTTCAAGGAAGCAAAAATGACAAAGTCTAGTTTAAGCATCACTAGTCTTACTGAAGATCCAAATTGCCTTCCCTATGCCGGCTAGGCTGTTAGGAGCCCCCCCCCCCCCACACACACACAGCCTATTGTTTTAGATTTTCTTTCATATCATGTAGGTGTCTGTGCCATCCCACCCACACAGTCAAGCAAGTGAGCTGTGAAATATATTCATTGTTAGAGTACAGGGGAAATGGAGGCAAGCTATCGGCAGTAATAATGTAAGACAGCGAGGGGAGGCTGCCGACATCACCTGCGTGATTTGGGTTGCCTTTTTCATTATAGGTTGGGGAAATAGGCAGCAATTCGATTATGGTATGATTTGGGAGGGGGTGCTGGAATTGCTTGCTGTTCGCTGACCCTGTCGCAGGGGGATCAACTGACGAGTCAGCTCAAATAAAGTTGGGAGTGCATTAACTGGACCGAGCATCGGCTGTGCTGGGAACATGGTTTTTTCATCTTTCAAGGTTTTGTAACTGCTTCGCAGATATATTTGTACCTTAAGGCAAAAAGAGGGTTGGGGAGAGAGAGAGGATTGGCTGCGATGTATGGGAATGAGCATCGTCAACCAATGGTGTCATTTCCCCACCTTTCCATGTGCAGATCGCAGCTTCTCTCAAGCTTGCGAGAAGGAGCATGATTAATAACATCGAAGGAGTCTGACTACTGGATTATTAATTTCTTATCTCTTCATTCCCCCCTCCTCCTCTTCCACATAGCCCTGATGCTTTGCCTTTAGGAACAACAAGCATCGTGGGTGGGGGGATGCTTGCTATTTAATTTTTTTCTGTTAAGGAGATTACTGCTATTCACCCACATACTCTGGGCTATCCAGCCTTGCAAAAGGGCATCACCGTGGGGTGAGTGCATGTGTCTGTTTTAGACAAGAGAAAGGCTCTGGCATTGGAGAAAAGGGGATCAAATCAAACCGAGGGAGAAAATGAAAGGCGAAAGGGCCGTCTCCCTCTGATCACAGTTGGCGTTTAACTCCTGAAACTACAGTTCAGGCTGAATTGGGGAAGTGGAAGAGCCGTCTTGCTGCAAAGACCTGAATATTGGTTGTGGTGTTTTTTTTTCCAGGGGAGGGGGTGATAGGATATTGTTTCCGCTCTCCACACTAATTCAAATTGGCCCTTTCAAAACCTTGATTGCATAGAGAGCTTGCAAATTGATAGTAAATGGGAGTTAATGATAGGTAATGGAACAAGCTATGCATGTTGGGCTTTTCTTTTTTCCTTTTTTTTTTGTCTTGCAAGCTAAAAAGTCATTATTGTGGAATTTGATGGGGGAAGGGATTGAATTGGTGAAGTAAATCTGGTTTCCTATAATTGTTACATTTGCAACTTTTTTCTTTCTCGTAATGACAACTGGTGTAACCTCCAATGATGGCAAATGTGAGCAGGGAAGTCTGGTGCCAAGTGGCTTGTGGTTTGCATGCTTCAGCTACCAAGGGGTGGTAATAATCACTTATGCCTTGCATGTGATCTTCTCTGGCTCTGTTATTTGATTCGCTGACCAGGTCATGTGTCCAGTCAATATAAAAGGAATGAACTGGAGAAGAAAAAAATGGTTTAATTTTGAGGGATGTGTTGAAATCAGCATACTTGCGTGTTTAGAGTTTTGGCAATAGTCTAACATGTATTTCTATATTATTATTGCACATTAAATAGACTGTTTTGCTCTTTTAAATTAGACACATTGGAGTTTTTTCCCTATGATAACAAACAGGACTCTTGTTCGTAGTATTTAATGTTAAAATGCATGCAAAGACAAAAGCACCTGCGTTAAATGAATCAATATAGATGTTTTCTATGCCAGAGAGCATGATTTGTGCTTTTAATATCATGGGGAAATGTGAGCTCTAAAAAATGGATCTTTGCTCTCCATGTTGGAACAATGAGGGGGGGGG
Source organism: Lerista edwardsae (assembly GCA_029204185.1). Taxonomy (NCBI): domain Eukaryota; kingdom Metazoa; phylum Chordata; class Lepidosauria; order Squamata; family Scincidae; genus Lerista; species Lerista edwardsae. The sequence continues at coordinate 366,720 of JAJKFI010000053.1, read as the reverse complement.
AAGGAGCAAAGCATACATATATTTTCCCCAACTTGAGAGTTACAGCAGCTCCATTTTATTGTGTCCGTATTATTGGGGGTGACTTTCAATTTTAAAAAGCATTGCGATCTCAACGGGCTGTGCAGTCAGAGGCGCTTGGAACTCAGAAGCTGGGATGCGTATGAGATATGAGGACCTTTTCCACTGTAATCCAGTAGTTTGGTCTCCAGCAGAGAGTAATGGTTTCTCGAGCAATGCTGGATTTTCCAACTTACCTGTGTTCAGAGGGAAAACGAAACCTCTCCTAAGTTAAAGACATAACTTGAAGTCAGGCACTTCCTTCTATCGGTCCACTAGTTCCTCTGACAAGGAAGTCTTTGTGATGGCAGTCAGGCTGTCATATTTAATTTCCAATTAATCTTCACAGAGAACTCTTCACTCATGATAGAATGATTTTTTCCCTCTTTTTTTCCCTGGAGTTCCCTAAAGAAATGCTGTAATGTCATTAGAACGATAGCGTTGCCAGTGCAAGCTTTAAAATATGCAGGATGCCTTGAATATGTGTACAGGCTTTTGAGAGTGTGAGCACATTGTTAGACCGATTTGTCATTGATTGATTGCGGGGCTTCGATGCATCTCTGTTTCTCCTCCCGTTTTTTTCCTCCCTGAATAAATTTGAACAATATGATGTTTTGATATGTGAGAACCGCACAATGCATTTCGAGACTAAAAGGATCAAATGAGATTAAAAAAGAAAAACCTAATAGGCCACTGATTCATTTTCTTTTACATTTTGCTGTAAGCATTTGTTATTTAATTGGTCGAATACAATGACAACATACAATTTGTTCGGAGGCAAACAAGAAAGGACTTTATAATCAGCCGGGTTGCCTTTTGACTTGCCTTCTGTCAAGTGCGATCTTTTTATCTGGTCTTGCTAAGTAATTGAATGATGAGTCCGGGTATAACGAGATGGTGTTGAATTCTGACAATTAGTTACTGTAATAGCAGTTATGAAAATAGTTTCTGCCAGAAAGGATGGAGGCGCTGGCTCTGTGTGTGTGCGTGCGCGCACACAGCTAAATAGTCATCAATTACATTTTTGTTCTTTTTTTGCATGGTGAATAATTAGGTCACACAGACTGATATTCGGGAATCTGATTATTTCATTTCTTCAGCGTAGCCAATTGTCTTACAAGTTTTCAGATTACGAAAAGGGAATGTAACATTGTGATCTCTCAAATTGGATCACCGCTTTGGTTCATTGATATTCTCAAACCCACCCCACTCCTTCCCCATGCAATTACAGATTTATTAAATGATATATACTAACGCTTGTAATCTAGATTGAAACTTCAGAGCTAATATAGTGAAAAGGGAGAAGATTCAAAGTGAAAATTAATTTATCATCAGGAAAAATTAGGGCCCAGTTGAGAAAAAACGGTTATTCTGCAGTTAAAAATAATAATCCATATCTTTGTTTGTTGAAACTTTTTAAAGATCAGCACACGTAACAATTTTTATCATGTTATTTAGTTAAGTCCTTGTGTTAAAATCTAAACTGATTTTAAAAACAAGAATCTGAAATTGATGAAAGACCACCACTCATCTCTTCGTAAACTAAAAATAGCCACACCTAAAATTCTATGCACGCTTACCTGGACTAAGTCCCATTGAAATAAATGGAGTTTGCTTTCAAGTAGGCTTGCATATTATTATATTGCTACTGAACTCTGCGGGCTCTACCTAGCATTCCTTTTTCAGTGTATTTCTTAAATAACAGGTATATGCTTTTTTTTTTATTGTTGACCCCTGATGTGGTTTGAGATCTGGCTGTTTTAAAGACCGTTGGCCACTGTGTGGTTCATTCAGAACTATTGCGAGGTCGTGCTGTTTTTGACATGTGATTGGTGTGTACACAGTGGGGGGCCTTCTCTGTGGTGACCCCCAAGCCTTGGAACTCCCAGCCACAGGAAGCTTGTGAGTCTCAAATATCTTAACTATTCATTTTATCTGGCTTTTAATGTGTGCATGGGGGATGATCTGTGCAAAATGAAGTGGCATGTGTGTGTAGTACACCTTGTTTGTGTGTCTGTTATTTATTTCTACTGGGGATTTTATGATTTCTTGATTTTTTAAAACTTTTGGTGTTTAAATTTTATTAGCCACTTTGAAATAGTGAAATAAATAAAAATAAAGAATGGACTGACCTCTCCAATAAATATTGGTATCCCAAGTCTTACTTCTTTTATTATAATTTTTATTAATAAGTACAAAAGTCAAACAATACAAAAAGAAATAATAGTGATAAATTTGGTAATTGTCTTCAGTAGTCCCAACCAACAAATTAAGATGTCCTTCATGTTAATTAAAGTAAAAGAAATGGATTATTAGAAAACCAATTTTTGCTAAACATTCCAGTACTCTAAAATCCTTTTCAGCCCTCAGTATAACGTATTTTGTCCTCAATAGAGCATACAGGTTAGTCAACTTATTGTTTTGTACGAAATCCCAGAGTTTAACTAATCATCATCTCATCTACTGCCTTCTGAGATTTTTCTGTTATTAATCTTACTGCCACCACCATAGGATATAGTAAAGCTTTTATTATTATTTGGGAGAGCTTTCCTCTTACTTTTTTTTGCTAAAACTGGAAGCACCTTTCTGACATCTCCGAGGTGCTTTCTGTGGCCTGGGAAGCTGTTTGCAGTCGCGGACCTCCGATTTTTCGAGGGGGGGGGCAATTGCCCCAGTTGCAGCGCTGGTGAAGCGGGAGGAGGTGGCGATGAGTCAGCTCACCTCTCTGAGAGGTGAGCAGTGTTAGGCCCTCCCTCCCTCCCTCCCTCCCTTGGTCTTGTACAGCTCTGAAATGGGGCCTGGCGTGGCCTGGGGGCGGGTCAGAGCGGCGGTGCTCCTCCTTCTATGTACCTGGGTGGCCCATTGGCTTCCAGTCGTGTCTGGGAAGTCAGGTGGGACTTTCCCTGAAGGTCTGGCACTGCTGCCGAGTCAAATTCATGGGTGCCAAACCTGAAGATAAAGAGGCCCCAGTATGTAAAGCTGTGTAGGCTTACACAAAATGTGCATTCTGCTGGGCCACTGTGCGATGCAAGAAGCTGGACTAGATGGGCCCTTGACCTGGTCCCGCGGGGCTCTTCTGATGTTCTGATGTGGCATGCTCGTCTTCACACTGCGTGCAGTCGCAGTGAGAAGATCCCAGGATCTTGTCAGGGTGAGAGAAGCTGCGCCCCCTATTGGTGAACCGGAACGCTGGTGAAACCAGAAGTGAAGGAATAAGGCAAGACAGACGTTGGATTCCTGACAGATCTGAGATCCCAGGAAATTTCCATCTCCCCTTCTTTGGCTCCCAGGCCCCCTTCTCGCCCACTTTTTATGATGTACCTGCTGCACCCCCCTCCCATGGGCCCTAGTGAGACAGAAAAATGTAAAAACCCAGGAAATGTGTGGGGCCCCTCTTTTGGCTCCGGGGCCCCTTCCTTGACCCTGGGCCTGGGTACACTTTACCTCTGGGACCTTCCCTCTCATGGGCCCATGTGGCAACCACTTCCCGTGGAAAATGAGGGTGCCCTAGAACGTGCCTTCGTTGCCCACTACAGTCCTTGCTTTGCTTGCCCTCAAGTCCTGGTCTGGTCCCACACCTGTCAGCTACAGCTGCTGCTACCCCTCCTGCCCCTCCTGTGCCCCTCCTGCTTCCATAATTAAAAAAAAAAACAGACAGTGGAGTCACAGACACAGTGCATGGAGGAAATGAGAGTTGTGACCTAGAGCATCCCACTAGAGATCATGAATACTACTTAGTATTTGCCTGTAGCATAATGCTCAGCACTCTGAACGTTATCTTGGCACTCCTTGCAACATCCATGTAAGGGAGGACAGTTGTCTCCTGAGGCTGAGAGAGAGGCTCACTTTCAGTTGTCTCCTGAGGCCGAGAGATCCACCGTAGTGGATCCACCTTAGCTCACTAGTCCACCTTAGTGAATTTCATGGCAGAGACACAAGTTCAACTTTTAGGATGCATCCTTGCACACACTTTCCTGTGAGTAAGCCTCACCGAACACCATGGGACTTGCTTCCAAATAGTCATGTCCAAGATTGTGGTTTGGGTTGCTTTCCTTTTGAACGGCAGGTGTACATGTAGAAGTTTATTTTCTATAATAATTTACCAAATAATTTGCAAAAGGGTGAACATATCATCGTGTCAGTGGACAAGATGTGCACATACACTGCGCATTAACAGATCTATTTAGGAACATTCTTATGTGTATAGTCATTCCCATAATCTCTAAGGGCAGTGGGCTCCAAACTGTGAGCAGTAGCTCCAAGGGAAGCTGCAGAAACCTGCAAGAGGAGCCGCATAATCCTCACAAAACCCCATCTCCCAGTACAATGTGTTGAAGCCCTAATGGGGAGCCACGGCCAATGGTGCAGTAGGGCAAGGGGGCCACCAGTTAAAAATGTTTGGGAACCATTGACCCCTGGAGACCCCTGCCCTTCCATTACAAGTGAAAAAAGCCCTAATTGATTACAGATCTGTGTCGCTTAACAATAGGGATACGTTCCAGTAAGCCTGTTGGTAACTGCCAGTGTCATTAAGTGACAAGTAAACCCACGAAGCACACCGAGAGTGCTCAGAAACCTGCTCCAGTGCTCATACACCTGAAAGTGCTGGTGAAAGTGCTCCCAATTTTGCTGGCCAGAAATTGCCCCAACAGGCATCCTGATAGGCTGACATCAATTGCTCTTGTGCTAGTCCTGCGTTATGCCTGCTGGGGAAATTTCTGGCAGCACTTTCAGGTGCACGAGTGACGGTGGTAGGGTGGTTTCAGAGCACTCTCAGTGGACTTACTTGGGCATGCTTGTGATTGGATAGACCACCAAGAGACCATCTCATATGTGGTCCATCATTGATTAGAAGCGATGCACCCCTTTAATTAAGAAAGGTCTTAATTGATCCTGCAACAGCCTCTGGCCCTCCTCTACTGGCTCCTAACCAACTTTCCAGTGCTGACCTAGCTGTGCCAGTGGGGCCTGTGCTGCGTCCTGCAGTGGAGTAGTCGTCACAGAGGCCTCCTCAAGGTCAGGCAATGTTTGTTCCCTTCCCTGAGAGCTTCCCGGTGCTGGAAAGTTGGTTAGAATTGTGCCCTTAGGGTGCAATCCTAAAATGAGTTAGGCTGGCATAAGCTAAGCCTTTGGCCAGCACAAGGGACACCATAAAGTATGTTTGGACCACTCCCGGAGTCAGAGAGGCCAGCACACAGGCATGCACCATCCTCCCTGACTCTGAGAGTGGTCCAAACACGCTTTATGATGGCCCTTGTGCTGGCCGAATTTTGCTGGTTTAGCTTATGCCGGCCTAACTCCAGTTTAGGATTGCGCTCTAAAAGGACCATACTGGTTTCCTTTGAAAGTGTTACAGAATGTTCCCTCTCACCATGGACCTGGTTCTACTTACATCTGAACAACTGCAACTCTGAGCTAGAGAGAGATGCTGTTTCTATTCTGCTACAACTGATTTCCAAGCAATTTCCAAGTAACTGATTTCCAAGCAATGGATTTTGCATGACAAAAAAATTCTAGATTTAGTTTCCATCACTTCCCCCGCCCCGACGATATTTAAATACATATGAAAAACAGCATTTAATTCCCAGCAGCTGGTGTGATAATTCATTGACGCCTTCAGCCATGTGTGTTTATGCACTGAACAGGATGGTGGTGGACTACATGACCCCCCAAGAACCCTTCCAACTCAAGTATCTTAGGATTCTAGGCAGTGTGCGGAATGTGTACAATTTTCAGAGACCTCCATATCTTTTGAAATCCAGTCTCCTGGATAGAAGGATGGGTTTGGAAGCCATGTTTTTTGTCGTTGGTTTCAACAACAGTAGAGTAAAAGTTAGTAAAATCCTCTCCAGTCCAAGTGCATTCAGTAATAAAGAGCCTGTGCATAAGTTAGGCGCTGGAACCCACATCAATGGGTTCTCAAACTTGTGTTGAGAACACATCAGTGGTTCTCAAACTTTTTAGACCAGGACCCACTTTTTAGAAAGGCCATTAGTGGTGTAATGAAAGGTGTAGTGATGCCATTAACCTGGAAGTGATGTCATGGCTGGAAGTGCCATAATCAACAAGGAAGTGCCATCATTGTGACATAATAAAATGACACTCCTGAATGCAAACTGGCATTCTTGAACTGCAGCAAATGTACAACCGTGAAACATCCCTGACAGAAGGCAAGGTTAGGTCAAAATATTATGTAAAATCACTGAACTAAAAACAATTAAAAAAAATCCTCACTTGAAAATTCAAAATGTTAACACTCACAAAAGGAAGTTAGCAAGAGAAAGGTTCCAAGATGGTTGCTTCCAGCTTCCCACAACCCCTGGTTGCAACCCACCAAGTGGGTCCCGGCCAGTGGTGAAATTCAGCCAGTTCTCACCTATGCTGCAGAACCGGTTGCTAATTTTAGGTTGGGAGAGGGAAGAAAGGCAGCGGATGGACCTGAAGGCCACCCTGAAGGACATAGAACCGGTTGTTAATTTAATTGAATCCCACCACTGGTCCCGGCCCATAGAAAAACATTGAAGTAGAGAATTGCAGGACTGGCAAACAAATATAGAATGTTCTGGAAGTACCCCAGCAAGTCCTGAATCTTTACTGACTTTAAGGCAGTGGTTCCCAACCTGGGGGTCACAAACCAATTTTCAGGAGTCATGAAGAGCTTGGGGCAGCCATCTTAGAAAGCTGGGTGCCACCATCTTGGAAGCGTCCTTTTGGCTAGGAAAGAGGCTTCCCCATTAAACTGCCACTTCCTCAATGCTTGTGGCTGCAAGGGAAATTAGCCTTGCGATGGGCTCATCTTGGTGTGTGCGCATGCATGTGATGAGGTCTCTCCCGAGTCTCATGCTGAGATGAGTCTCAGCATACAGGAAAGAGCAACATAAATACTCCAAAGGCTACAATTTGGCTTTACCACCTTGATCAGCATTGGCATAGAGAAGCCACAATGTGTTCTGTGCAACAACGTTGTTCTCAGTCCTGAATCAATCTCTTAGTTACAAAGTATTCAGAACATTCTAAAACAGATTTTGAGTTCTTTCGGCTTTCCAAAAGTGTGATTTATTAAAAACAGTGACTTCCTGCTTAATGACATCACTTCCAGCCCTAGGTCTTAGGGGAGTATCGTATCTAAAAAGGGGGCCCTGGTGCAAAAAACATTGGAAACTACTGCTTTAAGAAGACTGCAAGAGGAGTGAGAGCTGAGGGGTTGGATCGTTGTCCCCTTGCTTTTTTCTGGGACAGTGGTGGAATTTGCACCCCAGTTGGGCTCGGACTGCCCCCTGCGTTTTGCAATGTTTACAAACAGGACAAGTGGGGGGGGGAAGGAAGGCAAGCACCCCTTGTATGCATTGCTGTCAAAGGGTTTTCAGCTTGGAGACTCATAAACCTGAGGTTTTAGGGCATGGCAGAGCCTTGTGATGTTGCAAGACTGCCAACCATTTACAAACCGGGAGGGCTAATCTGGTGCTCAGATGGGGTTCCAGCAGCCCCAACAGGAACGGAAAGTAATTCCAAAATGCCCTGAAATTAACCTTCATTGTCCATTTGCCCATGGAAACATAAAATGTTGGCGAGGCAGAGTCCATTTGGGCATGCTGGCAACTTGACACAGCCTGCAATTTTTAAACGGCATCACCCAGATCTCCTCCAGAGGCATTTTGACAAGAGTCAAGTGGCAGGAAATTGGAGCATTGGGGACATATTGAGATATATTGATGGGAGAGATTATCCACCGGTATTTTCAGCGGCCTGAGGCTCCGGTCCCTTCTCCCCCTCCTCTGTACCTTTGCTGTGTCCACACTCCAAAAGACTCCACTTAGCAATTCCTAAAGCTCTTAAAGAAGCAATTACAGTCATGATCGCTCACAAATTGAGCCCTTTTTCTGTTTGACACTGATCCTGTGATAGTCTCCCCACTTAATCCTCACTAGCAATTTGCCTATAGTTGCTGCTAACAGGAGGTGATTAGAGGGGAGTTGCTCATTGCCTTTTTACTTCTGTTGTACTGGTGTGTTAGACAGAGGCGAGTGAATCAAAGCTGTTTTCCTATTAACTCAACACCTCCTAATGTGCTAGGCCTGCTTTTATCTAATCACAGTTCTCAGCTTTTAACATTATTTTAATGTTATCTGTTGGACCTTTTAAAATGCCAGTGGGAACACACAGAGAGAGAGAGAGAGAGAGAGAGAGAGAGAGAGAGTAATTTTACAACTGTGCTATGCTGTGCTGTATGGGGTAAATTCAATGTTGGGATTTATTTTTTGAAACATAAATTCTATCAAACAGACTTTCTTTTCTTTTTCTCTAAAACCAAGCTGTAAGATTTAGATAACAAGAAAACATGTATTTATTTAGATAGGCACACAAGCATATTTGATCATGTAGTGCTTTTGCACTTATTCAAAAGGACTATCCAGAAAAAAAATTCAAGTCTTTGCAAAGGCCCAAACATGCCAACAAAAGATTGAACCTGAAAGGCTTGCACGGTTCAAATGAAAAATAGAGCCCTTTGCGAGCCTTCGATTCGCTCACAAGAGTTTTGCAAATTTTTGTGCACCTTCCAATTCTGTTTGCAAACATGAAAACAGAGCAGGTGAATATTTCAAGGTTCTCTCGTTCAGTATTTGCAGGATCTCTAACATAGACCACACAGAGAGAGACAGAGAGAGATACATGTGCAATCATAGAAAAGTTGAAAATGTAATGAAATAAGAGGTCCTTTTGGGGGCCTTATTTACAGATTAATGATGGGTGCAGATTGGGGTACAAAGAAAAGGATAGGAAAATTGCCATTCCTTCTCACAGAATTAGAAATTTGTATCTAGGCGATTGTGGCCTACCCAGCCCCACGTCCCAAGTGCACGTCCCTAGGGCAGAGGAAAGGACATGGTCACCCCAAATAAGGGTAGCAGATGCCCAACTACAGTATAGGTTTTTTTTTTAATCTCTCTACCTATCCCTCCTCATCTTGTATGCAGGGGGGTCAGGCTAGAAGGGAGACTACCCCAGACTTGTGGTGTAGTTAATTTTGAAGTGCAGGAACTTCTTACCTTGTGAAAATTACCCTGCCCCGACACCACAGTCATGGCCCATGAAAACAATCCAATTAAGAAACATTTAACGTTTCCTCACTCTACTGTAGTTTTCTTCTGCCACACACATCAACTTTGAAACTGTTTTGAGCTGTATCTTTTAGTGAAGTATATTTCATCCCAAACCCTTGGCATGTGTTGGAATAATTTAGACCAGTGATTCTCAAACATTTTAGACCAGGACCCACTTTTTAGAATAGTGCTCATGTTGGGACCAACCGGAAATGATGTCATAGCCGGAAGCAACATCATCAAGTCGGAAGTGCTGTAATTGTGATGAAACACCTGGAATGCAAGCTGGCATTCTTGAACAGCAGCAATCGCACAACCATGGCAGAAAGCAAGATTAGGCCAAAATATTATGTAAAAGCACTGAACTAAAAAAAACCCTTGCTAAGAAAATTCAATCTGTTAACACTCACAAAAGGAATATCGAAAGAGTAAGGTCCGCAGTTTCCAAGATGGCTGCTCCCAGCTTTCTGCGACCTGTGTGATTTCAGATCACGACCTGCCAAATGGGTGCTGACCCACAGTGTGAGAAACACTGGGTTAGACCAATTGTATGAAAGTTTGAGAGGTGGGATTTTTTTAAAAAAACTCCCAAATAGATTAAAAAAAGCATATTGGAGAGTATGATTACTATACTGCACATGATTACTTAGGAACAGGGTTCAATTATGTGTCCCTCACCTGTACCTGCAGAGGCCTCTCAGAGCTCAATTCTATTCATGTCTACTCAAAAATAAGTAATATTGTCAATGAGGCATACTTTGAGTAATTGTGGCTAGGATTGCAGCCTCATTCAATTAAACAACCCCCATCAGAAGAAATGAGCCAGGCTTACACTCCCTTCCTTTCATCCATCCTCAACTCATCTGGATGCATCCAGAAGCAGTTGCTCTTACACCTAGGCAACATTCTCAGTTGACCTCCTAATGCACCTGATGCTTCTTAACTAGGATTTTTGGAAAGCAAACAAACAAAGGCAGCACCTGCTGATGACATCACTGTTGTAAAAAATTGCCCGGTACTGCACCACCCGCACCCCTCTCAAGTGAAATCTCTTCATCTAGCTGCAGTACTTGGTATTAATTTATTCTGCAGAGTCTGCCCGTGACAAGATGGAGGCAGGTTTTTGGTGAAAGCTGTACTTGAAGCAACAGGTATTCTGAAATACACCATCAGCAGCTCCTAACCACCCATACCGAGTCTGCAGAATCGCATGAAACAGCGTGTCGTGTTGTGTTCTGCAAGGTGCCATGGCACTCGTACTTACCTGCAAGTGTACAAGAGACAAGATGTCTCCACCTCCCACTCAGATGTTCAGCTTCTAGAGAACCTGCAGAGGGAGCTGAAGCTCGTAGAATGACAACCCAAGAAACTCAACTCCTGAAAATTTTAACAAGGCATTCCCTCGAAGCAAAAGCAGGGACCAAAGAGAGACGGTAATTTACCTGGGAAAGGGTACAAACAAATAGGGATGAATCTCTAGTAAACAGGGAAACTTGGAGCAACAGGTGTGTTTTGAGTATTGTACACACAGCTGGAGGTAGAACAGAGGACCTAGGAAATAATCAAAGGGTTAGAACCACTTTCTTATGAAGAAAAACATGAGGAATCTCAGCAGCCTTTTTCAGCCTTTGTGATTTCTTGGGCACACTGAAAAGGCGCTGCGATTTTCAGGGCACACCATCATTTTTTTTTACAATTGACAAGATGCACTATGCAGCTGGTGGAGGGAGACGCATCCCCCAATGGCCCTGCTAATAAATGACCCTCCCAGAACTGTTTGCGGCATGTCTGTGGGCTGTTTGTGTCACACTAATGTGCTGTGGCACACTGATTAAAACTGCTGAGTTGAAACTTTTTTAATTAAGGAGGGGAAGTGTTCTGAAGGGGAGCCCAAATATTTGGTGTCAGGTCTCTGGCTTGGGGCAGAGCCCTGCACTGTGTCCCAAGTTCACAAGCTCTCAGCTGGCGAATAGGAGCCTCTGCAAGAGTTGCTGTGACAATGCCTGTTTGTAGAGGGGAGCACCAGATCTCTTGGCCAATCAGCACCCACTGTGGGGTTTAGAGGACTGGCCTGATTGGCTGAATCTTCTGATTGGCATGGGACCTCAGCTGTTGGGCAGCTTGGATGACCTGATGCCATCCTGAGAGGTTTTGTAAAGTTATGGGTAAACGCATGTAATATTTGCAGCTGCCTCTGGGCTTCCTTCCTGTCCCCAACACATGGGGATTGTTGAAATGCCTAGAGGGGGAAATCACACATCCCTTCGACTGAGAGCAGCTGCATCCTTGCAATGTTCTGCTTTTCACTTCCGATGAGAGGCTGTTTCCATTGACATGACAGACGCTTTTGACAGTGTCACTCTGTGCAGGATGTTCGAGGCTTCACGGCCCCAGCCCCAAGTGACAGGCACAAAACCATTGCATTGTCAGGCTGCTGTAGTAAATAGGATGTACCAAATGTCACCTTTCTATCAGCTGATGATGCACCTTACTGGTTTTGCTAGCACTGCAGCAGGTTTGCCCCATTGCCAAAAATGACTCTGCTTCTCCAGCCCTTCTGCTGCTTTTCTTGGGAGGGTGGGTGGTGAAGGTGAAGGTTAGGTCACATTCATTTCCACCTGCTCACTGAGGAGAATGTCCCCTCATATTGGACCAGACCCTAGGACCAGACCCTGACCCCATATTTCGTGGCTTTGCCATCTTGTGACATCAACACGCCTCACCTCAAAAGTCTCAGGTATGGAGTACAAGCTGACTGATGGGGAATGTCTGAACTTGGCTGGAGCCACAGAAAGAACCTGACCAAATTAGATGCAGTAACTAGTAATACCCAGTAGGTGGAGTTGGGATGCTACTCAAGAGCAAAGTCCCCCCCCCCTCCTCCCATGTGTCATGCAAGGAATCCTGGTCCCTGCACTTGCTGGAGAGTCCGTGGGTGTCCTTTCTGCAAATCAAGGTTAGACTTCAGAGCAGATTTGTAAGAAAACACACACAGCATCCCTGTGGGGGAAGTTATATAACTGAAGGTGGCTGGCATCATTCCATTACCCAGTGGGAAGTGTGGGGTAGGTGCTTGCAACCCCAATGGGATCCTCGATTTAGCAGGAGCAAACCCGAGGACATCATATGGCCTGAATTGGGGCCACGCGGCCTGGGGAAAAGAGCTTGGATGCCACCTAATGGCCGAATCCCAGATCCACCCCCTCCCCCAGGCCCTCACACCTCCCAGCCCACCCAGCCCCCACCTGAAAACACCCTCCCTCCCACCCAGAAATGCCCCTGTGCCAGCCACACTCGGCTGGTGCAGGAGAATCACGCCACCGGCTTCGGCTGTCACTGTTGGGCCAATGCATGATGTTAATAGGTGAGGGGGCTGTATCAGTGGATCTGCAGATAATTGAAACCGTGGATGCATGAACAATTGACATGGCAGATCTGGGGTGGATAAGCACCCCAGGCAGGGGGAGAGATTCAGAATTGACCAATGTGCCTGGCTGGCTGGTTGATAATGGTGTTTCCAACAAAGGATGGTAGCTGCTGGAGAAAGATGTCCCAGCAGCTTTTTAGACTGCTGAACCTTCTTGGAGCATCTGGTGACATCGAGGTGTTCCAAAATAAGGAAAGAAAATAGAGAGAAAATGACCAGGGCATTCATCACACATCCACACGGTGGCTGCCACTTTTTCCTCAACATGCTGTGGAACGATGCCGTGTGGATGGCAGGGCAGGGCAAAAAGTGGCAGTGAGAGCCAGTCTTTTGGGGGGACGGAGGGAAGGTGTCAGAGGAGGGCCCTGCCACCTTGTGACAGCTGCCATGGGAAAGTCCTTCTTTGGTGCAGAAATATGGCAAAGGGGGGTTGCAAAGGAAGAACAGGGGTCGGCAGCCTATGGCCTGCCACCCAAAGTCATCTGCCGAGCTTGGCTTGGGAGGTGACGCATCCTGCCCAGTTTGCCGGACAGGGAGTGGCAGAGCCACTGGCCCATCCCCATGGAGTCATTCTGCCGCTCCCTGTGTGGCATGTGGCAGACTGGGCGGGAGGCCTCCCAAGCTGAGCTGCAGCTGCTTCTGACAACTTGGAAGTTCACATCTTCGCTGAACGTCCAGCCTCTCTGCCCAAAAAGATTGCCAAAGAGAATCTCTGTTTCCTGTTCAGCACTTTGGTTTCCCCAATCATCTGCTTTTTTCCCTATTTCCTAAATTAGTTTTATGGGCTCTGTCATGGTGCCATGCCATGGTGAATGTCAGCAGCCATGTCATGGTGAATACGGTGTTGTGATGTTGCGTCTTATGTGATGCAACACATCACATATTCGCCATCATGGGTATAATTTGACACCCGTGGTAGCAGAACGTGGTAGCAACACAAAGTTCACAAAGCGGTTTACAGGCAAATAATAACATTAAAGTTAAATGGCTCCCTGTCCCAAAAGGGCTCACAATCTGTCCTGTATTGGCACATTAAATCAAATATGCCGATAAGCAGATATGATGACATCACACAAAGCAGATGCGATAGGATGATATCATTGATGACCTCACCAAGGGTGATGGCCATTTTAAAGAGTATGGTCAGACTTTATCCAGAAGCTGTGAAGTGTCTTCCTTTTTTTTTTCTTGTGGCACTGCAGAACATGTTTGCAAAAAGCTGGCAAGGAGTAGACTTTTCATGTTGCCATTCTGTGGGTTGTGGGAAAAATAAACCTGTATGCTCTAAGCAAGTCTGGTTATACTCCTGTGGAAACATGATTAGGGCTGTAGGACACTTTGAGCACACTGTCTGGCGAGGATGATTGAGTCTTATCTGGCGAGGATTGCTTGACAGTGCAGGAAAACTGCACAGCAAGGACCTCTTGAGCACATGTGCGTAAGAGAAGCCATGGATTTCTTTCTCCGCACCTACCTCTTTCTTTCCTTTTCAATCAATCAATCAATCAATCAATCACTAGTATTTATATACCGCTTTTCAACACAAAGTTCACAAAGCGGTTTACAGGCAAATAATAACATTAAAGTTAAATGGCTCCCTGTCCCAAAAGGGCTCACAATCTGTCCTGTTCCATCTCTGGGGCTTAACTTGCACCTTGAGGCTTGCTTTCAGTGCTGGAACTCATTCCTATAATAAGGAGAGGCCACAACTCAGTGGTGAGACAGCTTGCTGTGCCTGGAATCTGCAACTGAAAAGGATCCCAGTGTAGCCAGACTGGAAAGCACACCTCCAGACCTTAGAGATTTGCTGCCCGCAGTGGGGACATGAGTATAAAGCAGCTCCATTTTTTAATTTATGGAGTTTATGGACTAGGGTTCCTTTGACCCTAGTCCAGGATTTCTCAAACAGTGGGCTGCAACCTTCTTGGTGGGCCGTAACCTGATGTCTGGTGGGTCCGGTGTTGGCCCTCTCACCCACCCTTGCATCCTATTCGCTCCAAATTGGAGCCCTCTGGAAAAAATTGGAGGCTGTACCAGGCCTCTGTAGGCCTCCAGAAGCAGCCGGAAAGTCACTTCCAGTTTATTTCCGGGTTCATGAAAATGCCTTCTGGTTCCTTCCAGTGGCCTGCTGAGTCCTTTGAAACCTGTGGAGGCCTGCACCAGAGAAGGAGGTGGATGGCAGAACCCTTCACTGCAAAGTGAAAAATTTGAGAACACCTGCCCTAGACATTCACCTCTAGGCACCATTCCAGGCACTGAGCAGGCCTGCTCCTGCTTGGGTTCAGCAAAGTGGCCAAAATATATGCCCTCAGGTCTGGAAGAGTTTTATCTTTATCGTCTTGGAGGAGAGAATTTAGTTCAATGATATATCTCACTGGCCCAGGGTTCAACCTTTATAATTAAAGGAATCTGAGAGCGCAGTCCTAACCTGGGGTTAGGCCTGCACAAGTTAGGCCAGCAAAGTTTGACCAGCACAAGGGACACCATAAAGCATGTTTGGACCACTCTCAGAGTCAGGGAGGATGGTGTACGTCTATGTGCCGCCCTCTCTGACTCCAAGAGTGGTCCAAACATACTTTATGGTGTTCCTTGTGCCGGCTGCTGGCCTAACTGTGCTGGCCTAACTCCAGTTTAGAGATCATGGAGGTCTACTGGTAGTGAAACTAGATGGATCCAAGCTTGTTGAATACCTGTTCAGCCATCTAGTTGATTTGCTCTCTCTCAACCTAGCCTACCTGACAAGGCGGTTGTGAAGATAAAAATGATCCATATGTGGGCTCCCCAAGATACTTGGAGGAAGGGTATGAAAGCTATGGGAGAAATTATTTGACGCCCTTAATGTCAGTCCTGTGCAGAAATAATGGTTTGGCTTCATTTGTAGAGGCTTCAAAATTGCATTTGTTCTCATTTCTACACTCAGCAAGGCTATAGAATTAGACAGATGGTTTCTCCAGGCTCCCAGGTTTACAAGCAAAAAGAAAGCGAGAGAAAGAGTGCTAACAATTATATTGATAAATATTTTTAAACTTTCTATTAAGTGTCTCTGAAATAGTAAAAGAAAAGGAAGCTGCTTCTTGGTTATTGCCATTTTCACCAGCTCCTGGGTGTTTTATCATTTTTAAGATCAAATGATACTGGACAAAATCCAGAGGCGCACCAGGTAACCCCTGCAGCCACAGTGGGATTTTTTTCAGAGTTTTGCTCTCTAGAAACAGCTACTGTAAATCCCTCAAATTTCTTTTGTTTGTTTTTAAAGATGAAGGGCTTCATGCATTTATCATACAAAAGATGAAGGGCTTCATGCATTTATCATACAAAACATGCTCATGTGCCTGAACAAACATGTGTGAGAACAGGAGAGCATCGCGTGCAGTGATCCCACTTGGATCTGCTTGCAGGTGAGCATTGGTGCACCCTGGAAGCGGCCATCAGTCTGATTTCACAGTGGCTCAGATGTGCATGTTTGTTTGTTTGTTTAAAAGCTTTGAATTCAGTGCTTTCCTTTCCTATGGGGGCATGCCCAAGGTAGGTTCCAAAGAGCTTAAGATACGCTAGCATCCAAAATGAATAACGCACAAGGACATTGATCACAATAGCACACTTTCTGGTGTGCCACAAAAGGATCCTCACAGCGCAATCCCATATCCCCCTTGCGCCAGCACTAAGCTCTTGCACCGGCTGAACGCTGTCACAAACGTGCCGTCAAGCATGTCCACATCAGCACTGTGGCGCTACAGTGCCGGCGCTCGGGTGCAGCCACAACCATCGGCAGCGCCGGCCATGCACCAGTCAAGCGTCGGCATCACTTGGTCGGCACCGGGCCTCCACGAGGGTGTTCCAGAGGTGTTCTGGGCAGAGGCGGATCTAAGGGGGGGGCAAATCTCTAAGTTTTGCAAGAAGCCTTACCTTGCCGTGGAAAACACTCCTCTCCTGCACTGTTCTAGCCAATTCTCACAGGGAACAGCAACATCTTGGCGTTGCTTACTGGCTACAGCAGCAAGGAGAGGAGGGATTTACATGACAGGGTGAGGCTCCTTGCAACACTTACAGATTTGCCCCCCCCCTTAGATCCGCCTCTGGTTCTAGGGGTGTAACTGGGCAGCGCAGTGGGCGGAGACAGTGGTTGTGACACAGGACGGCTGTAGGGCCGTGTCCTAATGCCCATCCCTGGCCAGGGCGGCCCTGATTTGGGCCGCTTCTGTGCACGTTCTTCTGCGCCTGCAAAACAGCTTATGGGGCTTACGTGAGTGCAAGGGGAAAACCTCCCCTTGTCCTGAGTGTTGCTGCTGTTGCTGCCTCCTAATGGGCTTTAGGATACAGCCCTGCTATGTTGGCCTGACTAGTCTGGCATAGTATAGGATTGTGCTCTCAGTTGCTGCCAACTGAAATCCTATGTGGACTTACCTGCAAGTAAATCCCATTCAACTTATTGGGACTTAAATCAGGGTAAACATGCCTAGGACTGAGCTGTGAGACCTCTCTCACCGCCTCTGTGAGTCTACTCGATGCTAGAATTGGAATTTCCTTTGAATATTTTAATTATTTTTATAACCACTGTTTCTAAGAGCCAAACTAGTTTCTTGGCCCATAGATAAAAGATAGTAATTCCTGAGTTCAAATCACACCTTTATGTTTTTGAACCTGTGACTTTTGTCACGCTCTGCTTGTGCAGCCATAGGCAGATCCTCGTCTTAATGCCTCCCCAATAAAATGAAGGTTATACTGGTTTGCTTTCCAGAGATCTTATGAGTAGAGATGGGTTTTTTCAGTGATCAACACAGAACACTAAATAATGAGACTGAGAAAATGCTACATAAAATGAAATTTAGGTTGAAACGCGAAAAGCAGCACTTTTGTTTATTTTGACAGAGTTTGACACAAATTCAGATCAATTTCACAAAAATAACCACTTTTGTTTATTTTTGATGCAGTTTTGAGGAATCCACAAATAGTTTTCAGTAAGGGATCAGGAGGAGGAATGGCAGAAACAGGAGGAAGCTCACTTAAACGTGTATGAACAAGCATGCTGGGGTGACTTTAACAGAATGCGGAAGCAGTAAGTAGCAGTTTCTTGGTGCTCCAAGCAGAGTGCAGCTTGAGAATTTTTGAGCACATTATTTCAGACTGGGGTGTGTGTGCCAGTGGTTTGCCTTTGTAGGGCCATTCACCCTTATTTATTATGCTGTTTGTACAATTTGCAATAAAAAATTTGGATAAAAACACATAACACCACAATTTGCTATTTTAATCAAGAAATTTTGGAAAAAACATCACACACATACCCAAAAAAAAACCCCTCCCCCTACTTATGAGGATAGGAGCAATCAAACAGCAGAGCCTGGAAAGGGAAGTATAATGAAAATGCAACAGGAGTCATCTCAGTAAGGTATGGAACGGACTTCGGAACGTAGCAAATGGTTCCAAACTGTACTCAGCAATCTGAACGATGCAAATCCAGTTTTAGCAAACAAGCAGGAGCAGAAGTTGATTTCTTTCCAGCCTGCCTGCCACTTTTGCAGCACATTGCGGAGGAAGTCCATTTGTCTGGGAATCTGGCCTCGTCTCCCGTGAACCTTGGCTCAAATTAAGCCCGGGAGCCAAGCAGCACATCAGAAAGGCCAGGGACGCCGGGATGCGGTGTCCTAGAGGCACTGCTGCAGGCCGGCCTCTCCAGGATGTCATTCTGATGACCCACGATGCTTAATATCCTCATTTTGTGCTAGCCAAGCACGTCAACATGGCTGGTAGGAATAGCTGTGCACATGCTCACATGTTTTTGTACTTAATTCTGTGCAATCTTTCATCTGGGTCCAAATACTAATTCTAGAATGCAGTGTTGCGAGCCCAATGCTCCGAGCATCTGTGGGAAGGGGTGCAGTCACTTGGGCCCACACTCTTACCATTACTGTCTCAGGGGCAAGAAAGATGTTTATGCCTATGGCTCCATTCCCAAAAGCATTGTGGTGATTTTTTCAGGGGTGAGGGTGAAACAGACTGCTCCCATTCTTTGGTGGTGTCCAACCTGCTTTCCCTCCTCCAGCATGCTTCAGAGCTTCACCTCATCATGATGTGGTGTCCTTCCCTGCAGCACAGGAGGTGGGGGGCACGCTTGGCATGAAAAGCACCCTGAGTGTTGGTCACTCCCTGCATCATACAAGGGACAGCCTACCCCTGGTTTTGGGATCCTTCTTCAAGAACTGGAAACAACTCCCTCCATCCTGCAAAATAAGCTGACTCAATGCAGGAGAACTTCCATCTGGCTTAAGATTGAAACACTGCCTACATGTCATGACAATGGCTGTGGAAGTACCACTCTGGGCAACTAGCTGTTGTGGACTCGGTCTTCAGCTGGCCTTGCATAAACCTTTGAGGCTGTGGACTTGTAGGAGGGAAGATATCTCTCCAGAACGCAGAGATGTTCATTGACTGTGTGCTCTGGACAGCAGGCTGTGCCCATGAGAGGGAGATGCAGGGGGTAAATTGTACCCAGCTCCAGGGTAAAAAGAGGGGGCTGGGAGCCAAATATGGACATTTCCTGGGATTTTACATGTTCTGATTTCATCAGGGCCCATGAGAGGCGTGTGCAGGAGGTATTTCATTCCTGGGCCTGGAGGGACCCAGGAGCCAAAGGGAGAGGAGCCAGAAATGTTTTGAGCTGTCATCAAATGGTTGCATACAGTGAACACGAGCATTCCACATTTGGTGTAAGCCTACATAGTCTTAATATAGGATGACTAATAGAAATTATGATCCAGTGGAGAAGGGAGAGGACCCAAATGAAACTGTGCACCCCCAAAAGGAACTCCCCCCCCCGATAAATTCTTCGCAGAGCCCCTTGATACAGCAGGGTCATAGGTCAGTGGCAGAGAACGTGCATTTCATGCAGAAGATTCCAGTTTGACTTGGAGTCAGTGTAGCCAGCGTAGACCAGGGCTCTCCAAATGACAGCCTGCGGGCCACATCCAGCATCTGGAGAAAGCCCTCCATGGCATGAACAGCATTTCCCTTCCTGCCACACCACGGCTGCTCTTGGGCACCTGATCTGCACTGTGTGACACCCTTGGCAGTTGCATGTGCCCAGAACTCCGGGCATGATGCCTGCTGGGGCGTTGGGCAAAAGACGTGACTGCCCAGAGCATTGCACAGTGCAGATCGGATGCCAGGAGCAGCTGCGGCAGAAGGGTAAGTGCCATGCATGTTGCAGAGGGCTTTACAGGTGCACAGCCGTCTCCATTTTGGAGACCACTGATATAGATAATACTATTCTAGTAGACCATGATTTGACCTGTGTCCCATCTGTACAACCTGTAATGCCCTAAACTCTCAAGGAATGACCGCATTGTTAGATCTTCATTGGATGCATGTCTCAGGGGAGGGGGTGTTCAGTGTAGAAAAGGATTTTCCCTGGTGGGGGCACCTCATCCCTGAACTCACCTCCTTGTGTCAGTGGAGGTGACGCCAACTTGAACAGGCTGCGAGCAACTGAAACCCATTTCTATTTCCCCAGGCATTTGATCACTGTTAGAGGATAGACTGGTGTATAGTAGGGACCCCTCCTGGCGAGCTGGGCAAAGAGGCACCTTTTGTCTTATTTGACAAGAGCAACTGTCCCTCTTCCCCCAACATGGCATCTTTTCCAATGGGTGTTGCTGGGGTCTCTTCTGTGTCTCTTTTTCGATTATGAGCTCTTCGAAGATGGGGAACCATTTATTGATTTGGTTTGCTATGCAAGCCCACTTTGTGAGTTACTTTTCCTGGAAAAACAGGTAGCCTTTGTCATCCTATTTACTTAGTTTGGTGAAGTGTTGTAAGGCCAGGAGACTGAGCTCTGAAGGCATCTGCCATGAATGGCTAAGGTGGACTTAGACAACCCACTACCCTTCAGCCCAGCTGCAATAGGACTAATAAGGTTTACCTTGCAGGGTTGTTGTAAGTATACGTGCCACACCAGGCTAATACAAGCAGAGCACTCTGAGCACTGAACAAGGTGCTGTGCAGGTGTGAAGCATTATTGTGGCTCTGGAGTGTTACAGTTGATGCTCTTTTGCTTTTCTGATGCGTTTCTTTCCATTGCTCTCGCGCCTTGAAAATTGGATTTGAAAGGTGGAATATACACCTTTTGCATAAAATGACATAGATATCAGAGTCTGTGTGTGTGTGTGTGTGTGTGTGTGTGTGTGTGTGTGTACGTGTGCGTGTGTGTATCCTCCCTACATGAAGGCTTGTTCCCTAAGTCTTGGGTGTCCATCCTGAATGGTGCACAGCAGTGGTATACCCTTTTTCCTTGCTCACAGACCTGAAATGCACATTGCTATAAATATGCATAAAATGTGACTGTCTTATTCATTCTTGCCTTTTTTTGGGTCAAATTTAGTTCCTGTCATTCCATCTCCGGGGAGAGCTAATGTGTTGCATTGCACAAGCACATGTCTGATGTAATTCTATGATTTTTATGGGGGGTTGAATCAGTATGCATGCAATTTCTTTTCTTTTTTTTTAAAAAGGCAAAATTGCCTGTAGTGTGACAACTCTGTTTAAAAAACATAGCTTTACTGGGTTGTATTTTTTGACAAATTATGTAAAGGTGCAGCAAAAGGACACAGCCACTGTGCTATTAGTGTTAAAAATGGTTGATGTGCTGGTGCAGTGTGTTTTTCTAATTAGGAGAAAGCTGGAGAGTCCCATTTACATAATCAACATGGGAACAGAAACCCGACAAATGAAAAAAAAAATCCATGTATTTGCAGGGGAACTGCTCCTTAGTAACATAAAAATGGCTTTTATAATATAAAGGCTGTAATTAGAAAAAGTCAGACCAGTTGGAAACGATTAAAAGCCGGGACAGACTAAGCTTCCTTCTGTATTTGTCTGGAGATTAATTCCTACAACTGAAGGGAGCATCTTTGATTCACTTACAATGCTCAGCGTGGCAAAGGTAATCCGTCCAATGGCAAATGAACACAAATTTTGATTTGCCGTTAAGGTGTGTGCGTGTGTGTGTGTGTGAGAGAGAGAGACTCTCTCTCTCTCTCTCTCTCTCTCTCTCTCTCTCTCTCTCTCTC
>JAJKFI010000053.1:328506-344673 GCA_029204185.1 Lerista edwardsae | reverse complement strand
CACACACACACACACACACACACACACACACACACACACGTTGATTTGATCAGAGGCAAAGTGTCAGAAACCGTGTTGGAAAGACCAATACAAGTCCTCTGAGCTGAATTGCTGGGAAAAGAGCTGCGACCATCATTTTAAATTCCTCTTTTCCACGTCTTCCTCCTCCCCGCCCTCCTCAAAGCTTTTAGGATGCACTTCAGAAGTCCACGTGGAATAATTTGCCACATGTCACTGTGACAAGTTGATGTGAGTCTCATTGTGTTTAAAATTATAGTCCTGGGGTAGGGTTTTTCTGCATCTTGCTTGTCTGACATCAGCTATTAAAAGACAAGTAAATCTTGGCAGGTATAAATTTGAAGAAGAAAAGAGATTATGTAAGAGAATCGGAACGGTTTAATATTAATCAGTCTTCCGAGGAAGACTGGCGGTCTCCTTGCTAGTAGGCCATTGTTGTTGTTGTTGTCACCCCCTCCTCATATTTGCTGTCTGAGACAATTCCAGTGAAGCGCAGATGATAATGTCCCGGTATGTCCATTGTAGTGATTTATTGTATTATTACAGTACCACCTTTCTTGTAGACTGGAGTCTCCCAGAGCGCAATCCTATATTGCTCCGGAATGGCGCCATATCCTAGTGCAGTGTAGGCGAGCCTCCCCTCGGCAAGGGCACGTTGCGCTGCTCGGATCTGCGCCTGCCCGCCCACATCCTGCCCACATCCAGAGCCGTCCTCCCCCTGCCCACTCCCTCCCCTGTCCCAACGTAGTGCCTCCATTGCACCGGCCGGCTTCGGCTGATGCAAGGGAGGCGCAGAGCTGCCTGTAGCGCCAGTCCCGTTGCTGTAGCGCCAACACAACCCTCAAGGTGGTTTACACAGGCATGCTGACCCTAACCCTCCCTTTTTCAAATGAGTGTTTTTATCCAATGAGAGACATTCACAGAACCCCCCATTTCTCCATATGTTCCCTTCCATGGTGCCATCGCCTTTCTGGCTGCCCAGCTCTTGTGCTTTCCAAGCTTCCACAGAGTGCTGCAAAACATGCCCCAGGTTGGTTCACAGGATATTATCCACTTCTTAACAGTGGGGCATACCATCTGCATGAGTTTACTGAGTATTTTCTTGTGCATCTTGAAAAGCAGAGCCCTGTAATTTCAGGGATACTTTTTGGAGGGAGACACATAAAAGGGCATGAAAGTCTTTCTGGTATGTGTGTGTGTGTGGGGGGGGGGGGACCCACCTCCACCACCCTTGAAAAGAGAGTGACCAGCACTATTTTGCCAAGCTGCAGTAGTGGCATTGATGCACTGCAGAGCCCCAAAATAGGAAGCCACAGTCCAGAATATCTGTACGTCCACATCTGAACGTTGGATGTGGCTAACCGGCACCTTCTCATGGGATGCCTCCTTGAGTTTGCTGAGACCAAGGCTTCAGAACAATGGTAGTGTAACTTCATTTGACCTCCTTCACATCACATTGCCCAAAGTGAGTGGCCCCATGACATTGTCACATTGGCTATGCGTCCCCAGGTTGGTTGGACTCCATTGGGCAGGGGTGGGGCTGGGGAAATGACTGTGAACAGTACGAAAGAGGGTAAATGTTTGAAGGTGACTATTGGGTGAAAGGCAAGTCAGGGCAATGAAGCCCACTTATCTCAGGTTCTTTCTGGAGCAGATTCAACAAGGAACACTCAACCACCCACAAACCGATCCCTCATCAGCGCAGTGGCATCTGTTTCAAAACAGCGATGCCTCACTTACTCTGGGGTCATCTGCTCTCTCCTTGCAGCTGGACAAAAGTGGCAGATGTCAGAGTGGGAGGCTAATGGCTTCTTTGAAGTGACATGTTACCCCTTTGAGGTTAATGCTGTGACCCTTTCACTGCACCTCTAGACCGAATTTAGGGCAGCACTGGTCTCCCAAACAAATATAGGCCTGGTCCACACAGGGCAGTGGCACCCTAAGGTAGTAGTGTGGGCTGTACCACTTGCAGCTGTCAGTAGGGGGTGCTATTGTTGAATAAAGGGGGAAGACTTCTTGCAAATAATTCCGCCCCCTAACCACCAGCATTTCAAGATTGTAGCTCAGTCCAGATGTGCTAATTTTCTCCTTTTTTCTGCATTGGAAAACAAAAACAATAAAGAGACAACCCCAACTTCCACCTGCAATCTGTGGCAGTACAGCCCACTCTACCATTTCATAGACCACGATGGGAAGCACCTGCTGCAAGTGCTTCTTTTTTCAACCTTGCCCTTATGTGCTCAGTCATCAAATTCTGACTCTCTGCACCCCCCCCCCCTTTTTAAGCGGCTGGCATATGCCTGTGTTTAGTCACGGCAAATGTGATCACCCCTAATGTATTCTCTTGCTGAATTTTAGACCAGCCCATTAAAACTCCTTTAATGTGCTAAAGCCGGATTCTGAGAGGGTTTCCATTTCATCTGAATTGAGCGGAGGTGATCGCGCGCCTTCCCCTTCGCACCCCAGCGAGAGGCTGTCAATAATTCAATAGCCACAGCCTTGATGGGTCGGGTCCGGGGCGTATCACCGACTTGAAACAGATCCAAAGCTGCTTGTCAGAGTGTGAAGTGCTGTCAATGCCTGACTGATCTATACTGCATGAATTCTCCCCCAGCTCTTGACGTGTCCCTGGGAATAGCAAACACGTGCATGTGCGCGCGCACACGCACGCACGCACGCACGCACGCACGCACACACACACACACACACACACACATACACACACAGAGGCAAGAAAGCCATTTTTAGAAGTACCAGTTTGCTCAGAATCCTTGAGGAGGAGGGTGGGTGGCCAATCAACACGCCACTACCAAAATTTCATTTTAGACTTATTGTGTTCCCATCAAGTTTCATTTCTGTGGGGATGGGGCTAGAAATCCTGAGAGCCCAGCACTGTTTTAGGTTTCCCAACGGCCAAACTAGACATGACATTGATCATGTTGTTTAGCCTTGTTGGCATCTGTCTTTCAATAGCACTAGTAGCAAGGGAGAGCTTTCAGTCTGAAATAGGACTTATAGCAGTGGTGGTGGATATCAGCCCTTCTTCCCCCGAGCTGCCATCATGCTCCAAAGTGAGATTTGAAGGGTTCTTCCCATGGAGAAACATTTGAGAATTCCCCAAGGGAGACAAGTATATTCCAGTAGGGCAAGTGACATTTGTTGGAATAACCACAGTCAGGGTGTCGATGTGATAGATAAATCAATGCAGGGTCTTGTGTTTCTGCACACCGTACCGCACCTGGTGGCGGGATATAGAATAGGAGCTCAGATGATGTTGAAATGTACAAGTGGGTCTGTAGAGGGAAAAAAGAGTGCTTCTTCTGCACATTTCCAAGTTGTGCTGCACTTCCTTAGCTTGGACAAATCATTGCAGAGGATCCACCAGGCTGCTCATCTCCGTGTGCCTCCAGGCAATGTGCTGGTCTTTGTGGAGTCTGCCTCTTCTCCGATCAGTTCCTGCTGTGCTCTGGTTCAGTTGGCACTGAGATTTCAGAAAAACTAAGTTGCGAAGCAAATTTCAGGCCTCCTTTCTGAGAATTGTCAAGCGATGTAAATGACATTTTTTGTCAGAAAAATAGTGAAGTTCTGGGAAGTTCTGCACATTTTTATCTCCAGTTATGGGGATCAGGCGTTAGCAGCACTCAGGCTTCAGTGCCTGGCATTGATTCCCACACTGCATCATTTATGTTAGATATAGGTATGTGCCACATAATGACGTGCTGCTTAATGACTAGACCGGCCGTATGTACAATTGTGGTTCCAAAACTGTGGGCCGCAACCCACAGTTTGGGTGGCGACTCAATTTTTGTTGCATCTTGGTGGGTGTTGGCTGTGGCGCTGCAAGGCATTCTGGGGCACTACCCAGTTAGCAATAATATTATTGCACAATGACGCATGCACTAATGACATATTTCGCAGCACATATCCCCATTGTGAAACACATACCTGTATGCAGACCTTATATAAATCCTGGATTCATATTCCTTATATGAATTCTCGAATTCCATCTTGTTTAGAGACCATGAGAAAAGCAGGCCCTTCTCCATGGTGGCCCCAATGCATCAGAATGCTGTGCTCTAATACAGCCCCCTCCTTTCTTTTCAAATGGCTAGAGAATGTTCTATTCTAAGAGCACAATCCTAACCTGGAGTTAGGCTGGCACAGTTATGCCACCAACGTTAGCTGGCACAAGGGACACCATAAAGCACATTTGGAGTCAGGGAGGATGGCGCATGTCTGTGTGCTGGCCTCTCTGACTATGAGAGTGGTCCAAACATACTTCATGGTGCTGGCCAAACTTTGCTGGCCTAACTGTGCCAGCCTAACTCCAGGCTAGGATTGCATCCTAAGTCAGCTTTGAGTTGATGATGGGTCATTAGGAAATGGATTCCAATTGACAGGACAGCAATGGGCAGGGAACATGTTCTCCAGAATCCAAGCACTGTTCAAAATAGATGTCTCTAAGGACAGAGGAAGCTGCCCTGGACAGAGCCAGACTTGGACTGTTTGGCCAGGGCTGTCCCCAGCAGCAATGGGGCCCAATGCAAGGCATTCCAGTTGGGGCCCCCACCCTCCCCACAGTCCCTCCCCATTCACCATGCAGCTATGGCAAGAAGAGTACTTGTGGTGCTGCGCTCAAAGTGCAGCATCTGGAAATAACTGGCAGTAATATGATGACGTCGCCGCCAACTGCGTCCCGGAGACCCATGTCAGGCCATTTGGAGGCAGGGCCTGGTGAGACGAACAAAAGGGCAGCTGCTCCACTCGCCCGCTTGGCTTACAGCCTACGGAGATCCTGACTGCAGCAGCAAGAGATCCGGTCTCCGCACCAGTATGCCCCACCTGCCCAAGTGTGGTGACCTCAGCCACATTGGCTTAAGGCTGGCCCAGCATCTAGCTCAGTGTTATTGACCGTATTATTGGAGCAGCCCTCCAGGATTTCAGAGGAGGACCTTTCCCAGGCTTCCCAGGGATTGAGCCCAGCGCCGTCAGCATGGAAAGCAGCTGTTCATTCAACTGCAGCCTGGGTCTTCCTTCCGGAAACGGGGGCGGGGGAGATAGAAAGAGCAGGAAGACAAAGGGTTGCTGCCACCAGCCCAGCCAAGGCTGGGTGGGTGGGCGAGAAGCTGCAGGTGGCTAGCTAGCTGGAGCAGCAGACTGGCAGGAGGGGGTGGGCAGGCACAAGATATATACAGGGCATCCCCCGCCAGTTTTCCACCAGCAGGCTGGCGCCACCTCACTGTCACTGGTTAACTCCCACCCATCTCATTCATGTTGCTGCCAGCTCCTCCTCCTGGTTCCAGGGCTGTTTATGTTGCATTATAATCAGTGATGTCATTCAGGGGGAACGGACCAGAACGGGCGTTCCGGATCCTAACGGGCTCCGTGGCTGGTTCCGGGTTCCTGACAAGTGCCAATCAAAAGTGAGTTCCTGTTCCTAAATCATTTGAATGACACCACTGATTATAATACCATTGCAAATAGGATGATTAAATTCCTTCTCTCTCTCTCTCTCTCTCTCTCTCTCTGAAAGGGAACAATTAATTCTACCACTCCCCACACCTCCCCAAGTTTTACTGATGTTGTTGTGGACTGTATTTGATTTCCAATAGGATTTATTTGGCATGCATATGTAGGCGCTAAATGTTATCTTCTGTTTTCCCCCCCTTCTTAGGGCTTTAGATAAAGAAAGGCCTTACATTAGAGGAAAATGCCTGCAAAGGAGGAAGAGGGAGCCAGCATTAGGGAAAGCTTGTGTGTCTGTTTTGGAAGCACATTTGGGTGGCAATGCTCAGCTTGTTAAGCTTCTCTCCTGATAAGATTTAATTAGAACAAAAACTGCCATTTGATGCTTGGTGTTGTTTCATTGTTTTCCTTTCTGAATTATCTTTTATTTTCACAAATTCTTCCACAATGATCTGGGTGCCTTGTAAAAACTTTGTGTTCTGTCAAGCAGATTATTAGCATCTGAGTCATTTTTCTTCAAACTGATGTGAGAGAAAGTAGAATGGATTGCTCGTATTATGAATAAGGCATCGCTCCAGGCCAATTAAATTAACTTGTCCTCATGGATGGGGGAAGGAGTGGGCTTGTTCATTGTGTATTTGTGTATGTGTGTTTATAGGAAATATTTCTATCCCGTACTTTCCATCCCAAATCAACAAGGTACTGGTGCAAAAAACATCTGCAGTATCCTACAGTATAGGAGGACGCACTCCTATACTGTGCTGGGACGACGAGGCTGGCCGGCCAATGCCATATCCCGTGCAGTACAGGAGAGGCTGGAGCCTCCACACGGCAAGGCGGGGCAATAGCGGGTGCAGATCGAGGGGACCGTGTGGCCCGAATTGGGGCCGCACAGCCTCTCAGAAGGGCTGAGGATGCAGCTGTATGGCCGGCTCCCGAGCCTGCCCTTGTCCTGCCACCAACCTCCTTCCCTCCCACCAATCCCTTGTGGTCTCATGCCTCCCTGGGGCACCTGGTGGGCCGCTGTGAGATACAGGAAGCTGGACTAGATGGGCCTTTGGCCTGATCCAGCAGGGCTCCTCTTACGTTCTTATGTTCTTAATCCCAGTCCTGGAACAGGACGGTTCCTCCCTCATGCCGACCGGCTTCAGTCGGCGCAAGGAAGGCTCCCCGTCAGTGCTCTGAAGCCGACGCTACTCATACATTGGTGCAAACTGCATTGTATTTTAGCAGTCGTCATGCTATGACTGAGGGCCTGTTGTATTGTAGCATTGTACTGTAGCAATCTCCATGCTATAATGGGGGCCCAGTCCTTTCCAACTTTCCAGCACTGATGCAGTCCCAAGGCGGAGATCCCTGACCTTGAGGAGGCCTTTGTGACTGCACCCCCTCCTCAGGATGCAGTGTGTCCCCTATTGTCATGGCTGCATCAATACTGGAATGTTGGATAGGATTGGGCCCTAGATTTCATTAGTGGCTCCAACAACTTGGTGCTTCAGATATTTTGTAGAGTTGGCTGTGACCCAAATTGGCTACTTATTCAAGGGACAATCCATGGAGATCGTTCAGAATTTCCAAGCCACGGCCACCCAAAAAGGGAGCCTGGCTTGGGAGCACAGTCACATCACACCCAGCCAAAAACGTGTCTTGAACACAGTCCGCATATTGAGACTGGACAAGGCTTTCAAGGTTCTTGGCTCTCTGCAGGCGAGGCTGACAGTGCACACCCCAAGGTGGCTTCCATCAAAGAAAGCCTAATTACTCGAGCTGGCAACTAGATTTGTCGGCTACTTAATATGGCCTCCTGGTTCTCCTCCTGCCCTGTTTTCCCCCATAATGCCCCTATGTCCCTATGTAGTATCATTGCCAGCTACTGTTAGTAAATTTTGATCCGTGTGCCCCCTAAATCTCCCTTGTTCCCTAATCCCCCAAATGCCCCATTTTAGGCTGTAAACAGGACTGTGAAATTGGGGTACGCATTTTGGTAGTAGTGAATTTGGAGTAGACACACAGGAACACACACCTAGCTCCAGCTACTCTTCTGGAGCCATCACATACTCTATCCAAATGATAGTTCCTGGATTACTGAGAGGTCCTGCAACTAAATATCCCTTCACCTGCCCCTGCCTCCCGCCCACACATTGAAACCCTGATGATCCCCTAGAGTTGCCAACTTTTCAACCGTTTCCTTTAGCTGTGCCTTTAAACAGCATCTCAGTCTGCAGGATTCAGCATGCAAGTTTTTACACAACCTGGAGACAAACGTCCTCACTTGCTTCTTCTTGCAGTTTAAGGCACTGTATAAAGACACACCAGTAGAAGCTGGTTTTTCAAGCTAGCATCCTGATCCCTTTTCCCTGTTGTCCAGCAGAAAAAATAAAGTGCAATCAGAGGGAAGTCTGCAGAATGTGCTGAAAATGTCGATGAGTAATCTATCCCTGATCAGGCCAGTCTTTTAGAATGTCCTGTGTTCTTCAGGTAGTCCATTTCAGGACTTAGGCCAGATTGGAAGAGGGTAGATCAACGAAAGGAATATCAGGTTGAATGCAGGAAAAAAAATCAATATTAAGCATTTGTTAAGGCCATTCCACAACTTTAATCTTAAGAGTCGCGGAATATTACACACCAGTTATTTCTCTTTGACTCCATTTCCTGGGTTTTGACAGAGGTGTGCCATAAAGGGGCTGTCTTAAGAAGACACCAACAACAGATTAGGCTGGGAATTAACCGGGGCATCCCCTCTAATCTCTCTCCCTCTTCCCTCTCTTTGAGGACAAAATTGACAGAGGTACTCTCACAGGCAAACGGCGGCTTTAGATTTGACAGACACAAGGAGTTGCATATGTCTCTCTCTCTCTCTCTCTCTCTCTCTCTCTCTCTCTCTCTCTCTCTCACCCACCCACCCACACGCACACGCACACCAAAAGAAAACCTTGGGTCCCTCTTAGTTGTAGGCCAACTCCCCACAGTTTCCCATCTCAGACAACACCATGAGACGCTCCTGCGCCAGGGAAAGGCTCACCACACAAATGGCGAGGTGAAAGTTGAATAAAGATGAGGAGGTTCGCAAACGGCTTTCGCTCCAGGGTTGATTTTAATGAGCTTGTCCCTAATGAGTTGTCCCTGCAACTAGCTTCAGGCCTAAACAGATGAGGCAGGGGTTCTGCTAAATTTTTGATGGGGTTTGCACTGGGTTTTGTGAGTGAGCACGGCAGCCGGCAAGTGCAGGCCTGCACCATGAATCTTTTACAAGTGCCCGATTGTTGTCCATCTTGTTGGCAGGGATTTGTAAGTTCGGGTTTCTGACGGAAGGCTTGGTGTTTTGCAAGCTGCGTGGACCAAAGGGAAAAAAATGGGAAGGGAGAAACAGAATGGATGGTGGCAGGATTTGGCTTGCTAGAAACAGAGCGGCAAAGTTCAAATGACGTACTTACCACAATCCTAACCCCATTGGCGATAAAGGGACTTATTTCTGAGTAGACATGCGTAGGATTGGGCTCTATAAGCCTCATTGTCGGCTTTGTTGCAGGCATTATTAGCAGTAGCCCAGAACACGTTCCCTTAAAGAAAACCAAAAAAACTTTTGTTTTTTAGCATAACAAATTCTTAGATTTAGGCCTCCTTGATGTCCATCATAATGATTTGGTCACTGTTTGTAACAAGCACAATAATAAACTGTTGATTTATTTATTTCACATTTTTAAACCACTCTTCCTTCGAGGAGCACAGGGTGGTGTGCATAGGTCCTTTCCTCCTTTTGCTCTTACAACAATCCTGTGAGGTAGGTATGGCTGAGAGAGAGAGAGAGAGAGAGAGAGAGAGAGCACCCCAGGTCACTCAGGAAGCTTCATGTCTGAGCAGGGAATAGAACCCAAATATCCCAGATCTCCCAAAACACAATGCCATCTTCAGTGTATCATCTTGCAATGGCCATATCAAAGCAATCATAGAGTGCAATCCTAAACTGGAGGTAGGTCAGCATAAGCTAAGTCAGCAAAGTTTGGCCAGCATAAGGAACACCGTAAAGTACGTTTGGACCACTCTCAGAGTCAGGGAGGATGGCTCATGTCTGTGCACTGGCCTCTCTGACTCCAAGAGTGGCCCAAACATACTTTACGGTGGCTCTTGTGCTGGCCAAACTTGCTGGCTTAGCTTATGCCAGCCTAACTCAGTTTAGGATTGTGCCCATAGTCTATATCAGGGCCATGACTTACTTCTAGGGCATCTGCCTGGGGAATGTTTCCAGGTAGGGTTGGGAGAATATCTGTGTCAGAGATCACTGCCAGTCACAGATGACAAAACTGACCTGAGAACACCAAAAGAGCCCCGCTGGATCAGGCCAAAGGTCCATCTAGTCCAGCTTCCTATATCTCATAGTGGCCCACCAGGTGCCTCAGGGAGCACACCAGACAACAAGATTCCCACATGACATCGTATTGATGCGACGGGCAGCATAGGATTGCCCTGTTAGATACAGAAGGTCCTGAATTCAGATCCCAAATGTCAGATCTCTGGTTAGGGTTGGGAAAGACACTAGAAAGCCAAGTCTCAGTTAGTGCCATGTCGGGCATCCTCGCACTCGCCTTACCTGGTCAGTCCTGCCCAGAACGGAGGACACGGCAGGGGGCTGCCTGCCCACCCGGCCGTCCATGCTCTGCTGCCGCCGCGGAGCCTCTTGGAGCCACCTGTGCTGCTTGCCGGGACGGCCCACTCACAGTCGCGTACTGAGCGCCGGCTGAGCCAAAAGCCCCGGCTGCATGCGCAGCTGTTGGGCGGCTTCAGCCAGTGCCGGGTGGGACACCCCAGAATCAGCCGGGTCCTCAGCCCCCTAGGGCACAGCCTGGTGCTGGGGAGGGTGGACATGGCCCAGGTTGCCCCCCGGCTGGCAGGCTCCAGCCACCTGTGCCGGGCCAGCGGCACCCCCTTGCCCTGATCCCCTGAGGCCAAGCTCGCCCCCGGGAGTGACAAGGTGGCGGGGCCAATGCAGCGTGGGCCGACGACGGCTTGAGCCTCATCGGCCACACGCCCCTTGGGAGGCTCGTCGGTCCCGAGAGGGGGCGGAGCCAGGGGAAGGGACGGGGACAGGCCTGTCAGTGATGAGGTTCAGTCGGGCCTGGAGCACTGGCTGCTGGGAGCTCTCAGCTGGCCTGTGGTCTGAAGCCCAGGCGGAGAGTCGGGCCAGGGTGGAGCAACCCCCAACTCCGACGCTGAGCCTGAACTGCTGGCGCATAGCCTGACCCAGGAAGAGCACCTGGGACTCTGCCGTCGGGGCCGCCACACCAAGGTTTCATCGGGACACACCAGCAATGCTGGGTTAGATGAAGCCAGGGTCTGACTCAGTTCCAGACAGCACCACATGCTCACGTAATGTAGGAGATGCTTAAAAGCATCTCTCTGCCATATCTTATCAATGTGTACAGAAAATGATTATATTTTTAAGGTCTCACATAGTTCAATAAGCAACAACCTGGTAGGATATGTATGTCAACATTTGCATATCTAGCCTGTATGGGAAAGATCCAGCTGAAGAAAAGCACCTTTCAGCACCTTTGATTTTCATAGAACAGTTCAGCAAAACTGCAGCCTCTCCCACTGAAATCAGTGCAACTCTTGGAAGAATTGCAGAAGGCTGTTGCATTGGCCTTGTTGCCAGGCTGTGGTTCTATGGGTGGCCATGCCCTAGTCTATATCTGGAACAGGTAGATCTAAAGCAGAAGTTGTTAGTTTGTTGATTAGGCAAGGAGGAAATCAAAGAAAATATGTCTTTGCACTTAATTGTGGAACTCCTTGCCACAGGAGGTGGTGATGGCATCTGGTCTTGATGCCTTCAAGAGGGGATTGGACAGATATCTGGAAGAAAAGTCCATCATAGGCTACAAGCTGTAATGGGAATATGCATCATCCTCATTTTAGAAGGTATCTTTGAAAGCCAGATTCAAGGGTGTGACATCAGGATGCAGACATATTGTTGTCTTGTGTATTCCCTGAGGCATCTGGTGGGCCACTGTGAAATACAGGAAGCTGGATTAGATGTGCCTTTGGTCTCACATGGAGGGGCTCTTTTTATATCCATATGTTAAGTCTCCAAGTACTGTATTAAATCTTTGCCTGGCCAATCGGAGGCTGCCTGCCAATCACAGGGGCTGACGTTTCATGGTCCTGTTCTCTTCTGTGCAACTAGAGGGCTCCAAAGCCCCTGGGCACACACGGTCCCAGGCAGTGATGTCATCTAAATGATTTAAGAACAGGTACTCACTTTTGATTGGCACATGTCAGGACCCGCCCACCAGAAGTGACATCATAAGCCGGAAGTGATGTCGTGGCAGGAAGTGACATGAAAAAAGCCCTTTTTGAGGCCTCAGACAATTTTAAACTGACCCAACAGTTGCAACAGTATTCCACAGCACCCCCAGAACATGTTAAGGAGGCCTGGCATCATGTTAAAGTGACCCAACAGTTCCCAAGCCCCAGAGCAGCTCATTTTTCAGTGGCAAGGCAAGGCAAGGCTCCGCTTGCTGCCTGCCTGCCTGCCTGGCTCTGAGAACAGGCAGGCAACTCAAATGTGCAGGAAATTCAAACGTTGCAGGGGGCGGAGTCGACGAGTGGGCGGGCGAATAGGCGGGGCCAGCCATAATCCTAGAAACGGGTACTCGCGTACCCCCGCGTACCCCCTGCATGACATCACTGGTCCCAGGCCAGGGGCTTGGTGGGCCCCCCCCATCCCATTCAATTATTGTTTCATGGATTTGCTCTGCCCCACATTCCACTCTCTCCTGATCTCAGTTGGAAAGTTGGAAATTTTCTCAAGCTAATTTAAAAACCAAAGCACCCCACGGTCTGCCCAAAAAGACTCCTGGTGCATTTATGCTTACAGTTGCATCAGGGTTAATTGGGGTGGGGGAAGGGAGGATTGTGAGTTTTGGAGAGCTTGTGCTGTTGGATCGTGGTGAAAGACCTCAAGGTCTGAGTGGGCACCCTGGTGTCTGATTCAGAAGGGGATGGTGTTTTTGAATAAGCAAAGCTCCCCGAAAATCTGTGCCTTGGGAGTGACAGCCCCGAATGCACTTGCAGGCAACACCTTCTGGGGCTGGCGGGGTCACCTCCCAGGTTCCCCTCCCAAAGCAAAGCGCTTAGCACTGGGCACGGGTGGCCATGGTGGTGGTGCTTCCAACTCCATCGCTCCAGAGTGTGGTCTTGGCCACCTAATCCCAATCCAGGAAGACCCACCAGGGAATGAAGGTTCTTCCCACCATTTCTGACCAGGAGAGGAGAAGAGGCTCCCCCTAGTGGCTGGAAATGAGGCAAATAGCATCAGATTCCCACCAGCAGTCTCTTGGCCCTGCAAGTGCCTGCTGCTTCCTTGCCACGCATCCTTGGCATGGGTGGAAGGAGGACAGGGAAGGTGGCAGCAGTGGTGGCGACAGCAGGCACATGACGCTGGAGCCTAGGCCTCCCTTAGCTTTGGCAAGCAGTCAAGTGGATGAATGGCAGCAACTCCAACCTTTGCCAACTGGGCCTCTCTTCATCTAAATTCCACCTGCAGACCTCCAAACAGAGGCATGCCTCTGGCTGAAAGGGAGGGACGCCCCTGCAATGAAAGAACCAGAAAGAGCCAGAAGCTGCGGCAACCCATTGCAGACTGCCTGTGCAACATTTGGCAGTGAAAAAAAAATGGAAGAGATTTAATGCATGGAAGCAATTCAGAGCTGCAGAATCTAGGAGGAAATTGGGAGGCGGCGGCGCTCAGAAGCATCCAGGCTTCTCCAGATGTGAGGTCCCACTTCAATGCATCACTCAGGTCAAAGATGGAGCGAGGGAATTCAAGCCCATGTAGGGCCATCTCCAGCCACTGCCCCGGAAGCTCACTCTGCGTGCCTGGCCCTGCCTCTGAGTCCCCTCACAGCGCAGCTTCCTTAGAAGATGACAGGAGTAGTCTTGTTTCCTATTAATTAAGTAGATGTCCTTCCGGGTCTATCTATTCTGCAGGAGGGGCTCTGTGGGCTGAAAATGCCCGGTCAGCTGTCTTGATTGCATTTGCAGAGTGTCTTGATCTTTCTGCACACACGGCCGTGCACGCACACTCACATCATTTAACAAATTTAATAAGCCTTCACTGCTTGAGTTACTTCTATAGGATTTTGCATCACTCCTTGACAGTCAGGCAGTGGACTGGAAATCGGGCGTCGAATGGATTGAGGCAAAATCAATGGCAGCCCTCCCTGTGCGGCCGAGTCCCCTTTCGTTTCAGCAGACCTGACATTTGTGGAACACGGTGCAATGCGGCCGCTCGCACATTTGCGTATTGCTCAGTGCTCACTGATAGGCACGTGTTGGCGAGGAGAGGAGAGAGAGCATGAAAAAAATGCAATTAGCTTTGGTGTGTGTGTTTTTTAAGAGGAATAACTCCGTTTTATAGACCCATGAAATTTTGAGCTGCCTTTCTTTAGTGGCCATGGAGGTGCCATTTTATCTCGTTTTATTTCCATCAAAAGCATTAAATAAAAAGAGCACCCAAAGTAAGAAAGAGTGAGTGAGAAAATCTGTCTGCTCACAGACCTACCTTGTGGGTCCTATAAAGCCAAAGTGTGTGCATTTGAGTATCATGGTAGTTGTGTATCATCTAAACCATCCCCAAACTGCTGCCCACGGGCCGTATCCAGTACCCGCTCTACCCTTCCCCCATCTAAGTGGAGCTTACTGTTCCATGGGGGAGCGTCTGTTCATTGCACCCATCACCCCCAAACGTGTTGCTGGCCAGCCGCTTCCATGGTGTGTCACCCTAGCAAGCTTTGTGCACAGATTTCTGGGCAGACGCAGCTGGCTGGCAACATATGATCAGGCACAATGAAGAGACACTCCCGCATGGAACAGTGCCCTCAGTGTGAGCTGGAGCCACATTTTTGGTGTTTTTGTCCAGTTTGGAGATTGCTGATTAAAACAGTGGCTGGATTGACTGGTAAACTGTGATGTGGTTTTTCTCCCTTTCTTAAGGCATTGGAAGAGATCAGTGGCATTCTGATAGTGGGTAGTTGTTCCATCAAAGAGGGACCCCTCCCAACTCGCTGCCTAAGCTCTCAACCCTGGTCCATTGAGATGAGTGCTTCTGATGTTGATTCTCAGGTGTGAGTCATTCAGAGCCGTACCTGGAGATGCAACTGGGCCCTTCTGTGTGCTAAGCAGATGCTCTTCCCTGAGCTACAATCTACCTCTAAGAAGTCCTTCCATTTCCAAGATAACTTGAATCTGTCCAGCAGCCACTGCCTAATTGTGGCTGGCAACCCTAGTCTAGTGTCATGTGTGAGGGTAGACTTGCATATCTCATGGACCTTGTGTGAATAGGAGGAGAGGAAGTGTCTTCCCTTTCTGCAACAGGGTGTCAAAAGTGGAGAGGGAACCACTTTCCTTCCCTCTTTTCATCCCAGGGAAACTGATGGGGAGTTAATGTGGGACAGAAAAGATGGGGATATGAAACCTCCATGTCTCTGGTTTAGATGACTTCCAAAAACCTTCATGGAGAATATTGATTGGCAGCTGCTAGCTATGGTATTGTAGAGCCTCCATGTTCAGTGGCATTGTATCTCATACATGTTGAGTTCAGTGACCTCATACAAGCAAGGAGAAAAGTTGTCTCTGTGCCCTTCTTGGGGGTCTGAGATGCATTGGCCCAGCTACCATGACAGATGAGAATGAAGCAGGAAAGACAGAACATCTTGCCCAGAGTCGCTATATGTCTGAGGGCGCAATCCTAAGCTGTACTGGAACTGTGAGGCTGGTGGGCATGTGCTGTATCCAGCACAGCTTTGGAGTGCTCAGGACCCTCCCCCAGGGGTTCCCTGGATCTGTGCCTGGCGAGGATGCCACGGGGCCTGAATGGGACGGAGGCCTAATGGACGCATCCCAACCCCACGCCATCCCCAGCCCACCCACCCCGACCAGTTTCTCCCTCCTCCTGTGGTGCAGCGTGGCCTTGGGCCAGCACCCAGTCAGTGCCCCACATTGGCACTGGTGCTGTTGGGCCAACACAAGCGGTTAGCGTCGGCCCAATTCTGCATCTGAGAGGCATGGCAGGGACTGGTCTGTTGCCTTCACAGCTTCACTTGTAGGTTTTCTCACCTTTCACTTCTAATGCTTGTCCAGGTTTTGCACTAATAACAAAACTGTCAGTGGTGTCACTAGAGTTTGCGTCACCCGGAGCGGGATGTCAGCACGTCATCCCCCGTGATGCACATCACCCCTCCTCCCAGACCATACAGAATAAATTACAATACCATATGCACAACCTAAATGCAGTGTTATTACTAGGGTTGGTGTTACCCCCCCCCCAATCAACTGTATTTATTTATAGTACAGGTCACCCAACAAATTAGTAGGCAACAAAAAACCCGTGGCCAATTTGATGACACTCACACAATTAAATAAAAGTTCTAGTATTAGCTCTGACGCATGGAAATGAGAACTGATGCATAATAACGATTCTCTTAAAAAATCGTGATTTTTACATAAAAAGTTGTATTTTCAGTTTTTAGTTTTTTGGCATAACTTTTGATAGAATGAAGATATTACCCTCTGTTTTTTTCATTGAATTCTGGGTGATATTCCAGAATTATATATATTCTAGAATTATATAATTATACTCTGTGTGTGTGTGTGTGTGTGTGTGTGTGTGTGTGTGTGTGTGTGTGT
>JAJKFI010000053.1:301658-327732 GCA_029204185.1 Lerista edwardsae | reverse complement strand
TGATGATGATGATGATGATGATGATGATGATGATGATGATGATGATGGCCAGAGAAGAAGCACAGGCAGTGAACATTTTCTTTTATTGAACTTTTAGTGTGTGTGTGTGTGTGTGTGTGTGTGTGTGTGTGTGTGTGCACTAACTTTGTAAGGTTATATATTTATAGTTGTATATGTTTATATAACTTAGTAACTTCATATATAGGAGAACCATAGTCATCATACAAATAAAAATGCTTCTTTTGCAGGCAGCTGCAGCCAGTGCTTGCCACTGCTGCTTCCATCTTGGGTGGCCTTTGGACACCCCCTGCAGCCTCCTCTTTGGCCTGGCACTTGGGGGCCCTCTGGCCACCCTTTTTTGTACTCCACTATGTTAGTCTGCATAGTCTGTACTCCTGCCAACCTAGCAGTTCGAAAGCACCTAAATGCAAGTCGATAAATAGGGACCACTTCGGTGGGAAGGTAAAGGTGTTCTGTGCACTACGGCGTAGAGTCATGCTGGCCACATGACCACAGAAGCTTGTCCTCGGACAAAATGCCGGCTCTACAGGCTTAGAAACGGAGATGAGCACCGCCCCCTATAGTCAGTCACGACTAGACCATTCGGTCGTGGGGAAACCTTTACCTTATGTTAGTCTGCAGGGTTTATGCTGAGTTTGCAACTTGGTACGTGATGGAATTTGTTTGGAATTTGTTTGATTCATCTACATGGGCAGAGGTATTGTTTCTGTTGAATGGGTAAAGAGATTCTGTGTGTGCCAGGGGAGATTCAAAGTAGGCATTCAATAAGGGGTAAGTTCTTCCCCCCCCCTTTTCACCCTCCCTAGAAATACCTACATAACACACACAGCCCAACATAGCCCCTACTGAAATGGGGAAATGGGCATCATCTTAGCCAGGCTTTTTTTATTGATGTCTGTTCACAAGTTCTGCTGACTTACATAGCAGGCACAGATCTGAGGAACCCATAGGGGAGGCTGGAGTCTCCCCTGGGGCAAGGGTGCAAACATGCCCTTACCCCGAGGACGCTTCTGAGTGCTCCAAAGCTGTGCTGGATACAGCACAGGCCCAACAGCCTCACTGGTCCAGCGCTGCTTAGGATTGCATCCTTAATCATGTCCCCCTTCAGGTGCCTTTTTTCCAAGGTTGAAGAGCCCCAAGCACTGTAGCCTTTCCTCATAAAGCCCCAGCCCAGTAAGGATTTTGGTCGCTCTCTTCTGCACCTTTTCCAGTTCTAATGTGATCCAAGGGATGGGCCATCCAGGAATAGACATGCACATGAGAACCAGGCCATGCAAACACTGAAACGTTGACTCCACGTTTCATATGACACTACGGCATAGCGTCGGCGCGACGTCATTAGCACTGATGCAGGGGCGCCGCACAGCAGCTTCTCATTGGCACTAAGGCAACAAGACCGATGCTGCCCTGCCTCCCTTGCTACGGCCGAAGCTGGCTGGCGCAGGGGAAGTGCCATTTTGGTGCAAGGGAGGTGTGGGCAGAGGAGGGCAGTTCTGGGTGGGCTCAGAACTGGAGGGCCGGCAGTCAGTCAGGCAGGCCTGGGAGGGATTTGACCATAAGGCCAAATCCTAAGACCGTTCAGGAGGCTGCACAGCCCCGATTTGGGCTGTGTGGTCTCCTTGGATCTGCACCTGCTATTTAGCCTCCCCTATGGTAAGGGGTGTTTTTCCTCCCAGTGAAGACAAAACAGGCCTATTTTAGCAGGCGTCTGGGGAGTGAAGGCCCAAAAGGCCTCACTGAATGTTGGGTTTTCTGCTTGGGGGTTTATTCTTTGGATTTAATGAATGAGGTTTTCCACTTTCAGATTGTAGGTTGTGACACCAACACCCACCAGCCTGCTGGCAAATGGTAGTTCTTTGCCAGTATTTGTGCTGCTGAAGTAGGTCACCTGCCCCACTAGCTGCTGGACTCCTCACCTGCTCATTCTGCCCCCATCCAGCCGATTATCCCTTGTTCCAGTAGCCTGCGATTATCCTTTTCCCTCCCGCGGTCTCTGCTGTTCCCTTGTTTACGGCTTCACTTAAGCCCAGAACTTTTGGGTTGGTTTGACAGAGTCATGGGGGAAGGAAGAAGGTGGGCGGTATAGAGGTTTCTCACCCTGTCCCCACTCACTGTACTTGCCACCAAATTTCAAATTAAACGTTTTGGGGGCGAACTTGTAGGGCTCCTCTTTGGCAAACTTCCAAAGAACTTCCAAAGATGTTATGGGATGAAACAAGTGGTATTTCTCAGGGTATATCCTAAAATTGTCCCTGGATTTCTGCCAGTGCAACATGCTCAAGAAAACCTGGGGGTTCCAGTGGAAGAAAAAAAAGCTTTAAAAGAAAACTAGTAAAATTTGTCAGGCTGT
The DNA here is from genome assembly GCA_029204185.1 of Lerista edwardsae. Lineage (NCBI taxonomy): Eukaryota > Metazoa > Chordata > Lepidosauria > Squamata > Scincidae > Lerista > Lerista edwardsae. Next base: position 325,361 of record JAJKFI010000053.1, on the reverse strand, counting down.
TCATGTACATTCCACCATCTCACCTCTGGAAATGCAGACAATTTGACAGCTGATCTACCAACAATGACATAGCCTTGGATAGCCCAGGTGCCAGCTTATGGCACAATTCTATGCATGTCTACTCAGAAGTAAGTCTCATTATGTTCCTGACCTACTTCCAGGAAAGAGTATATAACATTGCATCTTTACTTACCTTTTTCAACATTTCCAATTTGTTTTGAAGGATGATGTCAATTTCATCCTGTCGAATTCAAGGAGGTCTTGTGTTGTTGTAGGCAGGAGATATTGAGACCTTGTGCCACAAACAAGCTCCTTGTTCCACAATTTCCCTGCTTTTGTTTCTTTCCTCCAACGCACTTTGACAACCTCCAGGGCATCTGTTTTTATGATGAAGGTTGGCATGGAAAAAGGGGCATCATGATAATTGCTGAGGAGGGCTGAGTCATCGGGATGGGTGGTGTGATCTGTTATGTGTGAGTTCAGGCTTCCCAGGATCAGATTTGATAATTGGTAGGATTTTGTCCAGTGTTTCTCAAACTGTGGCTTGGGTGACCTGATGTCAGGTGGGTCACAGAGAGCCAGGAGCAGCCAGGAAGATGCAGACCTGACTCTTGCTATATTCCTTTACTGAGTGAGGGTTTTATTTAAATTTTGTTTTTAGTTCAGTGCTTTTACATAATGTTTGTCCTAATCCTGCTTTCGGTCATGGATGTTTTATGGCTGTGCAATTGCTGCAGTTCAACAATGCCAGTTTGCATTCAAGGAGTGTCATTTGATTGCATCACAGTGATGACACTTCCTGCTCGATTGTGTCACTTCTGGCCATGGCATCACTTTCTGGTTTATGGGATGAGTGCCATTCAAAAAAGCGGGTCCTGGTTGAATACATTTGAGAACGACTGATTTACAGCACAATCCAAGAAACAACCCAACATCAACGCAATCGTAGACGCTGTGCACTTAGCGTTGACGTGGGAGCGCCAATCGGCACTAAGGCAATGGGACTGGCACTGCAGGCCAGGTCCCGTTTTGCCCGCGTTGTGCCTCCCTTGCATCAGCCGAAGCCGACTGGCACAAGGGAGGCGCCCTCATAGATTGGGGCAGGGGGAGGGTGTTTCTGGGTGGGTGATGGGCACGCTGGCCCAGGAGGTGGGCAGCCTTGGGAATCGGCCACAATCCTAAACCCAATTTGGGCTCCGCAGTCTCTTTGGATCTGTGCCTCCTATTTAGGATGGCTGCTGCATCCTGCAGTTGCGGGGTGGGTGGGTTGGTCACAGCGGCCTCCTGAATGTAAGGGAATGCTTGGAGCTACATTGCCCTCATCCCAGTGCTGGAATATTGGTTAGGATTGCGCCCTCAAACAGATAACCATAACATCATTTACTAATGGTAGGAGTGTTTTGTTTTGTTTTGTTTTGTTTTGTTTTGTTTTGTTTTGTTACGCATAAAAACACAAAACACTGCATTTTGGTGTTTACAGTATTTTCTAGAAATTAAAATAGATTACTGGTAAAATAGATTACCAATTAGAAATATTTGGCTGCATCTGCTGACTCTCTACCTCCTATAATACACACATTCAAATCATTTACAGTTAATACAAAATGAGAACTTCGAATGCAAATACAACAGATAACACCGCTTTCTTCCTTTCAGATCACTCTATCTGCAAAAAGAAAATCACACACACACACCCAATTACTGGACACAATTATTGGACACAGTCTGTGGCCCACTTTACATGTGCCAGGGCTCCCCCAGGATGCCATATGGTTCCCGTTGAGAATGGTTGGTTGTACACTGAATGTGCATGAACGCACGCACGCGCGCCCACACATCCCACATGCATTATGCATTTATAAATGCACATACTTTATAACAGAGTAAGCTTATGTAGAATGAGTGGGTCTGATCATAGTATATATGGTTCCAGGAAACATCATGGGCAGCACAATCCTAGATGGTGTGTAGTGTCACCGCAACATCGTTGCGTCGATGCTACGCGCTTAGCACAGACGCGGATCTGCGCCTGCTTTTTAGCGAACGCTCCCTTGCCATGGGGAGGCTCTAGCCTCTCCTATACTGCACTCGATATGGTGTTGGCCAGCTGGCCTCACCATTCCAGCACAGTATAGGATTGCGCCCTCAGTTTCACTGGATAACTATGGCTAGAGAGGTGAATCAGTATGGGTTGAGCCTAATTATCCTCCGATTTTGTATCTGCAGATTTGTCCCAAACACAGGTCCCCTGGACCTGCGTTGAGCCACATTTGGCTCAAGCCTCCAGAGTAGCGACGGGATCTACAAATGACCTGGGGGAACGCTGGGCGGGACGTAGGCGGGACATCCGGGTGATTGGCAGCTTGTCCGCGGCAATCCGCAGCTGCCATGGCCTCGGGGGGGCTTCTGCTCGCTGTGGAGGAAGGGTGAGGGTCGCGCCGGGTGCCTGGGCGAGCAGCGGTGGGGTGCGCTAACCGGGGGCAGCCCCCCCCAGGCCAGGCCAGCTGCAGAACGCTGCGGACGGGCAGCCAATCACGTGGAAGCCCAGCGTTCCCCCAGGTCGTTTGTAGATCCCGTCGCTGCTCCAGAGGCTCTTCTAAGGCCCACCGAGGCCGTGCACAGGAACAGAACCCTTGTGGATACAAAGGCCCCACCTGTCTTAGGTATTTTTAAGAAAACTGAAAAGTAGCTCGAGACATCCACAATGTTGGGGCAGAGAGCAGGGCTTTGGTGCTGGATGGGATAATGTGAGAGCAAGCAGCACTTGAGGGATCCTGACCCAAACCCTTTAGGGAAACGGAAAGATACAGGAAGCTGGACTAGGTGGGCCCTTGGCCTGATCCAGCAAGGCTTTTCTTAGGTTTTCAGCCCTTAGAAGGCATTCTGAGGGCTGGGGACATCACGTGTGGCCTCTCCAGCCCTCAAAAGGCCTCCGTGGGGAGGCAGCAGGCCTGGGGGCAGGGGCTTCTCAAGGTTGGGGTTGCTTCACTTCTTAGAGGGGTCCCCCCCGGAGGCCACTGTAGCAGAAATCCTGGGTCTGCTTGCATTCTGCTTTTGTCTTGTTCCTGCTTTTTGTCTTGTTCCAAAGGAACAAAGAAAGTGTAAAAAAAAAAAAAAAAAAGAATCAGGCTGCTTAATAGGACTTTGAGAATATTGCACGCCTCTGATCAGAGCAATACGCGGGCGATATTAAATCCTTATCTGCTTCAGCTGAGATCACTGGCCAGCCTCCTGCTCACCTCCCAATTCCCTAATCTAATCTAACTCTGTGGGGTTTCGGGGGGTTCATTTAAGCAGCAGAAGCTCTGCTGTAATTGTTGCATGTGCCAGCAGCAATTTGTACCATCTGGGTATGGAAAAAAAGGGGGTGAGACTAGTAGAGAAAGATCTTTATTCTATTACCGAGGCAATATCATTCAAGGGTGGCTGTAGAGCCCTTCCAAGCCAAGGAATGGGCAGCTCCATAGTTGTGGTAGTATGCCAAAGAATATTGATATGAAATGAGGGAACCCTTTCGCCTGATGGCAAGAGCCAACTTCCAGGCAGGCAGCTGTATCCGTGGATCCGATATCCGTGGTTTCAATCATCCACTGATCAGATTTGTCTGTGCCAGGGCCCCTTCCCTTCTGTTCTTCTTCTTGGGTCACTAAAACCACTTGCTTTTATAGGTCGCTCAGTAGGAATGCAGTCACCATGCTGGAGGAAGGCAGGATAGAAGGAGAGACTGACAGCAAGCAAACAGGAAGCTGCTTCCTTTTAATGTCTTGGCCGTCTCTCCCTCTCCTTCTGCCTGCCTGGTTGTCGCATTCCCCTTTAGTGACCTGTAAAAGCAAGGACAAAGGTAGGTAATGGGCACGGGGAGGCAGGGCCGGTTCCCTCTTATCCGCAGTTTCAGGATTCATGGGGGGACCAGGAACTTTCCCCCTGTGGATACTGGGGCACACCAGTACAGGTAACAATGTTAATGAAGTGTTAGGATTAGGCATCTATTTTGCAGAATTGTAAATACCCAAATTCCAGCTCAAATTTTTTTCATGTTTTTTCACGTGTTTTTTTTTTGTCTTGATTTAGAATATGTAGAATGTAGAATAGCTTGCCTGGCTTGTTTCATAGAATCATAGAAATATAGAGTTGGAAGGGACCTACCAGGTCATCTAGTCCAACCCCCTGCCTGTAGCAGGAACACCTTCTACAGGCCTCTGTGTGAAGGTCTCCAGTGAGGGAGAATCCACCACCAGGCTAAACGTATCAGGTTCCCTCCACCTTTCCTCATAGGACTTGCTTTCCAGCCCTCTTATCATCTTCGTTGCTCTTCTCTGAACCTGCTCCAGTTTGGCTGCATCCTTCTTGAGCTGAGGGGCCCAGAACTCAACACAGAGCTCCAAGTGAGGTCTGCTGTGTTCAATTCTGGGCCCCTCAGTTCAGAATGGATGCAGCCGAACTGGAGCAGGTTCAGAGAAATGCATTTCAGGTAACTGACCTGAAATTGCTCCCAAACTCATTTTCAGGCTTCCCTGCACTAGAATAAGTCCATTAGTGACAACAGAAGACCACCCCCTGCAGCTGCTCACCTTGCCAGCTGACTCCTCCTCTTTGAAGCCCACCTGCTTCTTCCAATCCTTCGTCAAGGCCCATCTTGAAGCATGAAACACATGGTGTTTAATTGTGATACAGATGTGTGCATATTGTACTAGAATATGCCCACAAAATGGCGGAAATGTGTGTGGAGAGCATGATCTAGAGATGGGTCAGTCTGTGCATCATGGGTAGCATCTCTATTTAGTTGCTAGATATTCAAATAGTCATTCATTCATTCATTCATTCATTCATTCATTCAGGAGATTTATATCCCGCCTTTCCTCTGCCAAGGCAAATGCCCAAGGCAGCTTACAATTCTTGGAGAGGGGGAAAACAAAAAGTACAGTACATAAAAAGTAAAAAAGCAATAAAATAAGCAATAAAAACAAATAAAAACAGGATAAAAAGAAATTGATTGGAGGGGGGCAAAACTATTTACAGTGAAAACTATTTATGGAAGGAGTGTGGGAATTGATGTTGTAACGGGGGCATTATTTCCATACACCCCCAATTTCAAGTCAAAGCAGTGGTATTGCCCTACGCAGTCATTAGGTGAAAGACATAGGAGGGAAGTTGAACCAAGTAAAAATGGTTCCCATCTTTTTTTTCTTAATTTCTTTCTGAAAGTGTAGAGAACCTCTGTTTCACTTTCCACAGGGCGCAATACATTTCCCTCGTCAGCTTCTCAGTGTCAGTTTCACGATCCACCAACCATCAGGTCCCAACCCACAGTTTTGGAGACACTGTAGTAAGGCCGTCAAGTCAATCCCCAGGTCATGTTTACATGGCACTAACTCTGGCCTGCTTCAGAGCCCATTGCAGAGGCAATTGGGAGTGAGCTGTCTAGCCACACAGCCCCCAGTGATGTGCTTGATGGCCAGTCCTACAGGACTCCCCACATTCAGCCTGTGTCTCACGAGGCAATGTGCAGGACTTAGCAAAGGCGCCTGTGGGAGAATGCAGGTGTGGTGACCGGTACATCAACATGGGTTGGAGCTAGCCAGAGTGCTCCTGTTAGCCCTCCTGGCTTTGGATTTCCATGGACAGTCTTGTACCCAAATAGGGCTTGTGCATGCCTCATTACTGTGTCGTTTGTTTACAGTGGAAAGATGACCAAGTCAATATTTTGCGACAGTTTTCAGGTGGAAAAACATATGTGATCAGTAGGATAGCTACAGGGTAAGTATTGCAGGTACCGTAACCTGCTGTGTAAACGTCCCACTCCCTGTCAGAGCCATTCTAGGCAGTGACGGCAATGCAGAATGGCTCTGACGGCAAGTGAGTGGGGTCGCATACACAGTGCAGTTCAGTGCTTGTGATTCATAGCGCGCCACCCCCCTGTCACTACGCTACTGTGAGTGATCGTGTTCTTGAGAATGTTCCAGATGTACATCAGTTTAAGTCAGAGGAGAGAATGAAATCAGACAGTCCCTCGCCGGCAGTGAGGATCACAGCCTTCAATATTCTGCTAGAGAATACTTACCCACAAGGGGCTTCCTTGCGCGGCCGGGCTGGAAAATGAGATGCAGGGAGTTAGACTACAAGGCACCCCCTGCTGGGAGTAAAGCAAGCAGATCCCGATGAATTTATGGAGAGCTGATTCTATAAGCATGGAATTGGAATGTGCAAGATGTTCTTTCCGATGGTGAAAAATGTTAAGTCTCCCTCCCTCCCTTCTCCCCCTCTCTCCTCCCCTTTCTCAAAAATAGAAAGAGTGATGTACTGTAGGCAGAAAATAGTCCCTGCTTCTCGGTCTGGAACAGCCTGGCCCAGGGACGGGGAAACAGCACAGCCAGGAATTGAGGGTTCTGGTTGATCTTGGTTCACAAATTGTGCAGATGACTTTGGGGAGAAAACAGGCTGCTGCTGCTGCTGCTGCTGAGAAAAGGAAAAGGGACACACTCAACAAAATAACACACAAACTCTGATGGATGTCGCTGATTGGAACAAAGCAAAGATGCCAATTTTGAAATTGATTGCATTTGTTTTTGCCGTTTATAGCATGCTGCTCATTTTAATAGACCCCCCCCCCAGCAGCTTAAAAGGTAGAATAATACAAACCCAAAACACAACACAACACATTAAATAATAAAACAACAACTGGAGAAATGGGGTGCTCAGTGTGTTTGCAGCAGCTCCAATCCCAGGGATTCTTCCCCAAGAGCTTGGAAGGGGAGCCCACGTTGCTGCAGAGCAACACTGAAGCCACGGTATGGACAAGGATCCTTTGCAAGGCAGCAGCCCATCCGCCCGTTGCCCTCTCTAGCCTGGAAACCAGGATCAGCTTGAGGAGGGCTCTCAATGGCGTGAGGGGGTCCAGCCATTTAATAAAAAATACAGGCGTACAGGGAACCCCCGGCTCCAATTAACGCATTTTAAAACCTCACCAGGTTTTGCCGTGCTTAAATGTAGATAATTGAAACTGTGGGTACAGGATCCATGGATACAGGGGCACACCTGTAGTGCATATACAGGTTTGTTTTAAGTACGAAAATGTCAGGTTGCTGGAAATAAATTAGAACACAACAGGGCTTGCAGCCTCTTACTGAATTATTTCTTAATCTCTCTCTCTCTCTCTCTCTCTCTCTCTCTCTCTCTCTCTCTCTCTCTCTCTCTCACACACACACACACACACACACACACACACACAGACACACACACACACACACACACAAACCATTGATAGTAGAATAGAGTTTTATTCTGGTATTAGGCAGAGAAAAACTGCACATCTCCAACAGGCCCTTAGGAGATGGTTGTGTACATTTCATAACAGATTTAATGAAACTTTATGAAAGTTTCTCTTCTCCAGGTAGTAGGTACTCACAAGTTGTCAATAAAAGGGGGTTTCTTTTCTCTGCCTTGCGGCAAATCTGCATTATTGATCACTTAACTGTTGCATTATTCTTCTAACTGGCACTCAGTTTCATTCAATTAAATGACCTCTGGACTCGTTAATGGGGTGGTGAGTTTCACCTCTTCAGTTCTGGGGAAAGAATTTGAGTTCTGCTTAGGGAGACTTGCGACTCACTGCAGAGGGAAGAATAAAGGCACATTCAGATGGAGTTGAGGGCTACCCTGGTTTTTGTTTTCCCAACTTAGAATTTTGAATCAAAAACTGAGTACCCATTTGGGGGGGGATGCTAAACAAAAACAGCCCCACAAGACCCTCGAGAACATTGGAAATGTTTCTCAAATTTGAACAGAGATCTGACTATGAAGAATGGGACGGGTCCCTATCCTGACTGTTCAAAAATGGCGGCCAAACGTCACTTCATGCAGTATAGTGTATCTTATGAAGCGGCCTCAGCTGAGCTTGATTGTGTCTGTGACTGTTTCTGCCTTGACTAGGGGCACAATCCTAACCTGGAGTTAGGCCAGCAAAGTTTGGCCAGCACAAGGGCCACTGTAAAGTGCATTTGGACCACTCTCTGAGTCAGGGAGGATAGTGCACATCTGTGTGCTGGCCTTTCTGACTCCGAGAGAGGTCCAGACATACTTTGCGGTGGCCCTTGTGTTGGCCAAACTTTGCTGGCCTAACTGTGCTGGCCTAACTCCAGGCTAGGATTGTGCTCTGGCAGTGATTAAGGAGAGTTGAATCTGAGATTATCTGCATGTTCTACTCCAGGCTGGGCAATCCGTGACTTGAGGTATTCGTTTCAAGCAGCATGTTGTGCGGGGGGGGGGGGGTGTTACACACACCCATTCACTGACCTGCCTTCACTGCTGCTGTGCCCTGGATTGGAAAAGGAAAGGGGACAAAGCAGAGGAAGAAATCTGGAGGACATTTGTATATTTGTTTTGCACTTAGATGAGTGGTTGTGAGCTTTGGAGCACTGGTTTGCTCATCATTGAGCATCACGGCTTTTTAGGACTGCCAGTGTTTGCCTTCATACTAATCAGGGTGGGCAAAACTGCCTGTGAATGCCTGTGGGGTAGAACCTAACTGGAAACTGATTGGACTATGTCAGTGGTTCCAAACTGTATACTGCCGCCTGAGAATTCCTTGGTGAATTCACAGGAGTGCCACAAGAGGTCCCCACTGGCCTCTTCTTTCTGGAGAGCCACCATCTTGGATTCCAGATTTTGCGACTCTCACAAGAACTTGTGAACTTGTGAGATCTTTCTCTCGAGATGTTGCATGATCCAAGATGCAACATGGTGGTACCCATCTTCTCAGCTCTCCCAGGTGTTGCCATCTTGGTTTGCACAAGATGTCACACCATCAAAAATGGCAGCACCCAGGAGAGCTGGGAAGGCTGCTGCGAAAGAAGGTCATTGTGACCGCAGTAGGTTTGGCAGCTGCTGGTCTGATCATTGCGGTATAGATGGACTATATGCTAGTGGTTTAGGAAGGAAGCCTGAAAGCCTATGCTACCATTTCTGCATTCTGTCTTGCATTTCTGCAAGTTCTGTCTCCAGCTTTATCATGAGAAGAAGGGCTAAGATCGCCAAGCCAGATCCATCAACAAATGTAGAGGCAGGGGCTGGCTCAATTCCAGCATGTGGTGTTGCCGCACGGTGGGAGCTCATGAAGTTGCAAGACAGCCAAACTTCCACAATGGGAAAACATTCCAGGGCTGAACTGGGTAATAAAAGGGTGGAGCCAATAGGAAAGGGGTGGAGCCTTGCAATGACCCCACCCACAGCCACCCAAGATTCACCTGTGCCATCCATCCTCCTGTGAAAAACAGATGGTGAAACATGATCCTGCATGTCTGATCCTGTCTGAATCATACCCTGTGGAGGTTGGAACTTCCAGTTCTTGCTATATCTTATTATATAGCAAGAGATCTGTGGTGGTTGATCCCAGTTATAGCTTCAGGCTGGGGTTTGTTGCAGGGCTTCTGGAGGCTTCTGAGATCTTAGCCTAGGGCCTAGCCCATAAATCTTGAGTGGTTAAGGAAGAACTCTGGCTTTTATAGTGTATATTCAGTACATGACTAAATTCTTGAATCAGGTCATTATTGCCCTGAAATCCTAAAAGAATAAAGCAAGTGTGATGTTTTACAAAGTATGTAATTTATCACGGCATCCAAGACAGGTATTAGTCTAAGGTTTATATTCAGGCATTGACAAATCTTTATTTGACTAAGATGGACTGTCGGATCCGTTGGAAAATGAGAATCACAGCACATTGTTGTGTTTTGTGGGAGAAGGATTCATTTACCGCTTGTAAAACTAAGGAACTTTTATCACCTTCTCCCAGAATATAAGAATAAATCAAATTCATGGGACAGTTCCCCGCCACAAATCATGGAAGTTAACGTAAATAATGAAATAAAAATTTGCAAGCTTTGATTTTTATGGCTTTTCTTTTTTGTTCTGTTTATGATCAGAGGCTTCTTTGGCTTGGTTTAGAGATTCATGGCTCTCACTTGGGTGAAGTTTTGAAGAAAAATAAAAAATAAAGATTGCCAAAAGTTTTATATTAACAGGCTGAGGCAAGTTTGTTCAAAAGTGAGGATTCCCTAGAACAAGGGTGTCAAATTCATTTCATTTAGTGGGCCAAATAACACATACGGCACCTGCTGGGGGCCAGAAGTGTTATTAAGTGGGCAGTGGCTTCCCCCTTCCATTTTCCAAACGATTCTGGATTTCCCTACTCGTTCTCCATTCCTTGTCTTCCTATTTCTGCCCCTGCCTCTCTCTCTGCCTCCCTTTTATGCTTCCAAGCCCTTCTTCCTCTGCTATGATCTGGTGGCCGCCATCTTTGGTCTCCCATGACCTCCCGAGATTCCTTGATATCTGGAGTTCTGAAGTCTCATGAACAACAACAACAACATTGGAGGCCTCCAAATTTGGCCATCCAGAGCTCTGCTGCTCATGAAGAGCTCATGAAGAGCTTCTGAAGGCCAGACGAAGAGATTCCGCAGGCCAGATCTGGGTTGTTGGCCTTATGTTTGACACCCCTGCCCTAGAAACCCTTACTTTGGGTTGCAGTCTAAGTAGAGTCACTAGGTTGGATGTGTCCCAAAACCTGAGATTCCTGATTTGGGGCATAATTACTGCAAGTCCCTGAAACATGGTGTGTAGCCCAGTGCTTAAAGGGCAGAACCCCATGATAGCCCCTCAGTTGCCTGAGATTAGTCTTTGCTGCAGTTGGAGAAATTGAGTCATGATGGCCAAGCTGGAAGGCAGTAGGAGTTCAGCTTGTTTGAAACTTGTAGTGCAAATGCAATCTTAGTGTGCATTATTTAGGACGAAATAACCTGGAGTTAGGCCAGCAACGTTTGGCTGCACAAGGGCCACCATAAAGTGCGTTTGGACCACTCTTGGAGTCAGGGAAGATGGCGCACGTCTGTGTGCTGGCCTCTCTGACATGTGCAACGCAATCCTATTGTGCCCCTTGTGTCGACGCTACATCATAGCATCAACGCAAGGGGTAAAGCGCCAACGCGGGGGCGCAGATCGCCACCCCTGCATCGGCACTCGAGCTGTCAGGCCAATACTATGAGTAGTGTCGGCCTGAGAGTGCCAACGGCAAGCCTCTCCTGCATCAGCCGAAGGCAGTCGGCAGCCGCTGCAGCCAAGGTGGCATGGGGATTAGGCGAGGGAGGGAGAATGTGGACAGGGGGAAGGCAGGATGTGGATGGGCTTGGGAAGCGGCCATACAGCCACATCCTAAGTTCGTTCAGGAGGCCGCACAGCCCCAATTTCGGCTGCATGCTCTCCTCGGATCTGCGTCCGCTATTTAGCGAGCACAGATCCAAGGAGTGCATAGTGGAGGCTATAGCCTCCCCTACGGTAAGGGAACAAACGTTCCCTTGCCACAACCCAGCATCGGATATGGCGCTGGCCAGCCGGCCTTGCCATTATGGTGCTGGGTTGGATTGTGCCCTGAGAGTGGCCCAAACATACTTTACCTGGTCCAAACATGCCCGCCCTTGTGCCGGTCAAACTTTGCTGGACTAACTGTGCTGGTCTAACTCCAGGTTAGGATTGTGCCCTTAATGTGCAACACATCTGTGTAAAGTGGTTTTGATTCTGGGGTCTCTGGTTAGGGCTTAGATGATACATGGGATATGTAGTATTTTGTACATTTTGATTATGTGTTCAGATGCACAAAATATCTTTTGGGGGGGCAGTAGTTCGTGTAGTATATTGATTCTTGGGACTTTTTCCCATGTTGTATTCCAGTAGTTCCAAATTTTTTAAATTGGGACCCACTCTTTAGAATGACACTTGGGTGGGGACCCAATTTTGTGACCCACTAAAAATTGGGTCATGAGTTAGTACTGGACCCACAGTTTGAGAACCACTGACCAGATTAAAAAGGAGTCTATCTGCCCCCAGTTACTCAGTTTAGAGCACCATTGAAAACCCTGCTTGGGCTGACGCAAGTCACCTGGGTTGGCACAGTGCTGATATGAACATGCTGTAAAGCGCATTCACACCAGCGCGAGACTCACTTGGCCAACAGAGGCAGTGGCACTGGTCCAGTACCACCACCAGAACCAACAGGAATCTGAGTCCCACGCTGGCTCAGTTCGGCCAGTACAGGGCCATTTCTGGGCGGGAGGGAGGGCGGAATGGGGCAGCAGGAGGGTGTTCCCATGGGAGGGGTAGCCCAGGGAGGGGGAGGAGCCAGTTATGCTGGACAACCCCCTCCCATCCCTGGGCCACTTGGCCCCAATCCAGGTTGCCATGGCCTGCTCAGACTTGTGCCTGCTAAACAGGTCCTCAGCCTGGCTGGAGCTTACCCTGGGACAAGGGGAAATATTCCCCTTGCCCCACAGTGAGCTGTAGCTGCCTCATAACTTGTGTTAGGTAGCATTGCAGACTTGCCGGTTTTCCTGCTCCTACGCAAGTTAGGATTGTGCCCTTAGTTGTTAAAACTATTTTGAATGCAAGTTGTGCCCCATCTTGGGAGAGGCATTCTCTCTTGTGGCTAAAAAGGGAGGAGTGACTCTTTCAGTGGATGCAGCACAGGCATGCATCATACAAAGCATGTGATCCCATTTTAATACCAGGATGCAAAAGGTCCTGTAGTAAGTGGTTGGCCATAAGTAACATTGAATCTGACAGTATTGCTGGAGGAAAAGTGAAGTCCCATGAACTGAATGCCAATTCAATCGCAAGAAATGGCAGAGAGTGTTTGCTGTCTTCCCCAGATCCTGTGGGCCATAAGAACTGGGGAAATAGGGCCCAATCCAGTGAGCCATAGTGCAGGCAGTGGTAGCACTGGGTATTGCAAATGTGCGGTAAAGCACTTTTGTGGCACCCTTGGAGGAAGCTGCGCCAGCGGGAAGCGCCACAGAAGAGGCTCTGACTGCTGGTGGTGAAAGTTAAGGTGTGGTAAAGGGGGTGGGAAAGTAGGGGGAGTCAGTTCGGGGTGGGGTGGGGGGGGTGATTGGGCAGAACAGGGGGAAGGATTAGCCCAGGAGAAACGGGCAGAAGCCTCCTGGGCTCAGAAACTGCTGGGCTCAGGGCTGCTCCAGTCTGTGCCAGCCATTTAGAAGGCGCAGACTCCAGAAGCCCGATTGCGAAGGCTGGTCAGGGGCAGGGTGACGAGACGAGACGTCTCTTTTTCCACCTTCTGTCCTGGGTGAATTTCAAAATGTCTGACATTTCAAGACAGACCAAGAGTGCCCGCATCAAGCGGAGCTGCCCGCATCACTTGCTTGCATGTTTGTCCTTTGTGCTTTTGTTTGTTGGGTTGCATACAAGACCCCACAAAATCAATATGTACGGTTGTTTTTAGCTTTAATTTTGTAACATCCTACATTTTTCTTGAATGTCCTACGTTTTGGGGTGTTGTGTTCTCTTTGGTGGTTATGACATCTGGTCACCCTGGTAAGGGGACAAATGTCTGCAATGTGTGCCACAGAGGCAAAGGAGCGCCTCCAAAGGGCCTTTCAAGTGGCAGCCTCTGCTTTCTCTTATTAAGGTCATTTGTCTTTGTCCCCCCTTTTCCAAAAGATGGGGCCCAATAGATGGGCCCCATCACCATGCTGGAATAGGTCAAGTTTTAGATGTGAGGTGATCTGGATGCTAAAATCAGTCTTAGTTTTCCTATTCTTTTCTTGTCCTTAAAAAAATCCATGTCTGTTTTTAGGGGGTTCCTGGCCTCGGACGTCTCTTAACAGTAGCCTTTCCCATTCTCTCTTTCAACCTTAAATTGTTTAGTATCAGTCTAACATTTGTCTTGCTATCAGAGCAGACCTGCTGGAGTGTTTCTCATTCATCATGTTTGACCATATCTACCAAGAAAACATTGCAGGTTGTGTTCTATACTTCCTGTGGCATTGTGTACAGATTCCCCCCTCTTTCTCTTAGTAAAGCTACAGGTTATTACCAAAGTGCATGTCTGTGAATTGGCTCGACATAAATTCAATCTAAGCTTTGAAGAAAAGAAAAAAGGATGGGGGTTAGAAATTCGAGCTTGTTAGTTTTATAGCTTCTTCTTCTTGCAGTTTAGTGGAAACCTTGTAAATGGAATGCAGCACATCTGGTGTTGAACTAGCAAGGAGGTAACAAGCGACATCAAAAAGCCCAAAGATTAAGCACACATGCTAAAGAATATTTGATAGACCCAAGAAAAGAGAGAACATGAAAGGCAGGAGAATAAAAATGTCCACCTTATTCCTGGCTTTTTGGTGGGATTTTCTTCAGGCCTTTGTATTGGGGGAGGGTCATTGTTCAGTAGTATGAATTCAGGACTTCCTCTTAAGGACCAATAAGTCTCTCTGTTCCTGTCCCATTTGAATTCACCCATTTTCCTTTTCATTTCTGTTCTGGTCTCTTTCCCCCAATCACCAAAATAATCTATTTAAATAGCATCAATGTTTTGTCAAGTCAGGAAATCACCATAATGGAGTATAGTTTGGAACTGCACTAACAAAAGGGGCTCCATTGTAAATATGTCTGACGCAGAGTGTCTTGCGTCTCCCAGGAAAACATTTAACTCATGGCTCATAATTTGCAAAGGGGCACAAATGGACAGGACTCATCCCATTGCACTCATTTCACATGTTAGCAAGGTTATGCTCAAAATCCTACAAGCTAGACTTCAGCAGTATGTGAATCGAGAACTACCAGAAACTACTAAGCTGGTTTCCGAAGAGGCAGAAGAACTAGAGATCAAATTGCCAACATTCGCTGCATCATGGAGAAAGCAAGAGAGTTCCAGAAAAACATCTACTTCTGCTTCATTTACTATGCCAAAGCCTTTGATTGTATGGATCACAACAAACTATGGCAAGTTCTGGAAGAGATGGGAGTACCAGACCACCTTATCTGTCTTCTGAGAAACCTGTATGCGGGTCAGGAAGCAACAGTTAGAACTGGACATGGAACAACTGATTGGTTTCAAATTGGGAAAGGAGTACGACAAGGCTGTATACTGTCACCCTGCTTATTTAACTTATATGCAGAGTTCATCATGAGAAAGGTTGGGCTGGGTGAGTCACAAGCTGGAATCAAGATTGCTGGGAGAAATAACAACCTCAGATATGCAGACGACACCACTCTAATGGCAGAAAGTGAGGAAGACCTAAAGAACCTTCTGATGAGGGTGAAAGAGGAAAGTGCCAAAATTGGCTTGAAGCTCAACATTAAAAAAACTAAGATCATGGCCACCACTCCCATCACTTCCTGGCAAATAGAAGGGGAAGAAATGGAAGCAGTGACAGACTTTATTTTCCTGGGCTCCAAGATCACCGCAGATGGTGCCTGCAGCCATGAAATTAAAAGATGTTTACTTTTTGGGATGAAAGCTATGGCGAACCTAGACAACTTAATAAAAAGCCTAGACATCAGCCTGCCAACGAAGGTTCGCATCGTCAAAGCTATGGTTTTCCCAGTAGCAATGTATGGCTGTGAGAGCTGGACCGTAAGAAAGGCAGAGCGCTGAAGAATAGATGCTTTTGAATTATGGTGTTGAAGAAGACTCTTGAGAGTCCCCTGGACTGCAAGAAGATCCAATCGGTCAATCCTACAGGCAGTCAAGCCTGATTACTCCCTGGAAGGACAAATCCTGAAGCTGAAGCTCAAATACTTTGGCCACCTGATGAGAAGAGAGGACTCTTTAGAAAAGACCCTCATGCTGGGAAAGATGGAAGGCAAAAGGAGAAGGGGGTGGCAGAGGATGAGATGGTGAGAGAGTGTCACTGAAGCGATGAACATGAAATTGGGTGGACTCCGGAAGCTAGTGGAGGACAGGGAGGCCTGGTGTGCTGCGATCCATGGGGTCGCAAAGAGTCGGACACGACTTAGCGACTGAACAACAACAACAACAACAATGTATCATTATAATGTGCACCTGTGAATGAAGCTAAACCCAATACTTTGTATTTTATTTGTCCTTTTGTCCCATGATAACTGGCAAGCCAGATGTGTGAACTGCTATCCAGGGACTCCAAGAGGCATTTTTATCAGGGGGAACAAAGTTTCTTTGGGGGTCCTTCCCAAAGGAGGAGGGGCAAACAGGGTGGGGGAAGAGTGGTGATGGAGGCACATGGAACAGAGCAAGAAGGGGGCACAACAGGGTCGGGAAGGGCAACAGTTTTGATCTCCATGATGAAAAGGATCTTTTCATCTCCATGAGGCCAATTTCTGGAAATTTCTGGCCTTTGGCTCCCAAAATCCTTTTTTATCCCTGGGCCCGGGTACAGTTTACCCCCTGCACACCCTTCTCAAGGGCCCGGCTTCTATTATTGAAAAGTATTTTGTGTTACATGATGGGAGAATGTGTGTGTGGTCTGGGTGTCATGTGGGATTATTTTCATTTGCTCATGAAAATAATCCTTCATATTGCACTGATCAAGGAAAGGCTGCGTTGATTTTCAGACTTCCCAAAACTGTAATCATCTTACATATAAAGTAAAATTGGACGGGAATCGGGGTGTTTATTCTCACAGTAACCATCTGAGGTATTTTGCTGGAAAAGTTCTAATAGACAGTTTAAATGTCTTGTGCGTGTGCAAGTGTGTGTATAAAATCATTATTTTTAATATAAATAAGATCATTTCCCTATTGTGAAGGAACAGCTTCACAAGGAAGTTAATTTTTGTCTAGGATGACTTCAGAAAAAAATAAAACAACAATCCATGAAGCAGCTTGAAGGCTGTATAAGTAAACATCTCTGCAGGAGAAAAACATTATGAAATTCATGAAACCTGACCGTGCTTGGAGAAATAAATCCTTCCAGGCTGGTTTCAGTAACAGTATTTTTTGTGTCCTCCGGGCATCCATGGTAGTAAATGATTTCACGTGAACAGGTAGGAGGGCGGGGAGAATATTGGCTCCCTGCAGTATATTTTATATGTTGTATATTTTAACACTCTCCCCCAAATACTTAGATATGGGGTAAGTCAGAAGGCTTACCTACACACAATGAAGACCTGCATTTTGCTGCCTGAAATTTGGTATTTCATTTTCACAATCATATGGTTGTTTTTTCACATTTTGGTTTGTTTGAAAAAAGTAAGCTTCTGAGCTTTATGTTTTCAGAAAAGAGTGCCGAGATAGGGCTGGATTTGTCAACAATCAAGCCCTGGGCCGTTTTTGGATTTTTGTCTAGAGTGGTAGACTGACAGTGCAATTCTAAGCATGTCTACTTAGAAGTAGGCCCTGCTGAGCTCAATGGGGCTTACTCCCATTTATGTGTGTATAGGACTGCAGCTCTTGACTGAGGCATCTAGGATTTGAATCCTTGCTCAGCCCCAGTTCATATTGGGAAAATATGAGTCAGTTGCCATCTTACACTCAAAGCTGACCTATCCCACAGAGCTGTTGTGGGGAAGAAGCATGTGTTCTGTTTGCCCAGAGCTCCTTAACATATGCTTAAGTCACACATGCATTAGGAGTGAAAAGGAAAACTTAAGGTCCAAAAGAGAAACATCTGAGAATATGCAAGTCAAATAAGTTTCAATAAGACAAATGGCAATTTTTCAGAGCAGCCCTGCATATATTCCTTGTGGACCTTTGGTTTGAAATTGAGGGCATCGGGAAACACTGAACCCCACCGTGCATACCTGAAACCGTGGATACTGGGGGTCGGCTTTTTAAAGACAGGGAAACAACAGGGATTTTGCTCCAACAAGGTTAAAAAAAGAGATTTGTTCAATGTTCCTCCATCTTTTTAATAGGCATCCTAGAGCACAATCCTATGCATGTCTACTCAGAAGTAAGTCCCATTGTGTCCAATGGGGCTTATTCCCAGGAAAGTATTATAGGATTGCAGCCCCAGTATCCATGTGTAACTGAAACCATGGATACCGAATCAGTGGATACCTGCATCTGTCAAAGTTTTGTGGAGAGCTCTCTGTTGTTTTGTGATGACTATACTTTTAGTTGGCCTGAGGACCTGAGGACCCCTGCCTCACTGCCTTGGCCTGAGGACCATCTGGCAGTGGGTAGCTGCAAATGGCTGCCAGCCAGCAAGGTTTTTTTCCCCTCCCTGTGTGCTCTTATGCTGCATTTTCTGGAAGGACCACCAGGGTTGATAGGCAGGCAGTTGGATCAGGTCATACGGAAGAATGATTCTGTCATCTCTTCCACCACTGCCAAAGAGGTGACAACATTTAAGCAGAAATTCTCAAGTCTCCTCAGATCACCAACACAGTTCCCATTTTTGCTGCTTCTGAATGGGGCTGAACCGAGAGAGTGTTACTGGCCCAAGTAACCTTGGAACATCTTTGGAATTGTACAAAGAGCTGCTATCCAAATCCACTGCCCACTGTGGAAAGCCAGGGCCCGTGTAGTGGCTCAGGAGTTGGACAGACCTGGAAGAACCAGCCACAAAACTTCCTGAGTGACCTGGGGCCAGCCATTCTCTCTTGCTGTGGTTGACGTGAGGACAAAGAGAGGAAGCATGTACACCACCCTAAGCTCCTTGGAGGAAGGGTGATATAAAAATGTGGGAAATAAATAAAACTGGATTTGGATGCTGGGTATGGAAGAAGAGTCAGGGACGTGGTGGCGCAGTGAGTTAATCCGCTGTTGCTGGGCTTTCGACCGCAAGGTTGGGAGTTCGAGACTGCGTGATGGAGTGAGCTCCTGTTGCTTGTCCCAGCTCCTGCCAACCTAGCAGTTCGAAAGCACCTAAATGCAAGTAGATAAATAGGGACCACTTCGG
Organism: Lerista edwardsae; assembly: GCA_029204185.1. Taxonomy (NCBI): domain Eukaryota; kingdom Metazoa; phylum Chordata; class Lepidosauria; order Squamata; family Scincidae; genus Lerista; species Lerista edwardsae. The sequence continues at coordinate 306,703 of JAJKFI010000053.1, read as the reverse complement.
TGGGAAGGTAACGGCATTCCGTGCGCTATGGCGTAGAGTCATGCTGGCCATATGACCACGGAAGCTTGTCCTTGGACAAAAACGCTGGCTCTACAGGCTTTGAAACGGAGATGAGCACCGCCCCCTACAGTCGGTCATGACTAGACCATTCGGTCGTGGGGAAACCTCTACCTTTTTATGGAAGAAGAAGCTTCCTTAGTGACCTTGGGCCAGACACACTCTCTCAGGCTTGCCTACCTCCAGGGGTGTTGGGAAAGCCAGGAAGAAACCATGTACACTACCCTGAGCTCTTTGGCTGGAGGAAAGGTGATAGTGTGAAAAATAAATCATTTCAGGGGGGCTTTTGCAATTGCTTGATGGACCCAAGAGATACAGGCGAAACTTCTTTCTGCTACCTGTCCACACTGCAAAGATGGGAGAAAAAACCCTCTTCAAAGTGGTTGGGCAAACAGATGTGAACAGCTTGGTGTTTGGTTCTCTATAGATTATGTATGATGCATCTGGAGCAAAATTGTTCTACCTGCTCTGCTCCTGTCTCAGTACCACTTTAATCACCGCACTTGCACAGTTTTCCGACACACACTTCATAACACTTGTCATGACATGATCATTGGAGACTCTGCAACATCTGTTTGCGAGTTATCTTCTTTCCCTGCCTGTGGGGGGGGGGAAAAGGCATTACATGGGGATCAAAGACATTATTTAGCATTACATTGTCTCTTCTATTCAAATAGAAGATATTTGGGATAAAAAATTGCTATTGGCTCGGAAGAACCCGACAGGATTTCATAGGAGTTGCACACCAAAAAATGTGAGGGTTCTGTGCTTCCTTGTTCTGCAGAGATGGTTTTCAAGTTGTGACACAGAATCCATCTTCAACATGCACGTACCTTGCCAAGGCCCCTGCAGTGACTTGGCTGCAAATATTTACACTTCTACAAGGCGTAGCACCATATGTTGGAAATGTTTCTTTCCAGAGGCAGATATATGCGCTTTTGTACCAATAGAATTTCAATGGTTCCTCAATTGTGATTTTATTTTATGAGCAGTAGTGCACAGTTTATTGTTTAGGGGGAAAAAACAGGTTAAGAACATAAGAACCACCTTTCTGGAGCAAGCCAAAGGCCCATCTAGTCCAGCTTCCTGTAAGTCCCACAGTGGCCCACCAAGAAGCCCACAAGACAACAGGATCCCTGCATCCTGTTGCCACTTCCTTGCACCTGGCATCCTGAGATAGCCTACTTCTAAAACAAGAGGTTGTACATACGCATCATGGCTTGTCACCTGTGATGAACCTTTCTTTGAAAAATTTGTCCAATCCCCTTTTCAAGGTATTTAGGCCAAGTGCCATCACTGCTTCCTGTAGCAAAGAGTTCCACAGATTAATTACACAATTACCAGTTGGACTATTAACACACAGTTCCCTGTTCAAACAGAGTGATACTTCTATTTCTTTTAATTCTCCATTCAAAAGCACAGGTTGGATTGGCTTTTAACTGATCATTCCCTGAATAGAGAGTGCTTCTGCACTCCATTTTTGCCATTCCCCGCCCCCCACAGCCCTGTGTACCACATACTCTGTTCCAGATGGCCATGAATCCTTAAGAACAGATTTTTGTGGTACACAGGGAATTATGTGGGGAGGAGAGGATCAGCAAAAAATGTGCTTTCATATGGTGCAACAAAGTGCCCAAGTGTAAAAAGAACCGCAAGTTAGGATACAACCAGTGATGTCATGCAGGGGGAACTCAGTTCCACTAGTTAAAATTAGGGCTGACTCCGCCCACTTCACTCTCCCTCCTCCCCCCTCCCAATTCCTCTGCAAAGAGCTTTTCTTCTTGGTTGGCCGGCACTCAGAGGGTTAAAGGGAGTGACATTAGGGGGTTCCTAGGGGGGCGAAGGCAGTGATGTCATTCAGGGGGAACGGACCAGAACAGGCGTTCTGGATCCTAACGGGCTCCGTGGCTGGTTCCGGGTTCCCGACAAGTGCCAATCAAAAGTGAGTTCCTGTTCCTAAATCATTTGAATGACACCACTGGATACAACCCATTCACCCAGTGGCGTTATCCTACCAGTACACTGGGCGGGACATCCAGGTGATCGGCAGCCCGCCCGTCGCGTACCGCAGCATTACGCCGTTTGCGTAACCAATTACGTCGCTTGCGTACGTTATGCAAACGGCGTAACGCTGTGGTACGCAATGGGCGGGCTGCCGATCACCCAGATGTCCCTCCCAGCGTACCGGTAGGATAACACCACTGCATTCACCCCAAGACCACTAGTTGTTTGGAACACTGCTCTGCCACAGTGCACAGACTTCCACCTTGAAAGCAGAAAATCACATCTGAGGCATTGGCACAACTTGGCAGCCTCCTTCTTTTACTCCTTAGCTAAAACTGTCACTTTTGATGTGTCTGTTGCATTCGTATATGTTGTAGCAAGTGATTTAAAGCAAGACACAGGCAAAGGCAGTTTTGATTTTTATAATTGCCCGAGGGTCATTATGTCAAGCCACAACCAATAATTATAGCCCGATCTGCTTAACAACATAAATTCTGATCTTTGCATCTGCAGAAGGCAATTAAGTCCTGCATATCAAATGTGCACTGGGCAAAGAGGCAGTGGTGTCCTCTTCTGCTTAGTAGGGGGGTGAGCTACAGTTTCCCTTTCACCACAGCTTGGCATCTTTCCAATGTTGCTATTGCTATCTCTTATATACTTTTTTAGATTGTGAACCCTTGCAGACAGAGTGTATTGACTTATTTTACTGTGTAAACCGCTTTGTGAACTAGTCTTGTTGAAAAGTGGTAAATAAGTATTCTTGATAATGGAATATTAACATCAACAGCATCATCATCAATCATCATCATCATCATCATCGTGTTCCACAGTCTAGATTTCATGCCCAATATATTCATTCAGTCAATTTGTATCTTGCATTTCCCACACAATCAATATATAGATACATACAGATGAAGGACTTACAGCCCAATCAGCTCCCTGAGGGGCAGCGGTACCAAAATGGGTATCACTGCATCTTGTGGGAGCCACGGCAGCCTCTGGAGTGTCCATCATGGGGCTCCTCAAGTCTCCACTGGCTATTTTGCTGGCAGAGCCTGGAGCAGCCCCATGATGGGCATCCAAGCCCAGTACAGGGGCTTAGGATGTGGTGGTGAGGGCCATTGCCAGAACCACCCCATCCTGGGGCTGCTCTTCCCCTCCCCCACCCAGTTCCATGCTCCCTCTGTCTTCCCCTCTGCCCCCAAATGCCTCTTCAACAGCCTGTGATCTCACTGCCAGCCTCAGTGGCTCCGATTGAGGTTGTATGGGACTAAGGCTGTGATGTGGTACCAAGTGAAGAGAAGGCAGTAAAAATGGAGCAATATGGTTGTTTCGTGGTGTGTTTTCTCCTGACACCATAGCAGGAATGCAACCTGATCATAGAAGAGCATGAAGAAAATGCTAGTTAACCCATCCATGTCCTAAGAGTAGGGAGGAAAAATTCAGGTGTCATGAGGGTTAGGCTGCTACCTGGTGGTAAAACTAAGATTATATGGATTTACTATATGGGCCCAAAACATAGCATCATTCTTGAATTATAATTAAAGAAAACCAAAGACATCATAAACAATTGAATTACAAGATGATTCAGACTAGAATTGAGTGAGAGAAAAACCAATGCAAATGCCAGCAGTAATTTAAGAATGTAAGAAAAGTTAGGCTGGATCAGGCGACATTTATGCAAATCTCTTGTCATACTGTACTACACCCTGGAAGTATATCAGTCATACTAGATTTGTCGTCAAGTGAAAGAAGAGAAAAGCAGGCAGGTTCTGAGGATGACTGACACCATTTGCTGAAGCTAAGCAGGTCCAGACCTACTTATTGTCTGGTTGAGAGACTCCCAAAGAAATCCCAGGGATGCCTCTTTGTGTTCCATCATGGAAGAAAAAGGATATTGATGTAACATTTCATAGTACAGCCTTCTCATCCTTAGAAAGCATATAGGGGTATTCAAAAGAGGGCCTGATTCCAGTGGTGTCGCTAAGGCATATGGCACCCGGGTTGCTAAGGCAGCAGTTTTTAATACACACACCCCAGGTGTCAAGACGCTTTTTGGAAAGCGCATTTCTAAGGCCTTAGACTGCTTTTTTCAGCCTCGGGACTGCCACTGGGGGTGTGGGTTGGCACCCCTTTGTACCCAGGGGTAATGCAATGCACCCTGTAAACTCCCCCCTTCGCTACACCATGGCCTGTGTCTGATCTGAAGTGTCTCAGAGATTTGAAATCATTATTTTAAGTAGAGGTCCCTGAATGAAATCCAGATTCCCCCCTTTCCATTCCCTATCATGGCTCCGTGTGGCGATGGCTAACAACAGTAGCTAAAGGGGCCAAGACATGTGGTCAGGGAGTCCAGTCCCCTTTGTAATTCAGGCCCCCTCCAAAACCTCTGTGATCTTTTGTTCTTCACAATTCTAATTCACACTAATTCCCCCCCCCCAACATCAAGCACATGTTTATTTAAAACTAATGTTTTTGGTTCAGCGGTCTAGTCCGTCCCAGTGTTAGCCTCCAGATCTCTGCAGCATTCTGTTTATCAGTATTGAGTCTGCCTGCCCGACTCCCTGAAGACAAAATTTGCTAAGTGAACTTGACAGATTCCAGCCTGTCTCCATATGGCGGGGACCGGGCCAGCGCTTTGGAGACTGCCTAGGATTCAGAACTGTCTCTCACCTTATTAAAATGGAAGCAGATACATGCAAGCTGAGTTCACAGGGCCTTGTTTGAATTCTTTTGGCCCCTGCTTAAGATCCACTTGATGAAGTTAGAGAATGAACTGGTCTCCGTGTGTCTGGATCTCAATGTAAGGAATGCACAGAAAGGAGTGGTTTAAGAATACCATGGAATATAAATGACGAATAAACCAAACCCTATTACGATTCTCATTAAGAGAGAGAGAGAGAGAGACAGACAGACAGACAGACAGACAGACAGACCAAGAAAGAAAGAAAGAAAGAAAGAAAGAAAGAAAGAAAGAAAGAAAG
>JAJKFI010000053.1:289889-301648 GCA_029204185.1 Lerista edwardsae | reverse complement strand
AAGAAAGAAAGAAAGAAAGAAAGAAAGAAAGAAAGAAAGAAAGAAAGAAAGAAAGAAAGAATGTGCATTTGTTTCTATGCCTGGTTCGTTCCCTTTGGCCTTTCTGTACTAATTGAGTGCTTATCCCTTTGTTTGTTGTTTGGCTGTTAACGAATTAGCAGTGTTTGCTTTCTCTGTATTAACAACCAGAGTCAGATCTATGCCCTGACAACTTCTAAATACTGAATTTTCCCCAGTCAATTCTGCTTGTTTGTAGTGGAAGGACATGTTCCCCCCCCCAAAAAAAAATTACTTCCCCAAAACGGAGGGAAGTGGGTAGCGGTGGGATATGGTGTCTGCAACCTGGCAGATCCTCAGGAAAGGACTCTCCTGCTCTGCTTGTTTCCATCCCAAGCATCTTCTAGTAGGTTAGGGAGCCTCATGCTTGATACCCCTGTACTCAAATGAAGACCACAATAAGATAGATCCCAAGTCTGACTTGGAGTCCGTATTGAACTTGGACCTCACACATTTATTTTCACATTTTTAATACCACCCTTCCTCCAAGGAATATGTGGTTCCCCACCTCCATTTTGTCCTCACAATAACCCTGTGAGGCAAGTGAGGCTGAGAGAGGGATGCCAGGGGCAGAACCCACAGACTTCCGCAAACTGCTCGGTGAACCTGAGATCATGCCAAAAAGTGAACTCAGTCCTCTTCAAGAACTGTGGGTGCTCTGAAATCGCAGAGCACCCATGGCAGGGGGAAACTCTCCCATCCCTCAAGAAGCTGACACCTGCAGCTGCCAGGGATCAAGCCCTTTTGCCAGGAAAGCATATGCACTGCTACTGAACTATGAACCTTCCCCATGTATGACACCACACACACACCCCCATTTCCTGCTGTAACTCAGCATAAGCGCATGGAATTGAAATAACCATATAGGTTCCCTTGGTTAGTTGCGCCTTCATCTCCTTCCCTCAGTGGTTCTCAAACCTTTCAGCACTGAGACCCACTTTTTAGAATGACAAGAGATGTTCAGTTCCTGCAGCGCTGGTCCTGTTGCCTTAGCGCTAACGTGGGGGTGCCAGTCGGGTAAGGGCACAGCTAACAGCACAGCGCAACCCCATTGTGCTGACGCTGCGCGGGGTGTAGGTGAAGCTCTACTCTGCCCATGCGCTGAAGCTCTAGGTGCTTTAGGGCACCTGGAGTTAGGCCGGCAAAGTTTGGCTGGCACAAGGGACACAATAGTGTATGTTTGGACCACTCCTGAAGTCAGAGAAGCCAGCACACAGACATGTGCCATCCTCCTTGACTCTGTGAATGGTCCAAATGGTGTCCCTTGCGCCGGCCAAACTTTGCTGGCCTAACTGTGTCAACCTAACTCCAGGTTAGGATTGCACTCTCAGAACCTGAAATTGGCTCATGACCCACTGGTCTACATATATGTGTTGAGACATTTGCTAGGCTCTCCCTAGAAATGGAGTTCAAGGACTGCTCCTCAAAACCTCTACAATTATTCCAGGTACCCAGAAGGGAAACTACAGTTTGGGAAACATTGACGTAGAGTCATCTGGTCAAACCTGGGGTGTATTGGATGCCAAAGAGGGTGTGCACACAGCTACTCTGGGATGACAAGAGAGCCTGCAAGCACAATTAATCTGGAAGATGACGCACAAACTTCATCTTCCAGAAAGTAGAGGAAGGAACAAAGGGAGGGGCCGTCCTTGAGCTGATCTTAACTAATAAGGAGGAATTGGTTGATGAGGTCAAAGTAGTAGGAACATGAGGGGAAAGTGAGCATGAACTGCTGGAGTTTGCAATCTTATTGGAAACACAGGTAATACACAGCGAAACCTGTACTTCAACTTCAGAAGGGCTGATTTTAATAAGCTCAGAGAACTGAAAGGCAGGATCCCAGGGGTCAATGAACTTAGGGGGAAGGGGGCCCAAGAGGGGTGGGAGCTCCTAAAGAGGCAGGTGCTTCAGGCACAGTCGAAAACAATTCGTGTGAAAAAGGAAAGGGAAAGACACCTCCAAAAGCCAGGATGGCTGAACAAGCATCTCAGTGGTGAGATGAAGATTAAAAAAGATACGTACAGAAAATGGAAAATCGGACTGGTCACCAGTGGGGAGTACAGACAGATATCCCGGATCTGTACAGCAAGGGGCAGAAATGCTAAAGCTCAGTATGAGCTGAGGCTGGCTGGTGAGGTCAAAAATAACAAAGAAGGCTTTCTTAGCTATGCCCAAAGGATGCGAAAGAGAAAGGAGAGGGTGGGATTGCTGCTCGATAACGATGGCCAATTGGTGTCTGGTGACAAAGAGAAGGTGGAGCTGCTCAACTCCTACTTTGTCTTCTCTCAGAAGGAGGACTGTGCAAGTGAGGATGCTGGATCCATGGCCAACGGGGGGGGGATGTGTACGTCCCTACAGAGGTAATGAACACCTGGACAGCACAGATATGCAGATTAAGATTGACAGGGAACTTGTCAGAAACCACCTAACTGGCCTGAATGAATTCGTTTGGACCAGATGAGTTGCATGCTAGAGTCTTAAAGGAACTTGCAGATGTACTTGCAGAGCCTCTGTCTATCATCCTTGAGAAATCCTGGGGAACAGGGGAGGTGCCTCTAGACTGGAAGTGGGCTAATGTGGTCCCAATCTTCAAAAAGGGGAAGATCCAGGAAATTACAGGCCTATCAGTCTAACTTCAATACCGGGGAAGATACTGGAACAAATGATAAAACATACAATTTGTACACACCTAGACAACAACTTTGTGATTAACAGAACTCAACATGGATTTGTCAAAAACAAATCTTGCCAGGCAAATCTCATCTCCTTTTTTGATCGGGTGACTAGCTTATTGGATGGTGGGAATGTTGTGGATGTGATTTATCTTGACTTCGGTAAAGCATTTGACAAGGTTCCACATGACATCTTAATCAGCAAGCTGGAAAAATATGGGCTAAATGAAATCATTGTTCGGTGGATCCGCAACTGGTTGGATCACCATACACAAAGAGTGATTGTCAATGGCTTTGCTTCGACCTGGAGGACAGTTTCAAGTGGCGTGCTCCAGGGCTCTGTCTTGGGCCTGGTTCTCTGTAACATCTTCATCAATGACTTGGATGAAGGGATACAAGGGGACCTCATCAAATTTGCAGATGACACAAAACTGGGAGGAATAGCAAACACTATAGAAGACAGTAAAAGCCTTCAGGAAGACCTTGACAAGATGGAATACTGGGCTGAAAAGAATAAGATGAAGTTCAACAGGGACAAATGCAAGGTTTACACTTGGGCAAAAATAACCAAAGACACAGGTATAGAATGGTGGAAACCTGGCTTGGCAGCACAACATGTGAGAGGGATCTTGGAGTTGCAGTGGATCACAAGATGAACATGAGTCAGCAGTGTGATACAGCTGCAAAGAAGGCTAATGCAATTTTAGCCTACATTAATAGAACCATAGCGTCCAAATCACAAGAAGTTGTGGTTCCGCTTTACTCCGCATTGGTGCAACCTCGCCTGGAGTACTATGTTCAGTTCTGGGCACCTCAGTTCAAGAAAGATGCAGCCAAATTGGAGCAGGTTCAGAGAAGAGCAACGGGGCTGGAAAACAAGTCCTATGAGGAAAGATTGAGGGGACTTGGTCTGTTTAGCTTGGAGAAGAGAAGGCTGAGAGGGGATATAAGAGCACTCTTCCAATATCTGAAGGGCTGTCATGAGGAAGAAGGGACAAATCTGTTCTCATCTGCCTTTGACAGTAGAACTCGGTCCAATGGGTACAAACTGCAAGAGAGGAGATTCCGGCTGGACATCAGGAAGAATTTGACAATCAGGGCAGTTTGACAGTGGAACAGATTGCCACTGAAGGGAGGTGGTGGCTTCTCCCTCACTGGAGACCTTCAAGCAGAGGCTTGACAGGCACCTGCTGGAGCTGCTGTAGGAGGATTTCCTGCTACAGGCAGGGGGTTTGGACTAGATGACCTTGTAGGGACCTTCCAACTCTATGATTCTATTAAGGCTGGAGTATTTGAATGGGAGGGATTGAAAAAGTGCCACCACCAGCACCCCATCTTGGATTCTCACAACCCCTCTCAGAGCAAGACCAGCCAAATCTTGAAATGAGGCTTGCTCTCTGGCTACCTGCTGTTCCTCCCCTGCAACTTTCCTCCATCCACCCATTGAATGTGAATGGGGGGAAGAGTGGGGTGGAAGGGCTGTAGCCTAAGGGCAGACTGTAGGCTTTGCACTCAGAAGGTTCCAGGTGTCAGTCTCTGCTTTCTTTAGACCCTTTTGTCAAGACCCATCCCAGTTGCAAAGCTGCAGAGTGGCTGCACCAGTGTCCCGACGTAGGCAGACCACTGGCAGGAGGCGGTTTCGCATGATCTCACACGGTCTCACGCAATACAAATGCTCCCTGGGCTGCACAGAAGTGTGCAGGTCGGCCTGCTGGTCGAAATAGGGAGAAATACCCGACTCAGAGCAAGAGTCTGGTGCTCCTCTGAAGCTGAAAGGACTTGGGTTCCTTTTGAGGACATTCATGGGTTCATCATTCTTTGGGGCCATGGAGCCATCAGTGACATGATGGTCTAAGTGTGTCCTGATGTTGGTAACAATGTGTGGCAGAAGGTCAAGAGGTCAAGCTCTCTCTGTTGGTTTTCCCAGGCAATTCACTAGTTGAATTTCTGCATGTCACGCTGATGCGAAGGTCACGCTAGATTGGCACACAGAAAAAGCCATGTCCTCACTTGTGGAATTCTTGAACTGGTCCTGGTAAAAACCTGGGTGGAGATCGTAGTCAAAGGCGAATCCGTAAGTCTGCTCTGATTCAGCAGCTCAGCTTCCATTCTACCCCCTTTTTCTCCTTTCATGGCAATATTAACAAAATAGTTCACTCTCTTTCCTGAGTGCTTAATGGCAGCCAAGTCACATCAAAAAGAGAGTCTGTTATTAATCTGATGGTATGTCACTCCCCAACTTGAAACAACCTCTGTTCTGTATGAAGTGGAGAAGACACAAGTACATCTTTGGCACAGATCAAAATTCCCGCAGCCTTAAATTTGTGGTGTCAGAGCCCCAGTTGGAGTAAATCACTGGTATTACTGAGGGATAATCTGAAATTACTTTTTCCTGCATTTTAACCAATTTGCTCCTCATTGGGGTCAGGGAGGAGGCAGAACACATTTTGGTGAGAAAATAAAAAGCATTTTCACAGGGAAGGAAAAAGTGTTGAGAATTTTCCCTAACATAGGAGGAGCCCTGCTGGATCAGGCCAAAGGCCCATCTGTTTCCCAACCAGCTGCCTCAAGGAATCCCAAGAACAGATTAAGAGTTCCTAACCTGCCCTGGCAGGCCAAATGGTCTGCAGTGTCTCCAGTATAGATTAGGAGCAGGCTAGAGTGCAACTTTGAGTAAGAAGATTTTATTCCCTGTGTTGCATGCCAACCAGTCCTATGGGGCTACTCAGATCTGCACCTGTGGTTTTGTGGGTGCACATCTGAGCAGCCCGTGTAACACCAGTTGGGCTGGGGGTTCAGACATGACCTAGGTCGCCCAGGTCATTCCCACCCCCTCCCAGGCCCAATCCGCTTCCCGGACTGCCCTCTCCGCCCTTCCGCCACCTCTTTGCCAGCCTTTGCCAGCCTAGTCAGGCTGGCACAAACTTACCCTGTCCCAGTACAGGTTTGCCATTGCTGGGCCAGTGCACACCTGTGCACTGCCCCAGCCTGCTCCCAAGTTGCTGCTCCCAAGTTACGGCACATTGGCAACACTCAGGACCTGGCAAAGGGGAATTTGTGCTGGCTCAGGGAAGTGTTAGAATTGTGCTGTAAGAGACATACCCCTCTCCTGCCACTGGGATTTGGAGGTGGAGCTGAAGGTAGTGCATAGTGCACAGCCACCATAACAAGTAGCCAGTGAGAGGCCACTCATTCATGGATCTGCCCAGCCTCCTTGTAAAGCCATCCAAGGTTGTGGCTGTCACCACCTCCACGATTACCTCCAAGGGTCTCTCTTTCCTGGTTCTCAGATATGAATCAGACCACACCAGTATAGATGCAGAATGGGGATTCTTTCGCCCCCAGTGTACATCCCTTTACACTAATTTGACACTGAACTGCTCTTTCCAATTCATTGCCCCATTCACCTAATCTGGAGAGCTCCTTTTGGGAACAAGCTTTGGTTTCTGCTATCTTGCTGCCCTCTACAAACCTGGCTACCTCATTCTATACCCTTAACTCCAGATAATTTATGATCACAAGTTGGTTCTGCAGGCATCCAAGTCCTACTAAAGGGTTGCCATTTATCACAATCACATCATGCATGTTTTTGGTTACTATGTAAAGACATTTTAAGGAGCAGCTCTCCTTAAAAATGGCAATGGCATTTTGCTATTCGGTCATTGCTAGCAGTGGGGTATTGGTACATGTAATGTCAAGGGACTTCTTACAGCTTTGTTTGGCCTGTCGGAGGGGACAATATAAAGCAGGGCTTTATCGAACCTGCCTTCTGGAATTAGTTGGGTCACTTCCCCAAGGAACATCCAGGTACTATCAAGTGGGTGCCGTGGCTCAATAGAAATCCCTCAAGATGTTTTTCCAACAAAACTCTGCTGGAATCTCCTGCAATCCTTTAGATATTTTGCTGAGAAGTTGCCTCCAAATTGAGCTGAATTTGGAGGTGGAATTTCAGACCTTAGAAGTTGAGCACTTGCTTGCCTTCATGTGAGCATGGAAAGCTGCCTTGCACTGAGACAGATAATTGATCCATGTTACCAAGTATGGTCTACAGCAGTACTAGTAGTAACACAGTATAGCAAGATACTTGGCTCCACTATCATTGAGTCTGTGTGGAATTGCCCCACTTTTTTTTTTAATCTCATGGCACACTGCCAGCAGGTGGTGGGGACTCACATCCCCAATGGCTACAGGTGGGTCTTGGGTGTTTATTTAGAAGTTTGGTGATATTCTTGTCACCAGAAATATGCCATAGGAACCTAACTCTTGTTTACATATATCAATTAGCAGTAGTGAAATTGGTTTCGTTATAAGTAGTTTTGCGGAAAGGTTTTTAAGTAGGAGGGATGGGGGGAAAGGGCCATTTCAGAGGATGATTGTTAACATCTGTAAACTTTTTTTAAAGTGAGGGTGGGCTTCAGGGGCTATTTCCAGTTGGGCCGGAATGGTTCTAATATACCTTGTATGTTTCCAGGGAATTTTCAATGCTTACACCTTTAAAAAAAACTACGACAATCCACACCAATAGCTTGAGATGAAATGAGCTACATCTTTAAATGAGGCATAATAAGTATCCAAGGCAGGGATTTAGCAGCAGGAGAAGAAATCAATCAAGAAATTGAAAAGTGATTATTTTGTGTACAAGCACGCCCCGGCATCTGCTCGGGTTCCATTCTGGATACCTGAAACTGTGGATAATGGGGACACCTTTTTAAAGATAGGGGAACATCAGTGGTTTGGCTGCAACAAGGTAAAAAAAGAAGATTTAATGTTCCCCAATCTTTTTCATAGGTATCCCAGGTATCCCAGGATCCATGGTATCTGTGGATAACTGAAACCGTGGATACCAGATCAGTGGCTATTGGCTCGTGCCTGCATATAGTCTCAGTGGAGTTTATCTACTGGGGTGTCATGGCAATTTCTTGCACTTCAAAATGGACCACTAAGCCATTAGTGAAATGCCCCCCCCCCCATGGCTTTGTGGAAAGCCTTTACCTTTCCATCTCTTACAACCTATCAGCACTTGAAGAGCAGATAGATTTTTTTTTTTTGCAGTTGAAGGGTTGTCACCTTAATTTTCCCTTTTTTTGTGGAAGGCGGAGCATCAATTCATTGACTTTTCTATTTGGGGGTTCATCTGAGTCCTTCTTCCATGAAGAACTCAAAAGAGTTTATCTTAGAAATGCAGAAAAGTGAATAATTTCCCCATCTAGATATGTGCTGCAGATAAATCTGGAGGCGTAACAGAATTCCTACGTATCTATTTTTGATTATGTTCTTCACTTCTGCTTGTCCAATTCCAACCTACGTGCTATTCACTTGAAAAAAGGGGGGTACACACACCTATGTGCTGCGAATGTTCTGCACACAAATCTCTCTCTCTCTCTCTCTCTCTCTCTCTCTCTCTCTCCCCCTCTCCCTTTTTTTTTTTTTTTAACAAAAACAACTTTACTGTATGTAGTCTTCCATAAAAATAAGTCAGCCCACAACCTCTGGGTGAAAATTGGGGAGCGGGCTGTTGTTGATTTTAAGCAGTGCTTTTTGGCATTTATGTAAGTCTACTGAAAGAAAAGAAAGCACAGAATCTGGATGGAAGTGTAAATACTCTTACAGGGGAACTTCAAGTCAGTGGACAGCCTTGGAAGCTCTTCCTTATTAAGAGCCACACCCCATCCACAAGGCTGGCTGAAAGTGGCTGCCTTAGCCAGTGGATAGAAAAGAGGTGCTGGCCTCCAAGTTTCCTTTTCCTCCTGCTTCTTGGATTCAGAAAAGAGTGGAAAAGTAAGTGGTAGAGGAGCAGAGAGTGATAAGCTAAAGCAGGGGTGCCAAGGCCTGCAGTCTGGATGCAGCCCCAGAAACTCTGTTTGGCCCACTGTATGAAACTAGTTTGACACTCCAGGACTGAACCATGTGTGATGCTGCAGTCCACCTCTCTCCTCTCCTCCACCTGTCCTCATTTGCTCTGCACTCCTTTTTCTTTCTGAATCCAGAGAATAAAGAATCAGGATAAAGAGAAGCTGTACTTGTGGCAGCCGATGCACCACTGTGCAAAGGGATAGATTTGCACACTTAATGCGCAGGCATCAATTTAGCTTTGGCCAGCCCTGACCCTTCATGGATCATTGCCTTGTCGTGGTGAAGGGGCTTGAGCAGTGGTGTCATCTACTCCCCAGTAGACGGTTCGCTGGGCGGGAGTAGGTAGTGATTGACAGTCCGTCGATTCACTTCCGGTTTCTTCGCGCGCCCCGCGCGGCTTTCCCTCGCCTCGGAGGGGGCGCCTGCTCGCCTTGGGGGATGGGTGGGGGGCGCGCCGGGTGGCCACCTTCTAGAATTAACACCAAAAAAGACATCCTTCTCATCATAGGGGATTGGAATGCTAAAGTAGGAAGTCAAGAGGTAATAGGAATAACAGGCAAGTTTGGCCTTGGAGTACAAAATGAAGCAGGGCAAAGACTGATAGAGTTTTGTCAGGAGAACACATTACTCATAGCAAACACCCTTTTCCAGCAACACAAGTGGCAACCCTACACATGGACTTCACCAAATGGCCTACACTGAAATCAGATTGATTACATTCTTTGCAGCCAAAGGTGGAGAAGTTCTATACAGGCAGTCAAAACAAGACCTGGAGCTGACTGTGGCTCAGATCATGAGCTTCTTATTGCAAAATTCAGGCTTAAACTTAAAAAAGTAGGGAAAACCACTAGACCCTTCATGTATGACCTAAATCATATCCCATATGAATATACAGTGGAGGTGACAAATAGACAAATAGGCTTAAATTTGGTAGGTAGCATGCCTGAAGAACTTTGAATGGAGGTCTGTAACATTGTACAGGAGGCAGCAACTAGAACCATCCCAAAGAGAGAAAAATGCAAGAAGGCAAAGTGGCTATCTGACTAGGCTTTACAAATAGCTGAGGAAAGAAGGGAAGCAAAAAGCTAGGGAGAAAGGGAAAGATATGCCCAACTGAATGCAGATTTCCAGAGAACAGCAAGGAGAAATAGAAAGAAATGAGCAATGCAAAGAAATAGAGGAAAACAATAGAATGGGAAAGACTAGAGATCTTTTCAAGAAAATTGGAGATATCAAAGGACAATTTTGTGCTAAGGTAGGCACAATAAAGAACAAGAACGGCATGGACCTAATATAACAGAAGCAGATGAGATGGGCAGTGCAATCCCAGCTGCCCAGTAGCATCAATACAACGTCACTAGCAACGTAACTAGCAATGACATGGGGGTGCCGAGCAGCGCAATCCAGCACAATATAGGAGTGCGCTCTGAAGACGTGGCAAGAATACACAGAGGAACTATATAAGGCAGTGATCCTCAACATCAGGTTCCCAATGTTCCTGATAACCACAATGGTGCAGTCACTGAACTTGAACCTGACATCCTGGAATGTGAAGTAAGTGGGCTTTAGGAAACATCACTAACAACAAAGCTAGTGGAGGTGACAGCATTCCAGCTGAGTTACTCAAAATCTTAAAAGATGATGCTGTCAAACTGCTGCACTCCGTATGCCAGCAAATTTGGAAAACCCAGCAGTGGCCACAAGACTGGAAAAGATCAGTTTACATTCCAGTCCCAAAGAAGGGCAATGCCAAAGATTGCTCCAACTACCGCACCATTGCACATTTCACATGCTAGCAAGGTTATGCTCAAAATCCTACAAGCTAAGCTTCAGCAGTATGTGAATTGAGAACTACCAGAAGTACAAGCTGGTTTTCAAAGAGGCAGAGGAACTAGAGATCAAATTGCCAACATTTGCTGAATCATGGAGAAAGCAAGAGAGTTCCAGAAAAACATCTACTTCTGCTTCATTAACTAAGCTAAAGCCTTTGATTGATTGGATCACAACAAAATTGTGGCAAATTCTTGAAGAGATGGGAGTACTAGATCACCTTATCTGTCTTCTGAGAAACCTGTATGCGGGTCAGGAAACGACAGTTAGAACTGGACATGGAACAACTGATTGGTTTCCAATTGGAAAGGAGTACAGCAAGGCTGTATACTGTCACCCTGCTTATTTAACTCATATGCAGAGTACATCATGAGAAAGCTGGATGATTCACAGGCTGGAATCAAGATTGCTGGGAGAAATATCAACAACCTCAGATATGTAGACGATATCACTCTAATGGCAGAAAGTGAGGAAGACCTAAAGAATCTTCTGATGAGGAAAGTGCCAAAATTGGCTTGAAGCTCAACATTTTAAAAAAAATTAAAGATCATGGCAACTACTCCCATCATTTCCTGGCAAATAAAAGGGGAAGAAATGGAAGCAGTGTCAGAGTTTATTTTCTTGGGCTCCAAGATCACCGCAGATGGTGCCTGCAGCCGTGAAATTAAAAGATGCTTGCTTCTTGGAAGGAAAGCTATGGTGATCCTAGACAACTTAATAAAAAGCCGAGACATCACCCTGCCCACAAAGGTTCGCATCGTCAAAGCTATGTTTTTCCCAGTAGCAATGTATGGATGTGAGAGCTGGACCATAAGGAAGGCGGAGTGCCGAAGAATAGATGCTTTTGAATTATGGTGTTGGAGAAGACTCTTGAGAGTCTCCTGGACTGCAAGGAGATCCAATCGGATAATCCTACAGGAAGTCAAGCCTGATTACTTCCTTGAAAGACAAATATTGAAGGTGAAGGTGAAATACTTTGGCCACCTCATGAGAAGACTCTTTAGAAAAGACCCTCATGCTGGGAAAGATTGAAGGCAAAAGGAGAAGGGGGCGGCAGAGGATGAGATTAAATAGTGTCACTGAAGCAATGAACATGAAATTGGGCAAACTCCAGAAGCTAGTGCAAGGTAGGGAGGCCTGGCGTGAAGGGGGTCGCGAAGAGTCGGATGTGACTTAGCGACTGAACAACAAAGCCCTGACCATGGTGCTGAAACTTATAATCTGTATGTTTAGATCCCAAAACTGTCAGGGAGTGTGTACTACATCATCATCATCATCATCATCATCATCATCATCATCATCATCATTATTATTATTATTATTATTATTATTATTATTATTATTATT
>JAJKFI010000053.1:271328-289879 GCA_029204185.1 Lerista edwardsae | reverse complement strand
ATTATTATTATTATTATTATTATTATTATTATTATTATTATTTATTTACTGGCCAGGTATGTAGACCATACCCGGAATTTAATATGGCTACCGGCCACACTTAAAAACACTACACACACACCATAAACAAAGAATACACAAGACAATTAAGAACAAATTCTGCAAACACCAGTTGCCTCAACTCCCAGTCGCGTCAGATGGTTACAAGTTCAGCAGTTTGATGGCACAGGGAAAAAAACTATTTTTGTGCCTCGATGTTTTAGTGTACAGCGTCTTATATCGCCGACCAGAGGGGAGAAGATTAAACAAGTTGTGGCCAGGATGTCGTGAATCTGCCGCGATCTTTTCCGCTCTCTTTTTAGCCCGTGCAATGTACAACTCTTCCATTGATGGCAGATCAGCTCTGATTATCTTTCCAGCAGTTCGGACAGTCCTCTGAAGCCTGTTCTTGTCCAGTTTGGTTGCCGAACCATACCAAACAGTTATGGAAGAGCAGAGGACAGATTCGATAATGCCTCTGTAAAATTGGACAAGGAGCTCACGAGGCAGATTGAATTTCTGAAGTTGTCGTAGGAAGTACAGACGCTGGTGAGCTTTTTTAATAATGCCATCAATGTTGATTGACCATTTCAGATCCCGAGAGAGTACAGAGCCCAAGAACCTAAACGACTCCACTACAGAGACCGTGCTGCCTAAGACGGAAAGTGGGAGTATACAAGGGGGGTGTTTCCGAAAGTCCACTACCATCTCCACCGTTTTCTGTAGGTTGAGCACTAAGCTGTTACTGTTGCACCATGCAACAAGATGCTCAACTTCCCGTTTATATGCCGACTCGTCACCGTTCTTAATAAGTCCAATGACCGTCGTATCATCTGCAAACTTTAGAATCTTAACAGAGGGATTCGTGGAAATACAGTCGTTCGTATATAAGGAGAAAAGCAGTGGGGAAAGTACACACCCTTGGGGGGCTCCCATACTGACTGTACGGATATTAGATGTTGTTTTCCCCAGTCTCACTTGCTGTTTCCTGTCTACCAGAAAGCTATGTATCCATTTACAAACAGAAATGGGTACCTTTAGTTGAATCAATTTGAGATACAATTTAGATGGTACAATTGTATTGAACGCGGAACTGAAGTCGACAAAAAGAACCCTTGCATACGACCCTGAGGAATCCAGATGTTGTAGGATGTAGTGCATAGCCATATTGACGGTATCATCTACTGATCTGTTAGACCGATATGCAAACTGAAGAGGGTCTAACAAAGGATCAGTGATGGTAGTAATGATGGTAGTAAATGATGATGGTAGTAAAAGATGGTGCCCTACCAGGGCACATTCTGGGACCCACATCCTGCCCCTGCAATCAGTCTGCCCAATTATTGGAAGCTGCAGGACTCACCACAGCCTAGAAGTCAACTTTGTACATTGAGGTTTTCAAAGAAGAGTTCTCATCTGCCACATCTCCTGCAGCAGGCAAGTGGATTCTTCCAGGAAGCAGTTTCTGTTGGCTGCTGGGGAGAGAAAAGAGGAGCACTCCCACTTCCCTCCCCTCTCCAAGGTTGCAGGTGAGGGCATTTGAGCATGCCCCCATAATGCTCAGAGTGCATAATCCCATCAGAGTACAATTCTAACCTAGAGTTAGGCTGGCATAGTTAGGGAGTCCTGGCATGCTGTGGTCCTGGGTGTCGCAAAGAGTCGGACATGACTTAGCGACTGAACAACGACAGAGCACAGGAAAGAAAAACAAAACAGGAAAGAAAAAAACAGGAAAGAAAAACAGAACCTGGGAATCCTCCCAGCCTTAACAGAGGCTACCCTTTCCATCTGTGAAATCCCCTCAGTGTCAGCAAATATTTTCTCTTATTCTGTTGTAATTAACTTTGGCATGGAGATGGTAGGAGGCTCGCCTTTGATGTGTCACATTCCAGAAGCAATAAAAGCACTTGAAAAAGACGGCTTAATTAAAGCTGGCACAGTTGGGGCAAACACAAGGACCAGGAAAGAGGGAGGCCCGACCTGGACGGCAACCTAATCCTATCTCCATGTTCCACTGTGACTCCCATTGATTGGCTAATTTCCCTTAACATCTTCATTTGTATCTTGTGTTAATATCCCCAGGCAGAGGTGCTCTCCATCTCCAGATGAAATCTCTCTGTTAATGCTGGCTAATGTGATAATGGGATAGCGTCTGGGAGAAAGGAGTACTATCTCTGTGCTTAAAGAGGCCATCAGACCTATCAGGCGCATCCAGTGGCATAGCTAGGGCCTCTGGCATCCTGAGCTGGGCCACTGTTGGCACCCCATACAAGTTTCCATTTTCATGAAAACCAGCAGTGCTTTGTTTGCCTTGGGTCCATATCAGGGGTGCAGTTGGCAGCCCTCAAGATGTGGTATCTGGGGCAATGTACCCCTCTGCCACCTCTTAGCTATGTCACTTGACACATTCTACATTAGTCTCCCAATCTTAGGTGCCCAATCTGAGGTCTCTTCTGCCATCTTTTCGCAGTCTCCATCTCAAGTCTCCATCTGAAGATATTATTATCACGTTATTATTGTGTGAAAGCACACAATGTTTAGACCTAAAAAAATTAGGTATGCCCAAATTCCATCTGTTCTGCATCATAATTGTTCTGATATGCTGGCATTCCTTGGCTCCTATTCCATTAAATTCTAGAATTCCAAATGCCAGTAATGGATTTTGCTTGTGTGCTTTCACAATAATGATTTAAAATAAAATCCCTCACAATTCCCATTTTTTAAAAGGATGAAACAATTGAAGCATTTTATTTCCCCCCCCCCAATGTGCAATTCCAGAAACTTTAAAAAGGGTATGCTTTGGAGGGTTACAAGTTTCTTTTAATTTTGTTTGTTTGGTTTATCATAGGTGGAAAAAAAAACTAGTCAAAGGAATCACAAACCCTCCATTATCCAGTTTGCAAAATTATGGAAATGTCTCTTTGAAGGAGTGATTTCAAATTCTGCTCTCGATTCCTCAAACTGGAATCTAGCATTTGAAGTTAAAATCGATATCTGGGGCAGAATCTGGCAGAGGTGAATGTATACAAATGAACATTCAAAATAGCGCCCTCTGCCTGGAGTTTGAAGTCGTACAGTCCATTTTATCATCTTTTGCATTCTGCCAGCTTATTCCTCTGCTTATGTTGACCAGCCCAAAATACATTGCAAGTGTACTAAGAGGTTTTGAATTTGGATGCATATAATAAGAGTAGATTTATTAGAGAGTTATTAGATTGAAGATTAGTACATTGCTGCTTTTGTTACCGACTGTGGCTGCAGGTGGTCCTTTCTATGTCATCTGGAGTGTTCTGTGGAGAAGCATCTTCCAAGCGAGTGATCCCCCACAGACTACCAGAGAGAGGAGAACAGACCGCCCACAGGCAAAGTCGACACTTCTGTGCTGGCTGCGGGCAGTCCGTTCTCCCACTCAATCTGTAGGGGCGCTTACTCAGCGAGATGCTGAAAGTGATTTAAGGCCAGCTCTGTTTTTCTTCTTCTTGAGTCTTCATGGACCACTTCTCAGGGTCTCACAAACCACCTGTGGTCCACAGACTATGGGTTGGGAACCAGTGCCTTACGCACCTGAATTTTTCATGGAATAGCATCGTAATTTTCAATGAGGACAAAAAAGTCCTTTGCATGCACTTTACTAAGACATATCGTGCACCAGAATCTGTGAACATGTATATTAATGCCTCTTTTCTGGGAATGCTTTAACCAAGGGGAAGCACACAGCCATCTCTTCACCCCTACCCTCCCTGGATGAATTAGGTGTTCCTTGATTATACTGCGGTATCCATATTGCGGGGCTGAAGCATAGCTGCCTTCTGAAGAGTAGAAGTAATTACTCAGTTTCGGTTTGATCTAGCCTTGAGGTCACACGTTCTCATCATGCGTTAAAAAGGCAATCAATAGAATAGATTTGTTGCAGGATATATTGCATATCCAAATTGTTTAATACAGACAGCAGATTATTAAATAAAAGTGAAGGCTTCATAAACTCTCCCTTCTGGCATAGTGAGATGAGCCGGTATTCAGTGTATATGTGTGTGTGTGTGTGTGTGTATTTATATAAACTCTCTCTCTCTCACACACACACACACTACACACACACACACACACACAGAGAGAGAGAGAGAGAGAGAGAGAGTATATACAGTGTGTGTGTATTCTTTTTTTCCTTTTTCAAATGCTAATATGATTAAATTTACACTTGACACGAATGATGCAAATGTAAAATGCAATTGTAATATTTAAAAGAAGACCTCTTTCCCCCCTGATTGAATACCTACAAGCAATCAATTTCAACACAATATGGCAATATCTAATCAGAATTCTTTTTACCCCATCTAGAAAGTCCTTGCAGACAGAAGCCAAATTTCCCCACTCAAAATCCTCGATGTTCAGCAAATGCAGAGCAAATTAGGTTACTTTACAAAATGCTGAAGAACAATAGTGAAGGTTAGGATTGTGGGCAGATGTTGGGCAGGTGTGGGCAGATGTTGGTTAAGACAGCAGTGGCCAAAGAATAAATTGTTTTCTGCTGGTAGATCCCTAGACTCTTCATTCTAGGAAAAAACATGCTTGAGGGAAGACATGATAAAGACGTACAAAATTATACAGGGGATGGATAGAGTGGAGAGAGGGGTTTCTTTTCCCTCTCACACAACATCAGAACTTGGGGACATCCACTAAAATTGAGAGTTGGGAAAATTAGAACAGACAAAAGAAAATATGTATTTACCAGGTAATTAATCTGTGGAACTCCTTGCCACAGGAGGTGGTGATGGTTTCTGGCCTAGATGCCTTTAAAAGGGGATTGAACAGATTTCTAGAAGAAAAGTCCATCACAGGTTACAAGCCCTAATGGGTATGTGCCACCTCCTGTTTTTTAGACCTCAGAATAAGAGGTGGCAGAATGGCAACTGAAAACAGGTATCCTGTTGTCTTTGTGCTCCCTGAAACATGTGAGATATAGGAAGCTGGCTTAGATGGGCCCTT
This sequence comes from Lerista edwardsae, assembly GCA_029204185.1. Classification (NCBI taxonomy): domain Eukaryota; kingdom Metazoa; phylum Chordata; class Lepidosauria; order Squamata; family Scincidae; genus Lerista; species Lerista edwardsae. The sequence continues at coordinate 284,857 of JAJKFI010000053.1, read as the reverse complement.
CACCTGATCCAGTGGGACTCTTCTTATGTTCTCATGTTCTTATATTTGTTGAAGATCAGCAAGCATTTAAAGTGCCCAGTTTCTTCAACAATAACAAAATGGATTTTTTTTTGTTTCTCAATGAGGTTGCTACAATCTTTAGGTGAAGGTTTGGACTTGAATGTGCTGGCTTTTATAGGAACAGGCAGTTTGTGAGATAGCTGTTCCTAAGCGGGGCACTTGAAATTAAACTCTGGGTCTAGTGAACAGAGATTGATGGAAAGTCCTTCCAGTTAAGAAATATCACTGTTGTCAACATTCATTCATACAGACACACCCTTAGCAGTACTGGTGCCTGGTTGGGGAGGGGCTGTAGTCCAGCAATAGAGCACCTGTTTGGCATGCCAATGGTCATGGGATTGCCCTAGCAGTAGGGCTGGCTCTAGGAGTGGGGGGGGGGCAATGCAGGGCATTCCTGTAAGGGCCACCACCCTCCCCGTGTGGCCCCACTCACCTAGAAAAGCACTTGTGATGCCACGGGCAGCATCTGGAAATTGGTGGTGGTGACATGATGATGTCACCGCCTGCTGCTTCCAGAAGGCCCATTTTTGGTGGTTCAGAGGCAGGGGCAGGTGGGAGGGCTCAAAGTAAAGCTGCTCTGCTTGTCTACACTAACCTATAGCGAGTCCAGCTGCTGCAGCAGGCAATATTCTTGCTGCCCTGGTGCAGGGCCCAAGGTGATGACATTGGTCACATTAGCTTAAGGCCGGCCCTGCCTAGCAGTCCTAGGTAGGACTGGCCGCCAGCTGCAGGTCAGTTTAGAGCAATGGTTCCCAAATCTTTCAGCACCAGTTCCCTTTATAAAGCTATTGAGACCCACCTGACCCACCCAGCGGACACAAAAAGTAGTTCCACTTTACCAGCTGCTCAAGCCTCTATTTTTTTTTTTTACCTTTTTTACTATGATGGTGGGGGACCATTTTCTGGAGTTTTTGTTGAGCTCCACGCTCATTGGATAGGGACCATTATGGTGGCCTGGTGTTCCCCTTCACCTGGCCTTTGATAAAGCTAAGGCATGTTTAAACTACCCATGGCTAAACACCCATGTAGCTCAGTTGTGCTTTCCATAGGGCTCAATACATTTTCCTAGTCAGCAAATCAGCTTGTCAGTTTTCCTAAACACCCAAAATAGGGTAGTGACCTACCGGTGGCTCCCGACCCATAGTTTGGGAACCACTGGATTAGACCATACCAAGTTACTGGGACAAATGGCCTAACTCAAGGGGCACCAACGTATTTCAAATTGCTGATGCCCCTCATGGTATTCCCCATTCATTCCCTGATGGCATATTGTGAGTTAGGACCCACTTTGTGCATTGCGAGCCAATTTCAGGTGGGTCCTCATTCATTTGAATGTGTATTTTATTTTTAATATAGCAGACTTGATACTACTATGGTATGTGACAGCATTTGGGGAAATGTTACAGATCTGTATTTTTAACAAGCTACTATGTACAATATGTGCTTTTAACAATGATAGTACTTAGATCGCAATCCTAGCCAACTTTCCAGCACTGACATAGCTGTGTCAATGGGGCATGTGCTGCATCCTGCAGTGGGAGGGGGCAGTAATGAAGCCCCCTCAAGGGAAGGGAATGTTTGTTCCCTTACCTCAGAGCTGCATTGTCTTATATCCCAGTGCTGGAAAGTTGGTAAGGATTGCACCCTTAATTTGATTTGATTTGATTTGATTTGGTCATATGGGGGTGTTCACATTTTTCCTGTTTGATGACATCACTTCAAGGTTGATGACATCACTTCCAGTGGTTCCAAACAGATGGTCATTCTAAAAAGTGGATCCCAGTACTAAAAGTTGGAGAACCCCTGACATATAGGATGCTATTGCACACATGATATTTAGAAGTCAACTGGGCTGATTGGACCTTTTGATAGGCATGGGCTCTTGACCAACATCCCACCCAGTTGACAGTGGACACTGCCACTGATTCCTTGGATTCACTGGGGCAGGACCCAAGTTCAGCCCACAATCCAAGGCAAAAATTTGATGGTGCATTGAAGCCCCAAGTCATCCATAGACCAGAATGGCAGACCTTCTAGGTGCTTGGCTTAAGCATGTCATGTTACATGCAAGTTTGTGGCAACTCTGTTCCTGGACAACAGCAGATCCTCCTAACAGATCCTCCTCTGGGTTTTAGGAGTCGATCAGGAGCAAACAAAAACAAACAAAAAACACAAATTATTTATGTTTTTATTTAAAGAATTTTTACCCACCTTTCTACCCTACCTGGGGCACTCAAGGTGGCTTACAAAAAATAACAAGGTAAAAGCTTAAAAACAAAACTAAAAACATATACAATTAAAGTGATAAAACAGATCCACAGACCACATAATAAAATAGTGAAAAAGTGCCAGCCCCTTCATGCCAAGCTTTCTTACATAAAAAAGGGCAAACGGTCTCCAAGGAGGAAGTCACTCGTGATTCCAAGGAGAGGGAATTCCACAGCTGAGGAGCCACCACTGAGAGGGCCCTATTATATTCCTAGTCGCTTTGCAGGTGGTGGAACATTCAGAAGTGCTACTTCTGATGACCCGCGAGTGCAGGTGGGATTATATGGTAGGAGGCAGGCCCTCAAATGTCCTCGTCCCAAGCTGTAAAGGGCTTTAAAAGTCAAAAACAGCACTTTGAATTGGGCCTGGAAGCAAACCAGCCATCAATGTAGTCGCTAAAGCAATGGCCAAATTCCATGCTTTTCTCTAGGATGCTCATGGGTTTGTTTCGTTGTGTTTAAATGTCAGCAGCCAGGAATAGGAAACTGATGAAACGGCAGTCCTTAAATGGATAAAATACAGAAAGGGGGGAAAAATTGTATGTGAACCAATGGGAACAGCCCCCCCCCTTATCCCTCAGAGGTATGATATGTCTCTTGCAAAATGCTACATCTTAACAACAACAAAGTTAACACCAAACTGTTTTAAAAGGCCCCTGTTGTAGGCTGATGGGACTCCCAGCTGAGAAGATAAAATGGAATTATCACTTGAGAGACAGAGGCAAATATCTGCAGCCAGATAACACAATAGCACTGTTTCCATTTTTTCCTTCCTGTGAAATCAAACTCTGTTTCTGCACACCTGTCAATGATTGGGAAATCCAAATTAGACCGAGTTCACCCTCCCCAGCTCTATAATCTGGGTGTCCTTGTTATTATCTCCTTTGCTGGGTAGCCAATTAGGCGAAAACTGGCTTAAGAGTTTGTGTTCAGTCCTGACACACATAACAGAACTTTGAGAATACGTGGAGAGAAGTTGTGCTGAATTGGTATTCTCCTGGATATCCATGCACCCATGCACCCATTTCTGACCCTTTGCTTCCAGGGTGCATAGACCCTTTCTGACCCTTTGCTTTCTGACCCTTCGCTATAAAAAACCATCTTTTGCTCATGTTACTTAATTGTAGTTGCTAAGTTTTAGGTTGGTTGGTTGCTAAGCAAGCAAATATGGTCGAGAGGGGGAGAGTGTAGCTTCTGCTGTTATGCCACAAAGGTGCTGATGGCTCTGCAAAGGAAAGGACAGCTGTGTTATCCCGTCATGGGACCCATCATGGGACCCGTATCCAAAGGCCCATAAAGAGGCACAGATACTCATGTTCTTAGCATTTGAGGGCCCAATCCTGAGGGCCATAATGTCAGTGGAATGTGCATACTAAAAGTGTCACGAATGTGCCATAAGCACATTTGTGACACTGTGGGAGAAGGGAATGATGGTTCTGGGCCACCTCTAGATAGTGCCTGGTCTCAGCATCGAGAACAAATTGAATTGGGGTGGGGGAAGAGATGGGACGGGGGTTGGAACTGGGTGGGTGAGGGGAGGATCAGGCCCACATGGAGGGTGGGACTGGCAGTGGCTTCCACTGTCGGATTCTATGCCCCACTTCGGGCCATGGACCCAGCTCCAAGTAGGATCCCAGCTCCCTGCCTTTCTCTCCTTCCTGCTCTCTTTCAGTTGAAGGCTGTCCTTCTTTGATGTGTTCCTAGAAGGCACCTCCTGAACATGCTGAACCAGTCGGGGGTGGCCACATTCAGTGCCAGAGCTAGCTCTTCCTCCTCCTGACCTCTCCAGTGGGAAGAAGGAGTGCACTTGAGCCAGTTTGTGGCTGCCACACTTTTTCACACTAGGGCCCACTCTTAAAAATGACACTCGGGTCCCAAGTCGGGTCCCAGTTACCAGACGTTTAAAAATGTGAACCTGAAACAAATATTTTTTTTTCATTTATACACCCGAAATGTTTACAAAAAAAACAACAACCAACCTCGATCAATTTCTCCTAGGGCACAATCCTATGAAGTGCCAGAATGGCAAGGCCGACTTGGCAGCGCCATATTGTATTGGTGCTCCATTGCTGTAGGGGAGGCTCCAGCCCGAATCAGGGCCTTGAGGCCTCATGGGCAGGCTTAGGATGTGGCCGTATGGCCACCTCCCAAGCCTGCCCACATCCCGCCCAAGTCCCGCCCCCGCCTCCCTCCCTCCCACCAATCCTTGTCCTGATATGCGATGGAGCCTTCCTTGCGCCAACTGGCTTCAGTCGGCGCAAGGGAGGCGCTCCGTCGGCGCTCTGAAACCGACGCTACGAGTGCAGGGGTTGCTGCTTGGGGTGCTGCTTGGTGCCCCCACAGCAGTGCTCCGCCCCTTACGTCAATGCTATGACATAGCATCGACACAAGGGCAGGGGTTGGATTGCGCTGCCCATGAAGTAGTTGTAATGAAAAGCCTCGAGGGGGTTAGTGATGTAGCACAGTCTTCACCTGCTCCCACTACCTGTCATTAATTCACTGACTTGTTGAAAAAAACCACCAGAAAAAGATGCTCAAACATTTATCTCCCTAGATTGACACAAGCTTTAAAACAGCAGGAGCTCAGCTCTTTGCAGGACAGTTAGCAGCTATGTGATTTTTGAATAGTCTCAGGACTTGAGACGCTTTCATTGGAGGCTATGCAAGATCCACCAGAAACAGGATCCTGACCCACAGTTTGAGAAATGTTGCACTAGATCATCTCCCCCCCTCTAGGGGAAGTTGAAGAAAGGGACTGGTAGGTGAGCAGGATGTGGCATCTTCATGGCATCAAATACCACCTTCCATTGTCCAGCACTGGAGATAACTGCTGCAATGAGCTTCATGCAAAGGCCATATCTGGGCCAGCTGACAAGGCCAACTGGACTCACCTTTGCCCACCTCTGGGGGCACAGAAAATTCTTGAAAACTGAGCATGCTCTAATTCAGGGCCTCCTGAATTCACGGAGGCCTCCTCCCAGTAAAGGAAAATTGGTTCCCTTTCCTCAGGGCTGCACTGTGGTTGCACCAGAACTGAGAAGTTGAATAGGATTGGGCCCTCGGTGTTTCTCAAGCTGTGGATTGGGACCCACTTGGTGGGTCGCAACCCTGATGTCAGTCACAGTTCGAATTTTCAAGTTAGGGATTTTTTTAAAAGAATTCTCAGTTCACTGTTTTTACATAGTATTTTGTCCTCATCTCGCTTTCTGTCAGGGATGTTTCATGGTTGTGAAACTGCTGCAGTCCAAGAATGCCAGTTTGCATTCCAGGAGTGTCGTTTTATTATGTTACAATGATGGCCCTTCCTGCTTGATTATGTCACTTCCGTTAATGACATCACTTACGTCCCGATAAGAGTGTCATTCTAAAACGTGGGTCCAGGTCTAAAAGGTTTGAGAACCACTGCTTTAATGCCATCATTAATTTCAGGTGTGCTAGCTAAATTCTGGAGGAGGGGAAAAGTAGGGCACACTGAACCAGAGAAACAAATCAGGAATGGAGCAGGAGCAATTATCTTCTCCCTAGATCTGATCATGGTGCCTGTGTGTTTGAGTGGATTTAATGGCAGAGTTAATAGTGTTTGTCTATCTATTTATCTACATTTTGTTTCTTACCAGGGAATATGGGACTTCTGTAAAAAAAAAAATCACCTGCTGCATTTTGTTCCTCTTTCTGAATTGCTGTGCCTGGTGACAGCTGATGACAGACAGACAGTGAAGATGAATTCTTTGGGGCTCTCTCTAGCTTCCTTTCTGATATGTGATTTAATTAGAAGTTTAATCATTTTGGGGACAACCTCCTGAGTCCTTTAAAGGTCCTTTAAATAGAGGAGCATTAGCTAGCTTAACTTGCAGTACACACACAAAGTAAAGCAGAGAATCATTTCTGAAATATTTCCCCTGGTAGACAAACAGAGGGATGGAAAATGACAGTGGTAAAACAATTGCAGTTATTACAAAAGGAGTGTGAGAGATACTGTACATTTAATTTATTGGGGATTCTTTTTTTAATCCTGATGCAGAGTTCTGTGTGAGCAAATTCATGGTCCTGATGCATTTATTTTTAATGAAAGAGGATGCACAAAGAATGTGCAAGGGGGGATAACCCTATGACATTGGCCTTACCACTGAATTCAGCTCCTTGCTGCCAGTCTGGTGTGCTCAGTCAACATCAAAAGATAGCTAGATGTTTATAGTTTTCATATTTTTATACCACCTTTCCTCCAAGGTGGTGTCCCCTCCCTCCCTCCTTTTGTCCTCACAACGACCCAATGAAGTAGGCCAGGCTGATAGTGTGTATGACTGAAAGAGAGCCAGGTTCACATCCTTGCCCAGCCATGAGATTTCCTGGGTGATCTTGGGCCAGTCACTCTCTCTTTCAGCCTCACCTACCTCACAGGGTTAGTGTGAGGACAGAAGAATGGAAGGAACCATGTACACCACCCTGAGCTGCTTGAAAGAAGCGCTGTATAAAAATCCATACAGGTCCTGGCTGCAGCAGCAGACAATATGCTCTCTGCCCTGGTGCAGGCCCCCCAAAGCACGGGGCCCAGTGTGGCCCAATCTGCCTTTTAAGCCAAAGCTGGCCCTGGGTTTGGGGGCAACGTGGTTGTTGCCAAGGGGGGAGGGAGGTCCAGGCCAATGTGCCCTCCCTGCCTCGCTCTTCTCCAACTTCTCTAACTGTTCACCTTCTCCTGTGTTGGCTTCACATGCCCTCATCAGTCAGGAACATTGCGTAGGTCTTTCCTGGTCTAGGAGCAGAGCCAGTGCCAAGTTTGTAGAAGAGGAAAAAAACAGCAGAGGGGTGGCACTGCAGGTAATTTCAGGGCGCAATCCTACCCAGCGCTAGAAGCGGGCTAAAGAGCAGGCGCAGATCCGAGGAGTCTGTGTGGCCCGAATCGGGGCCGCGCGGCCTCCCTGACGGGCTTAGGAGGTAACCATATGGCCACCTCCCAAGCCCGCCCATGTCACGCCCAAGTCACGCCCCCGCCTCCTTCCCTCCCACCCATCCCTGCGCCCCTTTGGCACGGAGCCACCCACGCGCGGACTGGCTTCGGTTGGCATGAGAGAGGCTCAGCATGGGCGCAGCAGGGTCAGTGCTGCCTGCAGCACTGGTCCTGTTGCCTTAGCGCTGATGCGGGGGTGCCGATTGGCGCTCCCGCGTCGACGCTAAGGGTACAGCGTCAGCACAACCCCTTGCGCTGACGCTGCGCAGGGTTTAGGATTGTGCTGCCCGTTTCCTTCCCCTTCAAGCTCTTTTAAGTTGAGCAAAAAAATCAAGGTAGTGATCTGCTTTGGCTTTTTACCCCATGCATGCTACATTCTTTGCTGTCTCTAATACATATTTGGCTAGTTAAACCCTTCCAAAGGCAAGATTGTAGCCACGCTGTTATCTCTCTTTCGCTCTCTGATGTGCTTGATACGTCTAACAGAGCCCTTCTTCCAACCAACAGGTTAACTGAGCATTTTCAGTGGATTTTGCCCCTTCTTCTTCTTCTTCTTCTTTTTGAATATTTCTTCTTGTTTCCATGCCCTGAGGATATGATGCAGTTTGGCTCATTTAACTACAGAATGAATGCTGCTTTCTCTGAAAACATGAAATATCTCCTGCCAAAAGAGCAGAGCGTGCAAAAGGGGAGGGAGAAAAACCAAAATAGAATAAAGACAAACAATAAAACAGCATGCTAGACTTTTAAAATGTGAGCAGCCGTGAAAAGGAGGGTGATTTCCCCCCTCTCTTTTTATTCCCCTCCTCTCTCTCTCCCCCTCTCAAGGAATGCATAAATACAGTTCCATTCTGGGTGTGCTTAAAAATGATTATTGTGTACGTTATATTTTCTCTGCCTGTCTTTTGTGTGCAAACATAACAGGGGATGTTCCTTCTGTTTTGACACTTATCACACAATTTCTTAATTATAAAAGCTTTGTGCAAGAGATGAAACGGTGCTAGGGGAAAAATGTGGATGAGAAATGTGAGACTTTCTATAAACAGTGTCGAAATCGGTGGTGTTTTAAAACTGTATCAGTCTTGAGGGTTTTCTAGAAGGCTGGGCCCTCTGTATAATGAAGGCTGCCCCCCCCTTGCACTTAAGAGAGTTCGGCATATACGCAGAAAGCAATAAACTGGATTTTTATACCCTGCCACGTAAAGCATATTTTGGAGTTGAAATGTGGATTTCATTAAATTCCAGGCCAAAACACTTAGCACAGCTGTTCTGCCATCCTTTTTGCTCTTAAAACTGCCAATGACTATGTTATTGGATCATACCAAAAGGGGGGGGGGAAGGCCAACATTACATGTTTCACGTACCTTCACAAATATGGAGAGATTCATACTGCCAGGTGTAGAAATTTTATTCTGCACTCTTTAGCCTCTGCTGTTTTGTTTCTTGCAGTTCTCTGTTGCTGCTGAGATGCTTTTGCAGAGCTGACACAAGCAATTTTTACTTCCCTGAGCAAAACTTAATTTTGTGCTCTTCCCCAGCAGATTGTCTTACAGTATAGGGGGCTGAGGAGGGCTCCCCCAGCAATATTGTTCCAAAATACAAGCATGCCTTAGTATCAGTGCTGCAACAAAGTAAAAAAAAAAAAAAGAGGTTTGTCTAATGTTTCTCTGTCTTTTTAATAGGCATCCTAGTATCCATGATATCCATGGATAACTGAAACTATGGCTACTGAATCAGTGGCTACCAGGGAAGGCCTGGGAAGGGCTGCATTTGGGGAAATGTGAGGCTGGGGGACATAGCTCCAGACGCCTCTCCAACACAGTACTTCTTGAAATCTGAGTTGGGCCAGGCCCTTTTGTCCACCTGAATGTCTCTCACAAAACAAAATCAGGGCTGGAGGGTTATTTTTCCATTGCTTCACATTATCATAAGAAGAAACCCACTGGATCAGGCCAAAGGCCCATCTAGTTCAGCTTCTTGTATCTCACAGTGGCCCACCAGATGCCTCAGGGATCTTGTTGATCCACACAAGGCAACAGGCTGCCTGCATTTTTTTCTGTTTTGGCCACTCCCTTGCACCTGGCATTCTGAGGTAAATTTGAGGTAAATAAAAGAGAATTTGCTATCCTGTCTGTGTGTGTGTGTGGGGGGGGGAGCTATAATAACTTGCAACCCAATCTGGCCCTTAAAAACATAAGACGAGCCCTGCTGGGTCAGACCGAAGGCAAGACAACAAGATACTTTTATCTCACTTCCACTCCCCTGCATCTGGCATTCTGAAGTAGCCTTTCAACCTTTGAACCACCCTCATGGAAGACACCAGACTGCGGCTGGGGTTTAACTTTATTAACAAAAATTGGCTACTTTTCATGAAAACTACTGGACACACCATCCCTACCAGTCTGGAGTAGGCAATAATAATAATAATAATAATAATAATAATAATAATAATAATAACAACAACAACAACAACAACAATAATAATAATAATAATAATAATAACCCTTGTGTAGCAGGGGGAGAGCAATTGTCCCTCTTCACCCCAGCACAGTGTCTTTCTTGTGGCTGTTGCTGGTGGTGTTCTCCATTCTTTTAGATTGTGAGCCCTTTTGGGACAGGGAGCCATTTAACTTTAATGTTATTATTTGCCTGTAAACCGCTTTGTGAACTTTGTGTTGAAAAGCGGTATATAAATACTAGTGATTGATTGATTGATTGATTGTAACCTACTTGTAACCTGTGTTGGACTTTCCCCCATAAACCTGTCCAATCCCCTTTTAAAGGCATCTAGGCCAAGTGCCATCTGGCAAGGAGTTCCACAGATTAATGAAATCTGAGTAAAAAAAAATTTCTTTTGTCTGTTCTCACTCTCCCTTTCTCTATTCTATCCACCCCATGCATAATTTTGTATGTCTCATTTGTGTCCCGCATCAGGTACCTTTTTTCTAGACTGAAAACCCCCAAATGTTGTAGCCCAGTGGTTCCCAAACTGTGGGTCAGAACCCACCAATGGGTCACAAGCCAATTTCAGGTGGGTCATGAAGCACCTATAGCAGCCATATTGAGAATATGGGAAGCTGGAAAGGGGGAAGGCTATCTGGTTGTTTTGCTTGTGTCAAGGTTGTAAATAGGCTTTTTTTCCCTTTTCTGATTCATGTTGATATTGGAAAATGGCTGATATTGGGAAATAGCCCAACTCAGGGCGCAATCCTAAACAGCGCTGGACTGGCGAGGCCAACAGGCCAGGGCCATATCCAGCAATGCTTAGGATGGGCTGGAGCCTCCCCATGGCAAGGGAGCATGCGCTCCCTTACCGTAGGGGAGGCTCCAGCCTCCCCTATGTGCTCCTCGGATCTGCACCCACTAAACTGGTTTTCTTCATGGGAGAGGGAGAGACAGCGGGAGTGACAGAAGGTGAATGAGAGATGGCGGGAGTGACAGGGCAAGTGAGAGATGGTGGGAGCGACAGAGGGTGAGGGAGAGACGGCAGGAGCAATGGAGGGCGAACAAAGGATTTGAAGGTACTATTTTACTGCTGTGTGGGCGTAGCTACATCAACATGGCTACATCAGGGGGCACGGTTGCATCAGGGGGCATGGCTACGGGCACCCCCAATGTTGAACTCAAGTCAGCTCCCCTGCTTGGAAGTGATGTTGTGGCAGGAAGTTACATCTTCAAGCAGGAAGTGCTGTCATTTTAAAATAATAAAATGACACTCCTGAAATGTAAATTAGCATTCTTGGACTGCAGCAATTGTACAACCATGAAACATCCCTGACAGAAAGCAAGATTAGGACAAAATATGATTTAAAAACACTGAACTAAAAACAATATTTAAAAAAAAAACCCTCACTTGAAAATTCCAACTGTTAATATTCACAAAAGGAATACAGCAAGAGTAAGGTCTGTAGTTTCCAAAATGGCTGTTCCCAAGCTTTCTGCGACCCACCTGACAACAGGTTGCGACCCACCAAATGTGTCCGAACCCACAGTTTGAATAACACTGGCCCAACTTATTGCTGCATTCTCAGGAAAGCAGTAGGCTCTGAAGTCACAATGACAGCACTTCCAGCTATGAATCACGTCCTGGAAAGATTGTCATTCTAAAAAGTGGGTCCTGGTACTAAAAAGGTTGCTACTGCAATAGCTCTCTCTCATCATAAGAGAGATGCTCCAGCCCAGTTTTGGTTGCTGTCTTCTGCACCTTGAAGAATTGTTTTCTGTACATATTTGCTATCACTATTAAAATGCCAATATGCATGGTGGTTCCCAACAAAAAAGAGGGCAGACCCTTGCCCTGAGGAGTCCACAATCTAGAAAAAAGACTCAAGAGAGAGATGATAGTGGGAGGAGGGTGAAGACTCAAGAGAGAGATGATAGCAGGAGAGGGTGAAGAGGAGTAGTGAAACAATAATTGGAGGACAATATGCGATGGTTTCATGTTCATGTGCTTAAACTGCATTTCAGTAGGAACGCATGCCAATGTATATTTTTATGCAAGTGTGTGACATGCACAGATATTGTAGAGATATCCGTATTGTACAAATTCAAATAGGGTTGGAAGCTGGAGGGCTTTTGGGATTAGGCATTCTGTCACATATTTTTGCAAGAGAGACATTCTGTAACACAGTCTCCAGAGTTTCAGACAGGGGTCGTTTCTCAACCTACCTAGTCATGCTGTCACGCATTTAACTTCTGCATGTAAAGCAGCTATGCTGACAATGAACTGTAGTTCATTAGTTCATGAACCATACCTCTTCCCTCTAGAGTATGGTTTGATTTTTCAGAGTTCATCCCCTGCCCCACATCCCAAGCAATTACATTTCTGCCTAGATTGTGTATGTAATATTTTGTCTCTAGTATGCACGTGTAGACGTTTATTTTTCATTTATTTGAAGAATTTCTATCCCGCCTTTCCCATGCCAACGCAAAAGCCCAAGGCAGCTTACATGGGCAGACTAGTCTAAACCACCGTTTTCAACGGGTTTTAAAAATACACACAATTCTTGTGATTCACCAAATCCGCAGTCCCAGATGTAGCCTTCACAGTGTGGTTCTCTCCTCTGGCTACGTGCTTTCGAGCATCAGCCCGCAGTCGTAAGTCTCTGAAAAGTCTCTGCAGCTTTCTGAGATCTTTTGGCGCTTCCTGCTGCAGTCTGCTGGCTTCCTGAGGGGGTCTGCTGGATTCCTCTGATGGCAGATAAGGTACCCCTTGCACCTAATCCCATTGATCCCATGGGATCAGTGGTTCATTATCTGCGAATTTGCTATCCTTGAGGATTTCCAGAAACCTAAGCTTAGCGGATAATAAGGACTGACTGTATTGACTGACCGACTTGTGCAAAGGCACAAGGATTATAGCCACAGTTTAGTGAATGGCTGGCTGTGACAAAGCCAACCAAGTTAGTTGACAATGGTGTATGTTGGGGTGCATAGGCTGTGATCTTTGGGGCTGTGTGTTAGGTGACAATGGGGATTATAGCCATACCTTTATTTTCATCTGGGAAATGTTGGAAGGAGTGTGTAAATATTTCTTTTTCTGGTGCACATGTCTTTCCGCGCTTGATGCATTTTGAGAGTTGACACATATCATTGTAGAGAGTACAAACTATGCTTCTGATTTCACTCACAAGGTGGCTTTAGACAACCAGCTACCCTAATCTGGAAGTCTCAGCCCTCCCCTCTCCTTCAGCAATAATAGAATTCTAGGGTAGCCTTTTAAAGTGGTGTCCTCTTCAATTTATCAGGGGGAAAGCAACTGTTCCCCTTCAACCAGCATGGCAACTTTTCTAGTGGCTTTTCCAAAGGATGCAATCCTAACCAACTTTCCAGCACTGGGGTAAGGGCAATGCAGCTCCAAGCTAAGGGAACAAACATTCCCTTCCCTTGAGGAGGCCTCCAGGACTGCCCCCCCCCAACTGCAACTGCACATGCCCCATTGGCACAGCTATGTCAGTGCTGGGAAGTGGGTTTGGATCGCATCCTGAAACTCATTCTTGGGGATTTTTTTCCCCCAACATGCCATAATGGTGGAAAATCCTGGAGGCCCTGTTAAAACCTCCAGGATTGCTTTCCGTTGCCACCTGGAGATGGACGCAGATTCCTGTAAACTCCAGGCCACCTCGTTCATGATGTTGCTTTTAGCAAAAGCTAAATCTTGTCATTTCACAGTGCTGGGCTGTGGCTAATTGACAATTCTGTATCAAAAAGTCTCTCTCTCTCTCTCTCTCTCTCTCTCTCTCTCTCTCTCTCTCTCT
>JAJKFI010000053.1:251355-270928 GCA_029204185.1 Lerista edwardsae | reverse complement strand
TCCCCCCCCCCCCCGCACATGGCATTGAATGTTTTGGGATAAAGATGGATGGAAATGGAGCACTTCTTAAGAACAGGCTGAGGGTTATCATTTTGCTACTTCACCTCAGGCTGGCCCCTGAGGGACCTGTTTTATTTCTGGCTGAGGCTTCTAAATGAGCTGGCTTAGTTTTCTCCCCTCAGGGTGAGGCTTGTACATGTGGTTACCTCAGGCGCATGACTGAAAAGCATGCCTCAAGCCTCCTCCTTCATGACAATGGGTCAGGGCCTAGAAGCCCCCCTTCTTCTCAGGCTGTGGCATGCAAGGGGACTTCAATTTTCCTCAAGCTGAGGACTCTAAATTTGCCTGCAGCTCCAGTTCCAGAACAGGGAATTTGTTTTTGAGTATGGGAGAAAGTGAATTAATGGTGACTACGGCGCTGTACTGAACACCCTCAGGCACCTCAGTTTTGTCATTTGATAAATGTTGACATTTTAAACCTGGACCCAAAGCATCTCTCACAGACATAGGGTTCAACCACTATGTTGTGGACAAAGACTTAACTGCTCTGGCCACCAGTTGAGATTTTCCCTCTAGGATAGAAACCTTGCATTTTAATGATTGTCCTTAGACTTTTCTAAGACTTTTCACACACACACACACACACACACACACACACACACACACACACACACACACACACACACACACACTCACTCACTCACTCACTCACTCACACTCACTCACACTCACAAAGCAGTTTATGTAATAAAAAGAATGCAAAATGGGAGCTGAGTCCAAATATTTAATGGCGCAACTCCCTGGGTCTGGGTACAGTTCTGCTCACCACATCTCAATAAGTACGTGTTGGAACTGGAAAAAGTGCAGAAGAGAGTGACCAAAATGGTTATTGGGCTGGGGCATTTATGAGGAAAGGCTACAGTGTATGGGGCACTTCAGTTTAGAAAAATGGCACCTGACACATTTAACAGTAGGCAATAGTGTGTGTGAATGCATGTGCCCATATGTCCACTTTCATGTGGCCAGAACCAGGATGGCATGATGTACATTGAAGGAGAGTTGCTTAATGGTGCCTTTTAAGTGAAATAACTGTGAAGTCACCAGTAAGAAATCTTACCAAAGCTCGATGCTCTTAATTAAATATTAGCTGTAATTAGCACTAAGAGCAAATGCTACAAATATTAATTTGAAGCTTGTGGAATGGCTGTCATTGTTAATGAGAAACAGTGGAGGTCTCTATAACATCTGTTTTTAGAACTCAAGGTAGCATAAAAATCATTAAAACAAATTGCACCTGTACTTTTGTCGCCTCATCTTATTCTTTAGCTTTAAAAAAAAAATCTGCTGACTTTCATTCAATTTCTAACAACTGATATTTTTCACGTCCTTTTGATAGGGCTCATGATATTTGATACCACATGATGTTAAATCCTAAAAATTGTTTTTAATTCCTGGCTGAATTTGGAGACGAGGTAGTTATGATTTCTCCCAGTTTATGGCTTTTCAGTGGTCCTTTTGTATGTCTGCCCGTTTTGTGGCACCATTGGAGAGAGGCAGTGGCATAGCTAAGGGATCTGTCACCTGAGGCAGTTGACCCTGCCAGCACCCCCGTAATTGTGCCTCTGGAAGGTGGTCTTCACCTCAACAAGAATGACCATGCAGTGCAATATTCACCCATCAGAAATGGTGACATTTGTTGGGACCAAAAGATTCTTTGCTAGTAGGGACTGGTGGGAAAAAGATGCTTTGCTAGTAGAAACTAGAAATCCTGCATCTGATTGTCTTTCACCTTTCTTAAATGTCTTGGGTATGGTTGCCATTTTGTCAGAAATGACCCTGTTTCTCCAGTTTTTTCTCTTCTCTTCCTGCTGGAAGGTGGCAAACGTTAATTTCAGTCCGTTTTTACTTCTGGTCATTGCCCTTTTAATGTGTTGCCTCTTCAGCATCAGGCTGTGCCCTAGATTTGTTCCCTGGGGTGTTTTTTTTTGGGGGGGGGGGCTTGCGCCAGTACCAGGCTCCATCTCAGGGTTATTTTCATGCATCTAACCTTGCAAAATTATTCTTGGGACAGGGAAAAGAGGAGGTGATGGTGCTTTGTGAGCTGGTCTATTGACCCCCTATACAACCCTTGAGAATGCGCATGTGTTCGACTGGAATTTTTAGAGATCCTTTTGAGGCGGGCAGTGGGATGCTCATACATGCATAAACTAGTCCCTGTGTTTCTCAAACTGTGGGTCAGGATTTTGCAACCCAAAATCGGTTGCAAATTTCAGCCAATTTCAGGTAGGTCACATAGCACCTAGCACAGCCATCATTGAAAATATGGGTAGATGGGACGCTGGAAGGGGGGGAGGGCTGTGTGATTATTTTGCATTTACTACAATGGTTTTGGCAGGAGAAGCATCCTAAAACTCAACTCCCCACCAGTAGTCAGCAGTCAATCAGTGCAGAATTCTGTCGCCTCCACTTACTCACTCTGCCTGCAGCGCAGATTGCGTCTCATTGTATCTGGATCAAGGCCCACATCTTTTCAATGCAATACATAGTAATGATGCTTACATGGAAATTACATTTTAAAAAATCATATTGAAAAAAGTTCCCCTTGTCAGCGCGTTCCACTCATTGATCTTTGTTCCTTGTATGGTGCTTGTATGGTGCTTGTATGGTGCTTGTATGACAATTGTGCCTTCTGTTCTTTTCTTTCAACAGGGTAATCAGGAACCTACAGCACCTCCTGACACCATGGCACAGCCTTACGCTTCGGCCCAATTCGCGCCTCCCCAGAACGGCATCCCAGCAGAATACACCGCACCCCACCCCCACCCGACTCCAGACTACACAGGCCAGACCACAGTTCCAGAGCACACGTTAAACATGTACCCGCCTGCGCAGACACACTCTGAACCAAACACAAGCGACACAAATGCACAAACTGTCTCAGGCACAGCCACAGTAAGTTTGGGTTGGTTGGTTGGTTGGGTTGGTTTATTTTTCCATATATATATATATAAATATATATATATATATATATATATATCTATGTATTCATATTTATATACAGTGTGCCTGAGTTTTACACAGGTTTGATAGCCACAGATTTCAGTAGAGTTGCCCACTAAAGGACCTCCCAGATGCAACTGGAGTTCCCGGAGTTGAGGAACATCTGGGAGGCTTTTCAGAGAATTTCCGGTTTTTAGCAAAATGTCCAGTTGTAAATGCTGCAGACAAGCACCTGCTGGAGGAACTCTCTGGTGAGATTTCTGAACACATTCTCTGCTGGCCTCAGAACAACCTCCGGATGTGCCTGAATGTGCTGTGGGTGCATTCAGAGGTTTAAAGGGGCCTAAATCTATTGATTCAAAAATCCGCTGATTGTTGTATTCATGAGGCTTCTGCATCATGCCAAGTACCTGAAAAATATTCATTCTGGCTCTAAAGATTAAGGGTACATTAGAAGGAGCTGCCCTGTTCTGTTGGATGGAGTTACAAAGTTGAAAACTGCATGTCAAAATATTAATCCCAATATATTTGCACATATATCCGCAGAGATTCTGTTGGCCACCATAACTTTTACTAGTCTTACACCTCTGTTTATTTTTGTTTTAAAAACTGCACCATGGTGTTATTTAGTACCATGTACATTGAGGACATAATTTTTCTTATTGTTTGTGCAAGCTGGGTTGGGTGTGTGTGACAGACAGACAGACAGACAGACAGACAGAATGAGGGCGCAGTCCTAACCAACTTTTCAGCACTGACATAGTTGTGCCAGCAGGGCATGTGCTGCATTCTGTAGTGAAGTAGTAGTCACGGTGGCCTCCTCAAGGTGAGGGAATATTTGTTCCCTTACCTTGGAGCTGCATTGTCTGTATCCTGGGGCTGGAAAGTTGGTTAGGATTGTACCCTGAGAAAGAGAGATGTTCGTTCAGCACGTGAAATTCTCCTACTTGCGATTAAGACCTATATTGCCATAAATGTTGCCTAGTTTCCAGTCAGCATTGGGAAAAAATGCCACTATACCAGGGAGGAGGAGGAGAAGATCTTCTTCCTAGCACTTGGTTCCCAGTAGATTTCTTTCTTGAAAACTTCCACCTCCTGGAGATGATTAGGATGACATCCAGCAGCTTGAACAGCTGGGTGTTTTAACTTTCATCCTCTGTTACCAAGAATCAGCACTTTACAAGGTTGGTGTGTGATTATGCACCTAATTCAGCAAACGGTTGTTGTTGGAAGCCTGGACAGCTGGCAGCAATCTACCTAAGCACAATTCAGGACTCATGTGGCTTTAAGATTTTCTAAGACCCAAATCCTAACCAACTTTCCAGCACTGACATAGCTATGCCAATGGGGCATGTGGTTCATCCTGCAGTGGGGTGGGTGGGAGGGGAGGCAGTCACAGAGGCCTCCTCAAGGTAAGGGTATGTTTATTCCCTTACCTCACAGCTGCATTGTCCTTACCCCGGTGCTGGAAAGTTGGCTAGGATTGTGGCCTGATACATAGCGCGGGGCAGGGGGGACTTCTAGCAGAGAAACCTGAGTTGCCATTTTCATGTTTCTTTCCAGTAGGAGGTGGGAGGGAATAACATGAAGTCTACATCAACCAGATATTAGAGAGAACAGAGGGAAAAGGGTGTCGTCCATAGTGCATGCTTTTAGCCATGTATTTTTTTCCCTAAGAAATCAAACTAAATATGCATGAAGGGGAGGGGACTGTTTCTATTGGGTTCCATTAATTCAGAAACTAGTGTTCTACTGAACGAAGGGTCTTTTGGGGGGGGGGCATTTGTTGTCATGCATCTAACAGCCCAATCCTCTGCAGATTTATTCAAAGTCCCATTGTATTCAGTAGGGCCCACTCCCAGGAAAGTGTGCATAGGATTGTACCTTAAGGCAGTGGTTCCCAAACTGGGTGTTGAGACCAGTGGTGTCATTCTATAATGAACTAGCGGAACGGTGGGCGGGACACCGCGTGATTGGCTGCGCGGTTCTGACGCGTCGCCACCGTTCCGAGCCCCGCGCGGGCACCCCTGGCTTCGGAGGGGGTGCCCGCTTGCCTGGGTGGCGCGCTGGGTGCTGCGGAGAGCCGCGGAGGGGCCCGCCACCTGGAAGAAGCCCTCCGCGGCGGAACAGCAGGCGGCGACGCGTCGCGGGGCCCCTGTCAATCAAGGGGTAAGTCCCGCCTGCGTTCCGGCACTTCATTATAGAATGACACCACTGGTTGAGACCCACCAGTGGCTCACGAGTCAGTTTCAGGTGTGTTGTGAAACACCTAGAGCAGCCATATTGAAAATCTGGGAAGATAGGATGCTGGCAAGTGGGAGGGCTGTGTGGTTGTTTTGCTTGTGTAACGGTTGTAAATAGTCTTTGTTCTTTCTGATTCACTTTGCTATTGGAAAATGATTAAGAAACATTGCTGCATTCTCAAGAAAGCAGCAGGCTCCAGTGTCACAATGACAGCACTTCCGGCCCTGATATCACTTCTGGTGGGTCCCAGGCAGATTGTTATTCTAAAAAGTGGGTCCCGGTGGTAAAATGTTTGAGAACCGCTGCCATAAATTATATAAATAAAGTGTATTCATAGCTACTGGCAGATGCTGTGGTCAGTGGCATTACAAGGTCAAGGTGTTGGGGGTCGGCCGCCCCTGGCATGAGGCTCAACAGGGTGAGACATGACACTGCCTCCCTTTAGCAATCTTCAGGACCACTTGCTCTCTTCAGGACCACTTGCAATCTTCAGGACCACCAGGTGCTCTTGCCTTTGAATGTGTTTTCATCACCTGTGCTGAAATGGCCTGGAAGGGAGGTGATGCATTTAAGCCAATGCTAAAGCACGTAAGCTTGGGATGTGTGTAATGTAATTATGTCATTACATCAACCCTGAACTTCTGGAAGCTTAGTCAAATGTAAGCGCTGCTGCTCTGACAAGAACTCCTCTGGCTCCTGTACACAACTTTCTCTTTCTGATGGCCAGAATGGCAGCACTGGTGCAGGATAGTGTGGGTTAAAAACATGCCATATCCAGGAAGAAACACAACACCCTCCAAGATAAAAATAGGAGTATGGGAGAAAGTAGGATAAAAATACTATAAATAAATACTAGGGCAGTGATTCCCAATTTTTTAGCATTGAGACCCACCTAAAAAGAAGGCCCACTTTGCCAGCCACCCAGGCTTCTGTGGCTATCACGGTGATTGGGCAGCAGTGCTCCCCCAAGTAGCAAGTTGTTTAATCCTTGATGCATGTGGCCTAATCTAGTTTTGCGAACCACCAAAAATTGGAACTTGACCTGCTAGTGGGCTGCGGACCCACAGTTTTGGAACCGCTAATCTAGGGGGTGTGTGTGCACATGTGTGTGTGCATGTGCATATATTTGATTTATATCTTCATTTTCTCTCAATTTGGGGCACATGTGCAAAACCTATTTCAGCATTCCAACACTGAGAGCGCAATCCTAACCTAGAGTTAGGCCGGCACAGTTAGGCCAGCGACGTTTGGCCGGCAAAGGGACACCATAGGTATGTTTGGACCACTCTCAGTGTCAGAAAGGCTATGCACGATCCTCCCTGACTCCAAGAGTGATCCAAGTGTGCTTTACGGTGCCCCTTTACTGGCCAAACTTTGCTGGCCTAACTGTGCCGGCCTAACTCCAGATTAGGATTGTGCTGTGAGACATCCTGTTGAAACGCAGTCCAACAAGAGGACCAAAGGGACGCTGGAATTTCAGCACAGTTTCCGAGTGGAATGGAGGGACTGCGCTCACTCCTGGATAATATGAGACTGGCCTTTGTGTGCCGACTGTTCAGCACAGCCCTCGATATCTGATGAAGTGTGACGCAGCGGCAAGTGGAGGCTCTAGCGGGCCCGGAGCCCAACATGAGTCTGCTTCTGTTTCCCTGGGGCCATCAAGCTGAGTCATTCCCTTTTTTAAGAGCCAGAAGTGGGGGGGAGAAAACAATACACACAACCCCCACCCCCACCTAAAAGCCCAGGAATGCCTCAGCTTGCTTTGGTATGGCAGGCAGGCGAAGCAGCAGAAGGGAACTGTGCCTCCTCGAAGCAGCAGAAGGGAACTGTGCCGCCTTGCGTTTCCCCAAGTAGGAATATTCAGAGGGCAGCATCTTCCCCTGGGGGAAGAAATTATTCTGCATTACAATATACTCGATATGTCAACATTCAGGCTGCTAGGATTAAGCCAAGCTGCCTCCCTCCCAGACTTAACATACGGAATTCTTCTCTTGCCAATAACAAGCTCTGATAGGGAACATCAGTAAAATTTCGTGTTGACTTCCCATTTTTTTCCAGATTCCTTCTGTTTGCAGCCAGACATCTCAACTGCCAGCACCCTGCCTACTAAATCATACTTTGAAAGGTGAAACAGCATTTTTTTTATGTAGTCTAAACTGCTACCCACTGAGGCTGGCTGCTTGGACCAGGAGGTGGGGGTTGGTTCCAGGGTATTATATGTCATCTCCTACCCCAGCTGCTCTTTTAAAAGACAACCTGACTTTCTCTGTCCCTTGGAGCAATTCGGAACTATGAAAAGCAAGCTGAATCACTCCCTTCCTAAACCTGGCAGGGAGATCTGAACAATACTTATAAATGGATAACATCATACTGCCCAGCCTGAAGAACAGTGGAGATGGCACAAGATCGTATTGCAGTTTTAACAGTACCTGAGAATATTGTGAATTTAAACTGTGTGTGTGTGTGTGTGTGTGTGTGTGTGTGTGTTAGTAAAAAGGCGCAGTGGTGTTTTTCAGACTTTTTCAGCATGTTGAAAACCGGTATGCAGAAATGGTATGTTATAAGGAAAGCTGGTCAAAGATTTTCCAGTCTAGTGATTGATGCATGCCAAATATGTTAGTCTTTTGTGTAAGGACAAATCATGCGTGCATGGTGTAAAATAGGATTTTTTCCCTTTTTAGGGAGAACTAAAATCAAGCCCCACAATTGGAAAGCATCTCATCCAACCCTTGCTCAGTGCCTCAAAGTACACAGTTTCACATGCATTTTGCAATGAAACTATTATAGGTATTACCAAGGAACCAGTAACGTATGGGGCAGGCAGGTGCTAAACTCTTCCAGGTGCCTAACCCTGCTGCATAATTTGCTTCTCCCACTTGCCATCAAAGCCAGTGATGGTGGCGGGAGGAATGCAGAGGAGACACCTCTGTGTTCCTCCTGCCGGTGGGAATGGCTCCAATGGCAGGGAGAGGGGCGGATTACAGCGTGCAGACGGATGCCCAGCAGAAATTAGCACTTCCCATCTGTCTGTATGCGACTGCAGGGAACAATCCTGGAGCAAAGATTCAGAATCAGAAGGCTTAGGGCACAATCCTAACCTGGAGTTAGGCCATCCTCCCTGACGTGCGCCATCCTCCCTCCTAGAGTGGTCCAAACGTGCTTTACGGTGTCCCTTGTGCTGGCCAAATTGTGCTGGCCTAACTGTGCCAGCCTAACTTCAGGTAAGGCTTGCACTCATAGTCAGGGCCAAACTATGGTTGAATGCCAAAGCAATCATAGGATCTTAGAAATGCAAAGGGCCTTGGAGGTCATCTAAATTAACCTGCTACTCAATGCAGGCAACTACTGACAGCCTCTGCTAGGAAACTTACTTTTTTTCCTAAGCAAAAGCTAACCTCCTACAATTAATCTCCAAAGGTTAATTTCCTAAACAAAGATTAATCTCAGGTAATTTTGGGGTGCCACTGGGCTCTCTCCTTTTACCATTGATTCTTTTACTGCTGGGCCCTGCCTTGGAATGAGATTCTTCCCCCACCTCCATTTTTCAAACTTTGGGAATATTGTAACATCAGCAGACACTCAGGAATCGTAAGGGTTTTTCTGGCGGGGACGACGACAAATTTCACCTAGCAATCCTGTTACTCGATATGATTTTTACACTACATAGAGTACAACACAGCATTTTCCAAACTTTTCCATCTGGCAGCTCCCTTGACCTACTGAGCCTTGGGGCAGAAAAGTGGAATTAAAATTCATCAAATAAAACAAACAAATAAATAAATAAATAAAATAATTTCTTGCCCATTGTTCAAAAGGTGCTGGAGAGGATGACAGTTTCACACGTACTTCCAGAAGACTCTCTGGCCCTAGTAGATAAATGTGAGAGGCAAGGAGTTCGAAATGGAGGAATTCAGCTATGCAGACCTGAGTCAGGACAATTCCATGTTAAACACTTGCTATTACTTGAACCAGGGGGTAAAGTTTCCCAACCACCCCAGGCTTCATGTCTCAAAAATTCTTCAGTTACAGCAGAGAAGCAATTGAATCCAAAGATGCTTCCTTCCTTCACAGAAGGGCTATTTTATGTCTTATGCTAGAGCAACATTCCACAAATTGTAGGTGACATTCCACAAATTGTCCCACCAGTGAGTCCCAAGCCCATGTGCAGTGGGCCTGACAAATGACTTCTGGTTTGCAGATGCAACTTCTGGCTGATTCTGCAGGCCATTCTGAGGCCCATGGAGGCCAATAGAGTGCGACACCAGCTCAGCAGAACCCCAAAGAGGCCCTCTGGCCTTCCCAATAAAGGCATGGTGGCACTAAAAGGAGTTGCAACCCACCATGTTGCGACCCACCATGGAAGATGAGGTTCCCCTGCTTGGGAACTGCTGTGCTAGAAATAAAAACTAAGGAAACAAAATCTTAAGATGCTGTTTCACTTTCTGTGTTATACAAGAAATGTGGGAATGACTCTAGAAGCACCTGTTTCAGCAATGCATGCAGAGCAGTGCCAGGTTTTTCTGCTGCTCAGAACCAAACCACTGTTAGCAATATCAATGCTGCATTTTTGTAAATCTTGCACACTAAAGTTGTCCTTTTTCACTGGAATTCATTAATTTTCTAAAAGTGCTAAGGCATAAATAAATATAGTTTTTTTTTTAATCACCATACTATAAAGGAAAGGGCATGATGAATGTAAAAGTGTACAAGGAACAGACTTCAAGGATGAAAAATGCAAAGTACTGCAGGGAGTTATATTGACAGGTTGGGCTTTGCCAGCTATCTGATTGGTCTCACTGAACAAACGGCACTATCCCTTTTCATCTTTGTTCATGACAACTTTTGTTCAGTATTCTCACTGATGGATATAGTACCAGATGGCTGGAAATCTAAGGCCTGATTTGCTAAGCATGGACTAGACAATGGTGTCTGAGCAATTCTGGAGAGAACTTTATCGATTAGGTGTGCCATACAAAATTTATCTTCTTGTCCAGTTGATTTAACTCTATAAAAAATTGTAAACCAGGAAGCAGCACTTGCAAAGGCACTTTGCAAGGAGGCACTTGCACATTTATTCAGTGTGCTAATGCATTCAAGAGGTGGGTGGTGACACATGGGAATCAGCCCTTCCCATGAATAGAAGAATCCTCTCACATGCGAAATGGCATATTTGCACCCTGCAGACAAGGCATGGCGGTTTCTTGAAGTAAGCAAATGTGCAGGTAGCTAATCTTCCCATCCCATTTTCCATTGTTTCAGTGACTGTGATTATACATCTGCTTCCATCAGAAAAGGAGTTTAAAACCTCTGATGATGATGATGTTGAATGTCTAGAGATTCCGCTCTAAACCTTAGAGGCACCAGCACAATTTCATGTACAACATCTGTTTTTTCCAAGAATTTGTCTGTGCAGTGTAAAGAGAGCAGAAGGTGACGGATGTAAATGAAGAGGTTTCTGATGTTTAGCAGAATCTATGCACCATGAAAGAGTGATAAACTTTAGAAAATAAAATTGACAGTCTCTGTTTCCTCCTGGCCAATAAAATGAAATCCTGGAACAGCATTTTAAAAAGGGCTAACTATGCAATAATGATGTGGAAGGTGCATCAAAGAGTCAGCCAATAGGTATTTCAGTGTGTCCTCAGGGATGGAAACTAGACAGTGATAATCTGATTTAAGGGACAGCAATAGCGGATGACAAGGGCAGCATGATCGTATTTGTGGCAGAAGAAGTAGAAAGTGATGAAAAGAATGGTGAAGAAATTATTTCTGTGCCGTCAGATGAGTGACAATGACTAACAACTTATTGCCATTGCAATCCTAAAACAATCAGTGGTAGATGTCAAACCATGATGACTACTGAACAGTTACATAACACAGTAACAAAAATTTCAAGCCATGAATAAAATCCAACAAAGTAAAGTATATTTGATTGACCCTTTGATTACAATAGAAGGGCTTAACTTAGATAGGATCGTGCTCAGTTTTTCTTTTTCTTTTTTTTGAGCTATACTTTTTATGTCTAGAAAATAATTGGCATTCCTAAACATATTTTATTTATCTAGGCAAATTTTACCATCCCTCCCCCCCCCCAAAAGGGTTGCACAAGGCAACTTACAGATAAAGGACAAATTCAATAAAATCCCAAGGACAATTCAAATAAAATAAAAGATTAGAAGCATCTACTCAACCATGCAAAACAGTTGAGAGGTAAATGGATAGCATAAACACAGTATAAGCACAGCATAGAATAGTCCTGTATGCCCTCAGCATGGAATAATTTGAAAATGGCAATGTGCCATGCACCTAGGAGTGCAATCTTAGCTGATGTCAGAGGGTGACAATATGGGGCAACTCCCAGGGCCATGAGGTCAACAGGGAGGAGGTTGAAGGAAGCTTGACTCAACTGTTCAACGGGCAGCACAATCCTAATCTGCCCAGGGGCAGGCAGGCTAGCTGGCATGCACTACATCCTGCCCAGGGGAGGAGGCTGCTGGAGCTCACGGTGGGGCAAGGGGATATTTGTCCCCTTAGCCCAGGTAAGCCCCAGGCAGCCCAAGGGGCTGCTTGAATGCTCCCTCGAGGGGAGCCCAGGTCTACCCGCGGTCGTTTCTAGTGGATAGACCTGGGCTCCCTGTGGCTGGTCCCAATGGGTAGACCTGGGCTCCCATGGGGGCGCACTTCTATTGGGTGCCCCGGGCGCCATTTTGACGAGGTCCACCCCTGCTTATGATCTTATGGCAAATTTGTGAATGTGCCTTAAGGCCCTGGGCCAACGCAAGCAGCATGTGTCAGCTCAGGACATTAAAAATGCATCATAAGCCATGTGGAAATGCATCCTAAACCATCTTTCTGTCTGCTGGTTCTTTCAACACTTCAGGAGGGCTGTTGATACTTACCTGTTTGGAGATTTCCAAGACTGCAATTACTAGCAGAAATCATCCTTTAACTTGAAAGGGAGTACCTTGAAGATTTAGGTAGTGAGTGAACAGTAGCATGTTTGAAACAACATTTGGAAGAAGAGGGTAGTGGAAGGAAACCCATATCAGGCATATTTTGGTGAACAGTTAGGAATTAAAGGAACATAAAAGAAACAGAAATAGGAGGAGCCATAAGAAGCCTATAGATGAGAAGGATGTGGAAAGGTCATCCTAAAGGAGTCCTTTGGAGCAAGTGAACTGCAAAATCTTCCCTTCAGTTTTAAATAGGGTTCCACCTTCAAAATAATCACAACAGGACTGCTGGCAACAAATCTCATTAAGGGCAAACAGGAAGAAGAGGAATGAAAAGGACACAAGAGGGAGCCAAACTGTCGCCCCGGACAGGGGGCCAGTTGCGGCAGGACCCCAAGCCAGGACCTGGGGCGCGACGCAGGGCGGCCCTTACCTGCAGCTGGAAACACCGGGGCGGCCACCCAATGGGCGGAGGACACCGGGGCTGCTGGAGGCACCCCCACAGCCAGGCCCTGGTCCTAGTGGGCCGGCTGCAGGGAGGATGAACAAGCCCCAGTGCCGCAGCCGGGCTCGGGCGAGGAGGTAAAACCCCTCGCCGCCGGCCCCGGGCTGCGGGAAGGCGGCGACGGGCTGAAACGTGGGCTGGAGCTCTTGCCTGGCCTCCCTCCACAGCCCAGACGCCAGCCAAGCCTCTGGCGAGGGCCAGGGCATTCGGCGGACCTCCTCTGGCAGGCGGCGCGCCCACACAGGCTCTCGCGAGCGTCAGGGGATGCGCTCGGCTTCTTGCGAGAGCCAGCGCGACCCCCAGAACTCTCGCGAAAGCTGGAGTGCTCGTGAGAGGACTGGGGCTGGGCCGGTTCGCAGAAGCGCTCATAAGGCCGCCGGCCGGCTGAGGAAGAGGTCACTCCCTCTTGCGCTGGCCAGCCACCGAGGGGGTAGCTCCAGGAGGCTTAGGTCCTCCCACCCCTTCAGGGCCAGAGCGCCCCTATTTGGAGAGGCGAGAGGGCCAGCACCGAGCGAGCTGGCTCACCCCATCGGGGGATGCAGCCCACGCCAGCCCGAGAGGTGCCCCCCCCACCAGGACGCCATCAACTGGGTGATCCCGGGTGCCGGGCATTCCCTGTGCATCTCCCTGACGCCCACAACCCACGGCCTCAGCTTCCGCCTCGCCACCAGGGGACGAGACGGTGCCACCTTTCTATGTGAACCAACCCGGGGCCCCTGTGCCTGAAACAAGGGGCCCACGAAGGTGAATGCGCTGTCATCAATAAAGCATCTGTGTACCCGGAAAACCTCTGCCAGAGTCATCTTTTCACAGCATTGCGAGGCCACCTGCCAGGGGCGCTACACGTGCAGGTCAGTCGAGCCCCCAGGTCCACCCCCATGCCCCGCCATGGACATACACAAACAAAAGCAGGTTTTCACTGTTTGCTTGAAGACGAGGTAGCTGGAACCAGCTGGGCTTCCCAAGAGGGAGCTTCACATTTGTAGGGTCACCACTGAGAAGACCCTAACATACATCCCTGCCGATCAAATTTCAGTTGGCAAGGGGACGTGAAGCAGGGACTCTGAGGGTAAACACAAAGTGTGAGCTGATTTATGTGGGAGGAATTGATTCCAAGGCAGGCAGAGCTTTCTAAGTAACAGCTGGCACCTTGAATTGTGCTTCAAGAAACACAAAATCCAACACAGATCATAGAGCATAACTGTAATATGAAGGTCTAGTCGAGAGGGTTAAAGCCACAGTAATGCCCGAAGATAAGATCTGAAGGTCGCCAGTTTGAGAACACCGGAAGCTTCCGTGTGCAGCAGACCTCAAGAATGCAGCTGATAAGATCTGAGCTGTCTCAGCTGCCTGTGAGAGAGGAGTTGTGCTGGGCCAGCTGCTCTTTGGTGGGAGCAAAGAAGCAGTTTTATCAGCCAGCAGAAGGCAATCATGCAGCTAGAAAGAAGGACTGGACGATGAAAGTGTCATCTGCATGTAGTTGTTCTTGTAAGATTAGAACCTTGTGATTTGTAAAAACGCTTGCGGTTTAGAAAATGCCTGCCTATGTAAACTGCCTTGAATTAAAGTCAAAGGAGCAATCTGATGACCAAGAAAGGCGGTATATAAATACCAAATATAATATTATTATATTAATATACTCTGGCCAGTGTGCACCCAAAAGACCCTGGCAGCTGCTTTCTGCAGTAGCTGCAGTTTTCAAGGGCAGCCGGGGCCAGTTCATTCACAAGGCCAACGGAAGACTAGGGCAGTATAGTTTCAGGCACCTCCCACCTCCACCGACCTGCCCCCATCCCTCTCTTCCTCTTCCCACTGCTTGGACTTGAAAAGAAGGAGGGAATACAGTCAGATCACTGCATCTGCATGTCTGGCATCCATAGATTTCACTCACTGTGGATGCTGTGGATACCGGGGTCTGCTTTTAAAAATGCTTAAAAATTGTCAACATATGTTTCCGCACCTTCCACATTTCAAATTTCATCCACATGCTTTCCTCTTTTTTTTGATTTCATCCAACATTCCACAATGAAAGAAAAAGTGGATTATTAATCTGTGGAACTCTTTGCCACAGGAGGTGGTGATGGCGTCTGGCCTAGGTGCCTTTAAAAAGGGATTGGACATATTTCTGGAGGAAAAGTCCATTGCAGGCTACAGGCCTAGATGGGTGGTGCAACCTCAAAGGTAAGCTACCTCGGAGTGCCAGATGCAGGGGTGTGGAAGCGTGATGCGAGTAACTTGTTGTCTTGTGCTCATCTGGTGGGTCACTGTGAGACACAGGAAGACAGACTAGATGGGCCTTTGGCCTGATCCAGCAGGGATCTTCTTATGTTCTTACTTTCTTTATGGTAGTCATTGGTCTTATGTTTATTTTACTTATATTTCTGTTTGTTTAGGTTTTGCATGTGTTTTGTAGCTAGTAATGTACTGCGTGACCCCCCCTCCCTTGACCCGGCCTCACCAGGAATGCATCACCTAATCCATTCTGGGGTGTGCCAGGGCCAAGGGAGGCAGTTGTACAGCCTGAAAGTGGCTTCTGGGAGCTCAGAAAACTGCCCTGCAGCTCTGAAAACAGAGCAATGTTGCAGTGTGAAGGTGGGGAAATGTATTTTCTGACTTATTTTGTCTATGTTAAGCCTTTTAAAAAGCAGACCCAATATCCGCATATATTGGTCTCCACAGCAAGGGGCAGAACTGAACCTCAATGGATACCGGGGTGCATGCAGCGGCGACTTACCTTTGAGTAGCAGTCCGCCCGTTGCGTGACGCCGTGTCCCGCCGGGGCGGGCAGGAAAGCGGCGGAACACGGCGTGACGCAACGGGCGGACTGCCGCTCAAAGGTAAGTCCCGCCCAGCGTACCGGCTGAATGCCGCCACTGTGTGCGTGAGTGAGTGAGTGAGACTACTTGGACTTGGACTGGCCCTAAGAGCAGCCCCAATTGGCCACTACCAATGTCTACTTTCATTCTCTGTAGTTTCAGTACGGGTGACTTCTGCACTTTCCCAGTGGACTCGGGGCATACAATTTTCGTTGGGAGGAAGGAAGAAGAACCTCCCAGCAGTTGTATATGTTCTGCTGAATAAACAAGCTGTAAGTTTCCAAGTGGACTTTGGCACAGTGAAAGAGCTAATTTATAGCTTAAATTGCATTTGACCTTCAACATCTTGGCTTCGCATTATAACACTTTAATTAAAATTGATCCTTACCTTGGATTATTATGTGAAAGGTAATTCCTTTTTTCACTAAATATAAGAGGAATCGCTGTGCCAGGCATAGCTCAGTTAATGATGTATTTTCCTCCTTGTAATTGGCATGCTTGTGGTAGCTTATTTGCAGCTAGAAAGGAGTTGTCAATCGCAGTGACACATATAAAATTGCAGTGTAATCTTGTAAGCGTGGTACTTTGCATCAGAGTGACTTTTCAGGTGATGATATCTTGGTCTTTGGAGCCATGCAGAGTCTTGAGTTATCGTGAATCTTGCTGTGGTAGTGTAGCAAGGAAAGAACACTCAAGGCTACAGATGTGTGAAACATTTCTGCAGATGTTTCCATTTTGGGGGTGCTTTTCCAACCAGCCAGAGGTGTCACTAAGGTTTGTGTCACCAGCACAAGACCCATTGCATCACCCCCATGATGGACCTCCTCCCATGTGTGGTCCACCTTACTGAATAAATTACAATATAATATGCACAGTCTAATTACAGTGGCATCACTGCAGTGGTGTTTCTAGAGGGGGGCAAAATGCTAAGTTTTTCAGGCTCCTAAATGCCTTTGTATAAAACCCCTTCCCCTCGTGTGGTTCTCTCTTCTAGCTGTGAACTTCAGCAGTCAATCGTAAGTCAATCCTGGACAGTCCTCAAGGTTGTACTCTGTTCTTTTGCCAGCTTGTCTTCTCACACATTCCCCTGCAACTTTCACGTTGACTAATTAGCTCATCAGCAACTCGGTCCTGCCACAAGAGGTACAACAACTTGTCACAGCCTGACATTCCATCTCCCATTCAAAAACAAGTCCACCGATTCTCCTCAATGTGGCTGCTGATTCCCCCAATTCTATTCCCTGTATTCTGAACTGACCCTTCTGTTGTGACTACATACCTTTTAGAAAAACCAAAGCCCACAATTAACTGAACTTCCATTCCTATTGAAGGCAGTCCAAGCAGAAAAAGCTCTCGGAGCCTTGAGCCAGGGTTGACTGGAGAAAAAGAGAATCTTCTTGGCTCCAAAAAGAATTGCTTTGATGGAGGCTAGAAAGATATTTCCGAAAGAACTGATGGGATTGTGGGAGAGATGCTACGGAACGTGTGGTGTCCTCCCATCATCCTGCCAAAATATTCGCTTATGTCAACATATATGGAGAAGAACCACAAGTCCCCTTCCCATGATGGGGAAGTACCAGATTCAAGCGGATACCCAACACCATGGTGACCCACACACAAATGCACTTAGGACAGAAAATATGGTTTGAAGACTGATGATGCAGCAGTTCTGCTGAATCAATGTAGTTTGGATAGGAGGCCACCTGTAAATTCCTCCATGGGTGCTGCCTTAGCTCCATGATGGATTAAAGGCAGGTAACCCTGTAATACATCTATATATATAAAAACGGACGTATGTGTGTATGTTCCTTATACACGTCTCCGTCCCTTGACCCACGGCCACGAAACTTGGCACACACGTTCCTTGCAGCCTGGAAGGAATCACTGCGGGGGTCAGACCCCCCTACACCCCCCGGTTTTCGGGGAGGGGGCCCAGATCGTCGGGAACCAAGGGGATTGCATGGGGCTACAGGTCTGCTGCCACCCTGTGGTCACAGACGATTCTGCAGGTTATGTGGGAGGGCTGAGCAGCTCAGCTACCAGACAGAGGGAGAACAGAAAGCGAAACTAAATGCTTTGCCTGTGTTGCCTGACTGGCCCAGGGTGGAAAGAGCAGGATCCAGAGACTTCCAGCACCCAGTCGGATCTGAGAGGGGCCTATGTCCAGGGAGCTAACTGGCCACCTCTGCCTGTTTCTCATACTGCCACATGAGGATCGCAGGGCTGTCCTGCTACAGGACCTGCAGACAGTAAGTGGGACCTTCATATTGCTCTCTTGGGTTAGGGTGTCCCTGTTTCCTCATGCATTTCACAGTGATAGTGTGCGTTTCGGGTTCCACGTCAGCAATACTGTGTTATTTCAGGGACGAGTTCTATATGTCTATGGATCTCACTGTGTCATACTTTTGAGGGAGGTTTGTATATTTGTGTGTTGTGTGTATGTTCCACCATTACTCTGGAACGCCTGGAACGATGTTCACCACACGTGGTGCACTTATTCCTTACGATCTGGACAGATATGCTGTGGGGGTAGGGCCCCCCTTACGCCCCCAGAGGTGGGGGTGCACTGCAGAGCAAACCCATTCCTCCTCCTAATAGAGCCTGGGGATAATGTCTGCTCCCGGGCAACGCCGGGTCACAAAAAGCTAGTAATAAATAAAAGAGCATTACTCTAAATTAGTATTCTATTTGAAATCAAATGACACTTTTGTGCACTTTCCAAGCAAATGTCTGCCAAAAAAACTCAGGAGGCTTTATGAACCAGCAGTCTGATTGTTCACAGAGGCTCAGCTAAACCCACTCATAGAGGGCTGAACAAAAATAATCTGCAGCCACTTGCAAACATTCAAAAGGGAGAAAGCTGATCTGCTTGCAAAGGTTCAAACATTTGCAAGAACTTTTATTTTTGTCTCACTTCTGCTCATAAACATTAAAGCAGCAGAGTCAATATTTCAAACTCCCTTGCTTACAACCACTCTAATCTCAGTCCAGAGAAACCTGATCATAATTCAGTGAGGATACATGCTAAAGACATACACATACTTTTTCTTCTGGGATAAAAGAAGAGAGTGTTTTGTTTTTTGACAGGAGAGAGATAGAGGGCATAATCCAAGGCCCTGCCTTGGGCTGACACGAGCTGCTAGAGTCAGCCCAACGGCAGCAGCACAGGTACGAGAGCGCTGACCGGCACCCTTGATAATAGTGTAGAAGCAGCTTACAGCTGTGAGGCTTGGAAAGGCTTCAAGGTTGCAGAGCTCCGGCAAGGAATCACTCAGACAACAGAGATTAGGGTAGCAAGAACTTCTATATTCTCAGAAGAAGGCTTCTTGCAGCAAAGAACAGCAGACAGGTAACAGGTACAGCAAAGCTCCTCCAACAGCAACACTTACATCTCCAGCAATTAACCACAGGTGTTTCTGGTCTTGATTAAATAGTCCCCAGCATCCAATCAGAGATCAAATGATCTCATCCCCAGGCTGAAGCTGAGTCAGAATGACTCAGCACTTTACTGCTGGTCTGCTAGGCCTGAATGACTCAGCACTTTACCCCCTGAGTCGGCCTAGTGTTAGGCCTTTCCCCATTCAGGCCTGTAAATTTCCAGGGACTTCCTTCAGTATCCCCTCACATCAGTGTAGCTAGCAGCAGCATTGGCCCAACAGAGCGCTGCTGGACTAAGCCAGCGGCATAACGCTCCTGCACCAGCCGATTTCAGCTGGTGCAAGGGTGTTTCTGGGAGGGAGGGAGGGAGGGCATTTCTAGGTGGGGGATGAGCAGGCCGGGAGACATGCCAGCCTCCATGCCAGAGGGGGTGGAGTTGGGATACGGCCATTAGGTATGCAGCCTATATTAGATTCAGGCGCAGATTTGAGGAGCCCATTGAGGTGGCTGATGCCTATCCCGGGGTAAGAGCGTGAATGTGCCCAGGGAGGCTTCAAGTGGCTTGAACTGGTGCTGGATAAGGTGCCACCCTGTTGGCCTTCCCGTTCCACCGCAATTTAGGACTGCATCCAGAGAGAGAGAGAGAGAGAGAGAGAGAGAGAGAGAGAGAGAGAGAG
>JAJKFI010000053.1:189486-246355 GCA_029204185.1 Lerista edwardsae | reverse complement strand
TGTGTGTGTGTGTGTGTGTGTGTGTGTGCGTGTGTGCCCGTATATACACAACACGTCAAATTTGTAGAGTTGTACATTCCAGGAATCAGTGGAGTATTTTCCCAAACACCTGTTTAAACTAATCAAATCTATATATATATAAATGGACGTGGGTGTGTATGTATGCGGGTATGCGGGTATGCGGGTATGTATGTTCCTTATACAAATCTCCGTCCCTTGACCCACGGCCACGAAACTTGGCACACATGTTCCTTGCAGCCTGGAAGGAATCACTGCGGGGGTCAGACCCCCCTACGGCCCCCCGGTTTTCGGGGAGGGGGCCCAGATCGTCAGGAACCAAGGGGATTGCATGGGGCTACAGGTCTGCTGCCACCCTGTGGTCACAGACGATTCTGCAGGTTCTGTGGGAGGGCTGAGCAGCTCAGCTACCAGACAGAGGGAGAACAGAAAGCGAAACTAAATGCTTTTCCTGCGTTGCCTGACTGGCCCAGGGTGGAAAGAGCAGGATCCAGGGAGTTCCAGCACCCAGTCGGATCTGAGAGCGGCCTATGTCCAGGGAGCTAACAGGCCACCTCTGCCTGTTTCTTATACTGCCACATGAGGATAGCAGGGCTATCCTGCTACAGGACCTGCACACAGTAAGTGGGACCTTCAGATTGCTCTCTTAGTTGATTGTGCCCCTGTTTCCTCATTCATTTCACAGTGATAGTGTGCATTTGGGGTTCCAGGTCATCAATACTGTTTTGTTTCAGGGACAAGTTCTATATGTCTAGATATGCATCTCACTATGTCATACTGTTGAGGGAGGTTTGTATATTTGTGTGTATGTTCCACCATTACTCTGGAACGCCTGGAACGATGTTCACCACACGTGGTGCACTTATTCCTTACGATCTGGACAGATATACTGTGGGGGTAGGGCCCCCCTTACGCCCCCAGAGGTGGGGGTGCACTGCAGAACAAACTCATTCCTCCTCCTAATAGAGCCTGGGGATAATGTCTGCCCCCGGGCAACGCCGGGTCACAAAAAGCTAGTATAGTTTAAAGATGGGGTTTTCAACCTCTGACAAGGCGCTAAAATGGTCAAGGCCATCAGTTTTTTAGCAATTGAAATGCTGCCAGTGGAGGGGGTGCTCACATCCCCCAATAGTCCTATTAAAAAAGGACCCTTCCTCAAACTCCTGCAGCATACCTGTGGTATGCTGCACACCAATATGCTACTGCACAGTGGTGGAAAATTGCTAGTTTAAAGGCTGCCTCATCCCTTCTATAGCTTCTTCTTCTCTTCCAT
This sequence comes from Lerista edwardsae, assembly GCA_029204185.1. NCBI lineage: Eukaryota > Metazoa > Chordata > Lepidosauria > Squamata > Scincidae > Lerista > Lerista edwardsae. The sequence goes on along the minus strand of JAJKFI010000053.1, from coordinate 245,064 downwards.
TATCTTTTAAAGCCTTAATGTAGTTTTTCTGTTTTTGTAGCTGCCCCATCCGTAAGACTGGCTGAGTCATGACATCAATACATCACATGCCTTGATGATTAGGATACCAGATTTCATAGGTCTGTCTTCTAGATTCACTGGATTGGACCTCACCCTCTTCCTTCCAAAATGGATCCATTTCTGGTCATCCGAGACACGCATCCCATTCTTTTTTCTAAGCTGGCTTGATAACAGTGGAGAGGGATTGTAGTGGTTTTTAACACATTTGCCCTATTGACACATACGTGTGCATGCATTCACCCCACAGCACAGTGTCTAGCCCCCGTACATATGTGTTAAGGCAGTGGTATTCAAACTTTTTAGACTGGGACCCACTTTTTAGAATGGCACTCGTGTCAGGACTCACCAGAAGTGAGTCCTGGAAGTGATGACATGACAGGAAGTGACATCATCAAGCAGGAAGTGCTGTCTTTGTAACATTATAAAGTGACACTCCTGAAATGCAAATTGGCATTCTTGGATTGCAGCAATTGTACAACCATGAAACATCCCTGACAGAAAGCAGGATTAGGACAAAATGTTACGTAAAAGCACTGAACTAAAAACAATGTTTTGTTTTGTTTAAAAAAAAAAAACCTCACTTGAAAATTCAAACTATTAACATTCACAAAAGGAGTATAACAAGAGTAAGGTCTGCAGTTTCCAAGATGGCTGCTCCAGCTTTCTGCGACTCACTCGACATCAGGTTGCAACCAACCAAGTTGCAGCCCACAGTTTGAATAACACTGGGTTAAGTTGTGTGTGTGTGTGTGTGTGTTTTGACTGTTCCTTCTCAGTTTGTTTATCCTGCAATAGCCTGTTCTAACTAATGGGCAGCACAATCCACACACTATACCGGCCTGCACTGTTCCAGCAAAGGTTAGGATTGCACCCTCAAGCATGTATTCTTTTATGAAAAAGGAATAAAAGGCTCCATGATTACCCCTCACCACAGGATGCAGTGCACACCCCATTGTCATGGCTGCATCAGTGCAGGGGCAGAGGAAGGGTGTAGCGACGGGTGGCGGGAGCCATGGGTGCCGGCAGCGGCGAGGCGCCATTGCATGGAAGAACCTGCATGCTTTTTGGCCAGCCCGCCCTCCCCTACGTCCATAGCGCTCCGAAATGGAGTGATCCCAGGCACAGGGAGGCGTGGTTGGGCGACGCACGGGGGTGGGGCGACGTGCTGGGGGTGCGGTTACATCGCCCTGCCCCGGGCATGCTTGGGGCTCCGTGCGTCTCTGCATCAGTGCTGGAAGGTTGAATAGGATTGGACCCCAAAGCTTGGGGTGTTGTATTGTTGCAAAGACTCATGTCCCTTCCTATCTTCTGCTGAAACGCCAAACCTTTGAGTCCAGTTGTTACTCTACTAACAATGCTGTTCCCCGCAGCCAGAAGTCTTCACCTCCTTGCCATCATGCAGCCATTTGCTCAGCATTGTACACCTCAGCTGCCAGAAGGTCAAACAAGCATGACCTTGCTTTTTTGTCTTTATGGGCGCAAACCAATTAGCTCTCACCAGATGATCCAGCATCAGCAATGACAGAACTCACAGCAGGGCAATTATGCTGTAAATGGCTTTGTGTGGATTCCCTCCCCCCCTTGAAGTCTTTGACACTATAACTTCTGGGAAGCACATTTTGTTTCTTCTGCAGTGCTTGGCACATCCCCACCATCATTTCTCAAACTTTATGACTCTTTGGAACATTTGGGGATTTCCTGGGTGATAAGTGGGCAGTCTGACCTGCAGCTCTTCCTGTTGCCTGGAATAAAGTAGGGATTGGAAGCACCTGCCATGGAGAAGAAAGGCATATGCATATGCTGTGTTAGAATTGATTTCCTCCTCTGTTTCACTGAGGTAGGGATTGTCACCTGGCAGCTGTCAGGCTGTGCCCAGCCACTGCAAAAAACTGGCACCAGTCCTCCCATGTACCAGACTGGATTTGCTGGGAGAAACTTTTCACCAAACATCTGAACTTACCAGCAGAGGGAAAAAGACAGTCTCTCATTTCCTTGGGCTCTGCCTGGTAGAAAGTGCTGTCTGACTTTTCTAAAGGCAATTCCAAACATACAGAATTGCTGCATGTTTGGCCTAGCCCAGAATTTCTCAAATTGTGGGTTGGAACTCACTGAGTGGGTTGTGACCCAATTTCTGGTGGGTCCCACAGAGCCTCCAATGGAAACATGGCTGGTGGAAAGATCAGAAAACTAATTGCCTCAAGCCCTAAGACTAGTCAACTATCAGATAACTGCTAACTAACCTGAAAAGAGCTGAGCTTCTGCAGTTTGCAAGATACAGCCAGTCCTCACTATTTGCTAGGATAGTAGAGAGTGAATTCACAGATAATGAACCATTTATCCTATGGGACGGATCAATGGGGTAACTTACCTGTGCCATCAGAAAAAATCTAGCAGAGATCCTCAGGAAGCCAGGGAAGCCTTGTGACCAGCAAGGAACCTCTTAGACATAGTTGGTGGATGCTTTTGCTAACCATTTTAAGAGGGTCAGTACTGGTTGCAGGTGCCATTCTGAAGGTTCCTGCACAGAGGTGTAACCAGAAGCCCTGATGCCTGTGGCAGAGACGTCACTACGTCATGTGACATTGTGATGTCACTTACAAGTTCTCCCTGGAAGTGCTGGTGCCTTGCACCCATTGTTCTCCTGTGGAGGCTCCCCCTTTTGGAGAGAAGAGAAGGAACAGAAGCGCAAAGCCACTAGCACCTTCCCTTGTGCACTTATGGTTCTCCTGGAGGAGAGGAGGTTCTGGTGGCTTTGCACCCCACCTTGGAGTAGCGCCCAGAGCAGGTGCCCCTCAGGTTCCAGTCTAGTTAGCCTCTGTCCGTACAGCCTTTGGAAGGTCTCTGTGTAGTGGATAACGAGGACAGAGGCACAAATAACAAAGTAAGTAGCAACTCTGCCCCTCGCAGATAAGCGAGGTCACCAAGAGGACTGACTGTAGTTGCTAATTGCCTGCGAACAGTTAAGCTCTTGCAGGTCACAATTTTGTGAAGATAAATCTATATCTGTGAAGATAAATCTATATCTGAGCATCTTTATATATATAATCTCTCTCTCTCTCTCTCTCTCTCTCTCTCTCTCTCTCTCTCTCTCTGTGTGTGTGTGTGTGTGTGTGTGTGTGTGTATTTGAGCATCTTTTTCTGGTGTGTTTTTTTCCCAAGTCCATCAATGACGGGTGGGGGGGGGGCAGGTGAAGGCTGAGTCACATAACTAAGCCCCTCAAGCCTTGAGACTATTCACCAAGGCTATCTGTGGGCAGGCGCGCACGGAGGACCGAGCGCGCCCCATGGCTGGCGCTGAAACCGCACCCCGGGACATCGTCCCGCCCCCGCGCGTCGCTCAGACACGCCTCCCTAACCCCGGAAAAGCTCCATTTCCGAGCATAAGGGAAGCGTGGGCGGGCAGGAGGGCCGAAAACCACACGGTCTCACCCAGACCGCGCGCAATGGCATCCCACTGCTGCCCGGCACCCCCCTGGCTCGCGCCATCCCGCGCATCGGGTAAGATACGCGCCTGTCTGTGGGTCCCACTATTTACAAAGTGGATCCCAGTGCTAAAAAGTTTAAGAACCACTGGCCAATGTTTGTCCTATCCAATGTTACTGCACCAGTGGCTTTGTTTGGGAAATGGTGCTGGTTGACCCAAATTGAGCATGCTGTTTCTCCCCCACTCAGCAGAGACCCCTTGCATAGTTCTGATGGTGAAACTCTCTTCCCATCTGAAATTCTTCCTGGAGTTTTATGTCACAATGGGTCCACTTTTATAAGTTGGGATCAGGGACTGGAAAGCTTGGATTGATGGCAAAATGACTTATGAAAAGGAGTTTAACTCCAGAAGAATAATGTCAATAGGGCTGGAGGACCATAAGAACATAAGAACATAAGAAGAGCCCTGCTGGATCAGGCCAAAGGCCCATCTAGTCCAGCTTCCTGTATCTCACAGCGGCCCACCAGGTGCCCCAGGAAGGCATGAGACTATAAGATGCTTGCATCCTGTTGCCACTCCCTTGCACCCGGTACCAGTAGCCCATCACCTTTGTAAGGAGGTTGCACAATCCATCATTGCCTATAGCCCACGATGGACCTTTCCTCCAGATATCTGTCCAATCCCCTCTTGAAGGCATCAAGACCAGATGCCATCACCACCTCCTGTGGCAAGGAGTTCCACAGATTAACTACCCGCTGGGTAAAAAAGTACTTCCTTTTATCTGTTTTAACTCTCCCAACCCTCAGTTTTAGCGGATGCCCCCTGGTTCTGGTGTTTTGAGAGAGGGAAAAGAACGTCCCTCTATCGACTCTATCCCTTCCATGCATAATTTCTGGTTATGCATAGGAATACCCATCCACTCCCTTGGATTTAAAAAGGAGAATTTTCTCACTTAAGCAACAAGGTAGGAATAGAGACTGTAGAGAGTGGCATGCAGTCCTTAAGCCTTTGTGAGCAGGCCGATGCTTCCCTCATTCCTCTTTGCAAACATTTGAATGGGGGTGCTCACTTTTCCAGGTGTCCAGGTTGCAAGATTTCTGGCATGCACATCTGCAGTGGTATCACAGAGAGATAAAATGATGCAACAGAAAAGAATGACCAGAAAGCTTGATTATCTTTGCCTGCTCTAGTTCTAATTACTTACTCTCCCATTAGGAAAGTTTCCCCACTCTCCAATGGAAAGGATAAAAAATGTTATCTCACATGCGTAAAGTCTCCCCTAATTGCCTTGAGATTAGCAATGATCCACTGTCTTCCTTTAAAAGGGGGGGGAGAGAACATTTTTGAAAGCCGATTTGAAGACTTTCCCCACCCTGAAATACCCTTCCCATCAGCCCATTACACTCCAAAGGAGTCATCTCAAGAGTAAAGCTTTTAAGAAGGGCAGAAATGGTGGAATTAGAGCAAACTTGTTGAAATGCTCTTACTGATTATTATATAATAAGTCAGTCAGCCAGCTCTGGATTGAGCCGTTCTGACTAGACATGCATAGAATTGGGCTGTAAAAAGGCTACACATGTTTTAGCCTAAAACATAGACACTTTTATGTCTCAGACCAAGAAAAAAGCAGTTCAAGAGAAAGGGGGGGAACACTATCATAAGATTTTAGGGATTTCGGAACAGTCCAAGAGATGTTTTCTAAGCCTTAATGGAGAGAAGTCTATGCAGTCTCAGACCTTGTCTGACCATGCTCTTACAGGGAGCGCAATCCTATAGACTGCACAGCGTCGGCACAACAGGGTTGCACCGATGCTGCACACTTAGCGCTGACATGGGGGAGTTCCAGTCTGCACCCTTGTGACAGTGCTCGAGCAACAGGACCGGCGCTGCAGGCTCTGCTGCGCCCGCGCTGAGCCTCTCTTGCACCAACCAAAGCTGGCTCCATGCTGAGACGGCACAGGGATTAGAGGGGGGGGAGGGAAGCAGGGGCGGTTCGTGGGTGGGCTTGGGAGGTGGCCATACGGCTACATCCTAAGCCCATCCGCAAGGCCAGGAAGCCCTGAGGCCCCGAGGCCCCAATTCAGGCTGCGTGGTCTCCTCGGATCTGTGCCTGCTCTTTAGCGGGTGCAGATCCAAGGAGCATATAGGGGAAGCTGGAGCCTCCCCTACGGTAAGGGAGCGCACATACACTTGCCGTGGGGAGGCTCCAGCCTCACCTATACTGTGCTAGGATATGGCCTCACCATTCCAGCACAGGATAGGATTGCTCCCTTAGTTTCCTCAGTCAACCAGCTCAGAATTTTTGTTCGTTTTTAATAAAAAGTTTCACTAGGAGCCTTGTGGCTACTTCAGATTTCTCTTGCCAATAGTCCTTCCTATGATGGTCACAATTGCTGGTCACACTAAATAGAAATGTAATGCCCACACTCACTCATTCTAGAGCCCTAAGTGCACAGTGTAGGTAATGGAACTCTTATAGACATGCCCCTTGTATTTACCCTGGGTTTGGACACTCCCAAGTCCTCATTGGGATGGATGAACCACTCCATTCCATCTGAATGGTACAATTTCTTTTGGTTTCCATCCCACTTTCTTCCACGAAAAAATCCCAGAAAAAATCTAAGGATGAATGTTGAACTTTCCACATGCAAAGCAGGTGCTGAATCACCGAGTTACAGTCCCATCCCCTGGATCTGCGCACTTCCAGTTCTGGTTACAGCCCCAAAGTGCTGACTCCATGCTAGGCAACTCCTTATATCTGTGTTAAATTACAGGATAATCCTGGGTAATGATTGAACAGGCATGAAAAATGGGAATGACAAAAAGCAGTTCTTGATTTGCAAATGGTCTTGCTGTATCTAGGTTTCTTGTGTAAAGATAACAAGGTGCTGGTAAAATACTTCAGACTCATCTCCTTGAATGCAACACTGTAATTTAGTTATACACAAAGGGTGGAGAACATCAAATGATCAGTGCAAATGATCCAGCTCTGGGTTTCCTCCCTTCCTCTTTATTCAAAGTATTTGTAATGCAACTTTCACGGCAGCTGGCTGGATAGAAGGGCGCTCAGAAGCAAAAACTGAGAAATTCTCCACAGTATAGTTATGAAAAGTAGAAGATGAGTTCGAAGTGCGTCAGGCCACACAGTGTCCGTGTAAAATCTGTCTGCCTTGAAATGGGCCTGCACAATTAACTGCTAGAGTGTTCAGAACACAAGAACAGCCATGCTGGGTCAAGCTAATGTCAGTCTGTAAAGAGCTATGTGCGTGCAAGAAAGGGTTTTGCACATTGGATGAGGTAGACCTCGTTTTTTCTCTGCAGCCATCAGTGTGTTTCAGTGACTTAAATAGGTATGTGCAGACCAGCAGGCTAGTTTCTGGGCTAATCACTTCTATGGGTTATTACAGAGGCAGATCTAAGGGAGGGCAAAGCTCTAAGTTTTGCAAGAAGTGGAAATCTTACCTTGCAGTGGAAATCACTCCTCTCCTGCACCATTTTAGCCAATCCTCACAGGGAAAAGCAACATCTTGGCGTTTCTTACTGGCTACAGCAGCAAGGGAGAGGAGGGATTTACATAACAGGGTAAGGCTTCTTGCAACACTTAGAGCTTTGCCCTCCCTGTAGATCCGCCTCTGGGTTATTAGTAGGACTGGACTAATGGTCCTTCCAGATCAGCATTCTGTCTTTCCACAATACTCAAATAGATGTGACAAGGTCTTCAGGAACAGTCACTGAGGGCAGGCAAGCATGCTTGCTCTTCTTTCTCTGCAGTGCATTGGACTAAAACCTTCTGTGGCCTATCTCTATTTTCCAGGGGTTCCCAAAGTGTGGTCATGATACCTAGGGCACTTGCGTACACCTTGGAAACCTATTTCCATAAATTGTAACCCTCACATTAGCAAAATGTTTGTAATTAATATGGTTGCTGGTAGTTCTAATAGAGATCTGCCTTTTACTGCATTATTCAAATCTTTTTTTAGTATTCCTAAAGGGTCTGTCAAGAACCCAGGAGGGAGTTCATATATCCCAGGTTGGGAACCACTGTCTTATGGCATCGCAGCCCACTCACAAAGGTGCCGTGTTATGTCTCTGGCAGCTCTTCCTATCTGTTCTCCTTGGTACTGCCATCTTGGGTCTCACAAAATCTCATGAAATTTGTGTGCTGCCATCTTGGATCCCGCGAGATTTTGCATGATCCAAGATGGCGGCACCCAGCTGAACCAGGAAGAAGAGGCTAGGGGGCTGTCATGACCCAGTTAGGTTCAGGAACCACTGCCTTATTCTGTTTCTGGTCCATTACAGCTTATTATTCAAAGCACTCTTTTTCTCTGGCTATTCTGCCAAGACACTTCCGGCAGCATCATGTCAAATGCTGGGTTGCTGGCGGCAGATGAAGATGGCAGCATTTGGCCCAAAGTGTGTACCCACCACCACTCAGCTTCCTTGCCAATCTATCTATACAGCTTCAATCCAGCCACTCCTGCTTTTCTTCCAAAGCTGAATTAGAGAGAGTAGGAGGCTGCCTGCCTGATTGCTTCTGTTCACTTTTCCCTGCTTCACAGGCTCTACCATGCAGAACAGGAGGAAGAGGGAATGGGTACAAGGCAGGGGTAGGAACAGGTGTGTGCATGGTTCCAACAATGGGAGTTGCCAAGAAGAAGTGTGATCTGGTTGTTGAGCCAGTGCCTGCTTGGAGAAAGCTAGTAGGCTCAGCTGAGGTTGAGACTTTGGCTGGAGATGTGGAAATGAGATCTATTGAAAGAACACTGTGAGAGAGTGTGGAATGGGGAGGGGTAAGCCAGAGTAGGATAACATCTTGAGCGCTAACTGCAGCTACTGTACAAAGGTTCAGAGCATAGCTAGGACAATGGATGTTCTTGGATGGAAAACATGTGAGTTGAGTTTGTCTCTCAGAACAATACTGTGAAAAATCCATTGAAAAATGGTGGTTAAGGACTAGCCTGTCTGTGTAAACTGCCATGAATGCTGTATAAAAACAGTGAAATGTGGTATATAAATATTTAAATAATTTACCATCATGAAGGCAGCATTCATGGCCCTGTTTTAGGCTCAAGCAATCCCTTGGGGGAGGTTAAACTAGCGGACTCCAAACTGAAGATGGCTGCAGTGCCGAAAAGGCTCCCCGGCACAACCGGCACTTTTCATTCCACTGAGGAGTGTTGGGAAAGCCACAACTACAGCCCCCAGTGTCACCACTGCCAGCCACGCCTGCCCAGAATGCCGCGTGCACACCCTGCTGGGGCAGCAGACACTAGAGGGCTGTATTCGTGGCTTTCCCAACGCTCCCTGGTGGAACAGTAAGCACCGGTCACCAGGGAAACAGCAATCTGTGGATCCGGCCCAGAGGCTGCAGTTTGGAGACTGCAGTGGCTGTTAACAGTAATTGTTACTCTATTCTGCAGTCAGAGTTCCAGAACTGAGTAGGGATTTGACTGCAAATGTTCACGGTCCAGGACTTTTACCACTGTAGCAACGGAAACATGGACAAGTGGGACTCGACTAATCAAAACCCCAGTTGGAAGTAAGGGACACGGAAGTAGTGGAGCACATAAAATAAACCAAATGTGCAATGTCACCATTGCAGGTTGTATATAAAAATCAGGGCCAAATCCTATCCAACTTTTCCATGCCAGTGCAATGGGAGGAGGCTTCTAGGCCCTGCAGTACAATGCAGAGGAGGAGGCTTCTATGACTGCTCCCCCACCACAGGATGCAGTCCAAGCCCTGTTGGCATGGTTGCATCAGACCTGGAAAATTGGATAGGATTGGGCCCTCAAAGACTGATTTGAGTAAATTCCTACCGTAATATCTCAAGCCAGGTATTCCGGCAGTGGGACTCATCTTCCCCCCCTCACCCCGGGTCAACTGGGAAGCAGAAAGAGCATTGTAATCCTTCAGTGTCACCTCTGTAACAGACCAGAAGGTCTACAACAGCCTTCAGCCAGAAAGGATCAGGTGACCTGTAGACCTGTAGGATCACACCTGACTTTATAAAGTTGCCAACACTTATAGGATCATTAGGCTAAGATTCTAAGGGTGCTATCCTTCGTCCCAATGCAACCTAAAGGTAACAAACAAATATACCTTTAGCTTGAGGAGGCCTCCCGGACTCCCCCTCCACCAGATAATGTAGCAGACACCCCATTGGGACTTCTGCATCAGAGCTGGAAAATTGGATATGAGTTGGCCCTAAGTCATGTGTTGCCCAGTGTCAAAATCCTGCTTAGACCCCTACTCTTTCATTAGTCTGCCCCCCATCAGCCCTTTAGATTCTTCTTCAACAGTTACCAGTTGATTGCACTCATGCTCAGATACATTCATAAAAATAATAAAACTTAACAGCGCAATCCTAGTGTCATGTCCACACTATGTCATAGTGTTGATGCAACACATGTAGCGCCAACACGGGGGTGCTGATTGGCACCCCTGCATCAGGGCTCGAGCAGTGCAAGTCCTGTTGCGCCTGCGCCAAGCCTCCCCTCACATCGGCCAAAGCTGACCGGCACAAGAGAGGCTCCGTATCCGTCCGGACACGGGATTGGTGGGGGTGAGGGAGGTTGGGGGAGGGACGTGGGCAGGCTTGGGATTTGGCCTTAAGGCCAAATCCTAAACCCAATTGGGAGGCCATGTGGCCCTGATTCGGGCTGTGCAATCTCCTCGAATCTATGCCTGCTGTTTAGCAGGCGCAGATCTGAGTAGCACATTGGGGAGGCGCCAGCCTCTCCAATACTGCGTTGGATTTGGCATAGGACGGCCGGCCTTGCCAATCCAGCGCAGTATAGGATTGCACTCTTAATGTTGCATAGTACTCTCTGAGTTGGCAAAGCATGTTCCATGTGGTATCTTGATGCAGGCCTCACCACCACCTGGTAAGGCGAATGTTGCAAATATCTCAAAATTGCAGCTGGGGCCAAAAATAAGTAGCACAATAAGTTAGGCCCACGAAGTTTGGCTGGCACAAGGGACACCGTGAAGTATGTTTGGACCACTCTCGGAGTCAGGGAGGCCAGCACACAGACATGCACCATCCTCCCTGACTCCAAGAGTGGTCCAAACACGCTTTACGGTGGCCCTTGTGCCGGCCAAACTTTGCTGGCCTAGCTCCAGGTTAGGATTGCACCCCTAGTGCGTGTGGTAGAGGTCAGATTTGAATGGGGGAAGTTCTGATTCTCTCACTGCACAATCCTAGGCATGTCTGCTTAGAAGTGCAATTGTATCCAATGGGGTTTATTTCCAGGAAAGTGTGGGTAGGATTGCTGTCTTGGCCACTATGATACACCAGCTTTCAGCATAAGGGTTGGTGCCATAGGTTCTAGGGCACTTGTGAGCCCCGACTCAAATGAAACTCTGGTTACTGTTTACTTTCTTTTCCCCCTAATGGCAGCCAGGCCAACCACGAGCAAAATGAAGCATTTCAGCACACAATTCATAATTAAAATGTCAGATGTCTTGGATGTGGCAACAGGTTTCTGGACTTTTAATACAGATTCATGTCAAAAGGTGAAGAAGAAGAGTGATATGTTTCACAAGCTGCTGCACAATTAAGCCAATTTCACAGACTAGGGAAGGCTATTGCTTGGCACCCAGCAAATCAGCCAGTCAATTTCACAGAATTGGAAGAGCGCACAATAACCTGTCAGTATGTACAGCAGCTTGCCAGCGAGCCCATTGTGATGAGTCAGGAGACAAAAAGCACATTCGAAAGAATGTCATTTAGAAGAGTAACACACCTGATTTTGCTGGTCAGCGTGTACACAGAAACCACTTCTGGTAAAGTGAAAATGGTCGTGGGAACATAGTTGCACCAGGTTCACCAGTCAGTTAAAGAAAAATTTCAGTGCATGTCTAGTGAATCTTTTCAGCAGGTCTGCCTACTTCATGCTCTGTTTTATATTTTAGAAAACCTGGGATTTGCTCACACGGGAGTTTTCGAGAGCAGGGCTGCTGCTCCGGCATGAGTCTGAGCAAATGAAAAGAGGTGCAGTGGGGTTTCTGAGAAGGGCGGTGATCTTCTGATGGGTCAAGCCAAGAAATCCTTTCATCATGTTGTCACTTTTTATTTCTTTACAACATCCAATGTAGCAATCAGCCATTCTTTCTCAGCATGGCGCTCGGCATTCGCAAGCTGGCCCAGCGGTAGGCTGTATAAACACGGCTCCTATAGGAAGGAGTTTTATGTGTGTGACATTAGTCTTGTTTGCAGGGGGAAATGCTAGACGCTGCAGTCCGCTCCAATTTGCCAAAGGTAAACACACTTGCACAATTTGTAGATTGGTATCTCTCACAGGCTCTCCACTGCCCTTCCAGGAAGACAATGAACAAAGACATTCACCTAAGTCCAAGCTAGAGTTGACACAATCTGGGGGTGGGAGTGAGGGGGGAAGAGAATGCCCCCCCGCACTTATTTGAATTTTTTATCCACCTGAAACTGTAAGATCTCCCAGCACAATCCTATGTGTGGCTACTCAGAAGTCACGTTGATTTAAAGATGGGGAAGAGAAGGGTGCTTGAAGGAGGGGGGGAGAGAACATAAAACTGGAACAAGATCTCCTATCCCGGGAGGGGAGTTGGGTCTTGTTTACTTGATTTCACTGAATGAAGGGCCTCCAAGAGACATGGATTGTGGAAGTAAGCAGAACTGCCTAAAACGATTACGCTCCAATATACCTTTTATATGCATTTGCAATTTTTTAAAACACACATTCCCATTTTTATACATTTGTTTAAACCAGGAGTCTCCAAACTTTTCAGTACAAGGGCCACATCATATATTTTACACATTTTTGCGGGCCAAAAAAACTCTAGTTTTATAAATGAATGAATGAAATTTAAATGAATACGTTTTACTTTTTTATTATCAGCATGATATGATTCAGAACAAAAGAGAACTGTTTCAATTACAAAGAAACAATGTCATGCCTAAATTGAAAAATGAAATATAATGAGTAAAAGTGTCAAACACTAGGGAATGCTCTGACAAAAAGAAGCTGCCACAGGCTGGGTACACCTGGCTGGCACCCCCGTGTTGGCCCGAGAGCGCGTGGGCTGATGCGATGAGAGCGCCGCCGGAGCCACGTGTGCCCCAGCTGAACTTGGCTGGCGCAGGGGCGGTTCTGGAAGGAGAGAGGGCAGGTGGGAGGCGTTTCTGGGTGAGGGCTGGCGGGCGTACCAGCCTGCGGAGGGGGTGGGAGTGGGATTAGGCCGCATCCATTAGGCCGCATCCAAGGCCCCATCCCTGATTCGGGCTGGGTTGCTTCTTCGGACCTGTGCCCATGATTTTGCAGGCGCAGATCTGAGGAGCCCAGCAGGGAGGCTGGAGCTTCCCCTGTTGCAAGGGCACAAATGTGCCCTTGTGCTGGGGAGGCTCCTGCCGCCTCCTAAGTGATGCTGGATGCAGCATCCTGCCTGTTCCTTGGCTACTTAGGGTTGAACCCTTAAATATAGCACCCAACAGATCAAGTTGCCCAACAAATCAGTAACCAGCAAAAAACAAGTGGCCAATTGAATGCCATCAAGCATTCACACAACTGAATAAGAGTTTGATAGAATACAGATAATTCAACACAGTTTGTCTTATTGCATTCTGCATGAGATACTTTCCAGTGATCTATAACATGATGGTAAAACATCATAAAAACAAATTTTCCAAAAGGTTTCCAAAATGCTGGCCACTTGGGGTGTCTGTCTCTACCACCGCCATCACCACTGAGGGTGTTACCCAATGCAGGTGGTAGCTGAGATCCTAAGGGCGCAATCCTAAGCAGCGCCGGACTGGCGAGGCCAACGGGCCAGCGCCATTCCCAAGGCTGCTTAGGAGAGGCTGGAGCTTCCCCGCGGCAATGGAGCATGTGTTCCTTTACCGTAGAGGCTAGAGCCTCCCCTTATGCACTCCTAAATAGCAGGCGCAGATCCGAGGAGATTGCGCGGCCCGTATGGCCGCCTCCCAAGCCCGCCGCCTCCCCGCCTTCCCCCCCGCTCACAATCTCCTGCCGCCTCCCCACAGAGCCTCCCTCATGCCAGCTGACTTCAGCTGATGCAAAAGAGGCTCAGTGTGGGTGCAACAGGACCGGTTGCTCAAGTGCTCACGCGGGGGTGCCAATTGGCGCCCCCAAGTTGGTATTCCACCCCTTGCATTGATGCTGTGACAGCAATCCTATACACACTTTCCAGGGAGTAATCCCCACTGAACACAGTGGGACTGCTTCTATGTAGAAATTCCACTGTAAAGCACTATAGCTTTGAGGTTTCATGATAGGTGAATCTTCCATCAAACGGCAAATTTTCTTTATTGTTAATTTTACTACTTTATCAGTGCTCACCATATTCGCTTTCTCTTTTACCACTCATTGATTTGGCTTGGTCTAATAGCTTTGGCATGCTTGACAATATCCATCTTAACTCCCTTTTCTAGGCTGCATCATTCAAATCATTGAGTGTCATATAATCCACCTAAACTTGCAGGGTATAAAACAGGAGAGGGTGAAATCTTCATATTCATCTAGGGCAGCTCTCCAGCGTTGGCTTTAGGTGATCCAACTGCTATCACAGCTAAAGGGTAAAATAAGCCAGAAGCTTCCGTGCTTAGTTTGCAGGGAATCTTACACTCTCTCTCTATGAAAGCCTTGTGTTTGAGTTTCCCAAGTAGCTTGTCAGGAAGAGAGACAGCATACTCAGATCATGAACAGGCTCAAAGTAGCTGAGCTCAGAGTTTTTAAAGGATCAAGAGGATTTGGTGCCATCAGATGGGTAGGCTCCTCGGATGGGAAATGAACAGACAAGCAGTGGAATTCAGTCCAGGTTCCAGTTAAGTGTGAAAAGACAGCATTTCAAGACGGGTAACTGAGTCAGGGCAGGCAGAGGTTTGTGGCCAGTACAACAAGATTCAAGAGGGGTGTGTGGTCAGAGGCAGGAAGATGGCTAGATTCCCAAAGGTGGCTGATGTTGGGAGGAGGAGTGGGGGCAAGACAAGGGGCTGTGTTCCTCCACTCATATTGGAGTGTAGACTGGACAAAGGAAGTGGTAGGAGGGACTAAGGGTATTGGCAGTGATCCTTTTCTCATAAGAACATAGGAAGAGCCCTGCTGAATCAGGCCACAGGACTGCTTAGTCCAGCTTCCTGTATCTCATAGTGCCTCGTCTGGTGCCTCTGGAGCACTCAAGACATCAAGATCCCTGCATCTTGTTGCCACTCCCTTGCGTCTGGCATTCTGAGATAGGTGATTTTTGTTATTGTAATTGTCTTAGAGTCCAATCCTAATACACTTTCCAGCATTGACGTAACTCCGGCAATGGGGCATATGCTGCATTTTGCAGTTGGGGGGCTGTCATGGAGGCCTCCTCAAGGTAAGGGAATGTTTCTTCCTGTACCTCAAAGCTGTATTGCCCTTACCCCAGTGCTGGAAAGTTTCTTAGGATTGTGCCCTAAAAGTTATGTTTTGGGAGTATTTGGGTGTATTGTGATTGCTTTAATTGTGTTTGTTTTTTATGGTTTTCTGTGATTTGATGATTTTCAATTAGCCACTTCGCATCCCCTAATGGGAAAGGCAGAATAGAAATTCAGTAAATAAATGCATAAATATTTATATCCCCCCCCCTCTCTCTGTGTGTGTGTGTGTAATGTGTAAAGCAGGGCCTGTTGGTGTTATCCAGAAATTCCTGTTTCTAATTTTTTTAAAATACATGTGTGTTGGAGAGGGAGTTTGACTGAACCTACTTCCTTCAGTTACAGCAATTCTCATTTTTTACTAGATGCAAGTTGCTATGCTAGTGGCTGTTGGAGAAGCAGTCAAGCAATTCCTTGATTGCTCCACCGCAGACTCAAGCATGGGTCGGTGTATCCCCTCGCAGGCGCAAGAGCAAATTGATTCATGATCTGTGCTCCAAAAAGAAGCAGGCAGGACTATGTGTTGGGAGTGTCCCTGCCACACAGATGTCAGAAGTGAGCCCCACATGCAGCTGGCAACACAGTGTGCCCCAAAATAGCAATCTTGGACTGGAATGGGTAACTTGGCTTTTGATTTTAATGGAAAAATAATTTTTGCAAAACTGGAACCTTTCTAAATGGAGAATGTACTGCCTATCTCACCCATTCCACCTACATACATACTTGTGCGTGCTCTCTCGCTCTCTCTCTCCCTCTCCCTCTCCCTCTCCCTCTCTCTCTCTCTCTCTCTCTGTGCGTGTGTGTATACAGAGAGTTTAGAATGTATTACTTTTGGTGTGTTTCGTTCTTTGTACAGATTCAGTCTAGTCCTTTCTGGTGCTTAGTATGTTTGTGCATGTAAGTATGTATATATAATTTGTCCTGAGCTTTTTCTCAATTGCTTTTTTATCAGGCTTACAAATCAAATCAAATAGGTATATTGCAAAAGCAGGGGCGATATTTTTATTATTTCTTTTTTCCGCGCTTACAGCACAAATATATTGAGTTACACTAGCTGGCTGCTATTCTCACTGGATTGAAAGAGAATGACTGTGCTGGGGCAGTAAATTCACTTGGCTGTCTGGCATTACTGCTTAAATCAAGAGGCCTTTTCAAGAGATAGAGCAAGTGTTCATTACACAAATCAATTTGGTGAAAAGAACAGCATGGTGGGTACTCAACCATCATGCACATAATATTGTCAACTTAATCAAATAATGCCTGCAAGACATTCACAGCAGCCCCCTTTCCCCAAGAAGTAACTTGGTTTGGCAAAAAAAAATGAAATAGTGTGTGTGTTTTTAAAAAGAGAGTGAGGATTAATAATTATTATGCTTCTTCTGCTTAAATATATTCTCAAACATTTCAGATCAAGCCAGCACAAACATTTAACAGCGTTGCATTTTCTATTGACCACATTCTTACACTCCATGTTAACATTCAAGGAAGAATTTTGCACATAATTCAGCATAAAAGAAATCACTGATGCTTTGATGAAAATGAATAAAGGATTTTTAGCAGCATGGAAGCTGGGACACAGAAGAGCCTCTGTGTGTGCACAACCTCGGCAAACACAATAACTAGGATTGCCAACAGAGCAGAGGGGGGAAAATGACCTGGATTGTTATTTGATATCTGATTTAGTCAGAATTTTTTGAGAGTTTGATGGTAGCAGAAGGAGAACATACCAGAAATACAGAGCCAGAAATACCAGAATACCAGAAAATGTTTTGTAGGGTGTGCAAACCACTACCCCAGCTATGAAAAATTTCACTTTTCATCTAGGAATTTGTCTGGCTTCCCTTGGAAATTCTGAGATGTTTCTCCTTAAAAGATACCCCAACATTAACTTTGGATTTATTTTGCTATGTAAACTGTTTTGTGAATTAGGTTGTAATCCTATCCACACTTACCTAGGAGTACAGGTATGTACCGTTATCCACTGATTCGGTATCCACGATTTCAGTTATCTACAGATAACATATTAAATATAGGCATAGTATTTAGCCTAAAGGGGAATATTAAACAAATCTTTTTTGCCTATTGCAGCGAAACCATTGATGTTCTCCTATCATCAAAGGTGAAAAGGTGTCCCCTGTTTCCATGGTTTCAGGTATCTATGGTGGAGTCCAGAACAGAACCCCAACAGATACTGGGTCATACCTGTAATCACAATTGACTATAGTGGGTAAACATGCATTAACTTCTGAGTAACTTCTGAGTAAACATGCATAGGCTTGGGCTGTTAAAAGAGTACAGATAGATTATCTATGAAATCTGAAATCCAGACGTCTTTGTCCATGATTTTTTAAAAAACTTTCTGTAAAGAAAGCGTCTTGTGCTCATTCCCACATTCTGAAATCTAGAGAAATCCGAAATCTGGATACCTTCCCATCCCAAGCAGTCCAGAAAAGGGAGAATCAGCCTGTATATCAAAATATCCTTCATAATAATATTAATGTAATTACTTTGTCTGAAATTTGATGGCAGCTTTAGAGTGAAGTCAGAATGTTTCAAGGAAGTTCAGTCATGGCAGTTTTGTCACCTGTGAACATTATTATTATTTTTTCCAGTTATTTTCTCATTTGCTTTCTGGAATGAAGAGACATTCCCATAAACGTGCTTGCTTGCGTTAAAAAAAAAATGAAAGCAATTAAGAAGATGGCTGGAACTAACTGATAACTCCATCCTTTTCATTCTCAGTTAGTTCTCTTGGTGTATATAATTGGGCTATAAGAAGTAATAGTGCTGATGCTGGCAACTTTGTACCGATTCTGCATGGCACTAATCATCATAAGACGAGAAATCTATTAGAAAGACAAATGGCTTGTCTTTTGAATGGATTAATTTCCAAGCAAGAGATTTCAAAATGGCGGGAATGGCCAGTCAGGCAGAAGTTGGTAGGACTATCCCAGTGATGGGATCTGGAAAGAAGGAAGCGGAACGCTGGGTGGGACTTACGCGTGATTGGCTGCCCGTCTGTTCCGTTCCGCAGCTGCCCTGGCCTTGGGGGGGGGCTGATCACCAGGGGGGACGGGTGGGGGCGTGCCGGGTGAGCAGTGATGGGGCGCGCCAACTGGGGGCAGCCCCCCCGAGGCCAGGGCAGCCATGGAACAGAACGGACAGGCTGCCAATCATGCGTAAGTCCCGCCCAGCATTTCGCTTCCTTATTCCCAGATCCCACCGCTGGACTATCCATTATAGTGGCACTGGCCTGAGAGCCTCACTGAACACAGGTTGGGTAGAAGTATTGATGGTGGATTTTACCAGAAAACATGACCCAACATGTGTTGTGCATGTGGCTTTTCTGTTCACTTTAATGCAATGGTTCTCAACTTGCAGTCTGTGGCCCATGAGATCCTGAGGTATGGTCTGCACATTATCAGGAAAAAGAGATTTCCTTTGATAATTCCAGTATCCCACTGAGCACACACTCCCCCGTGGACCACTGGAGAGGGTGGAGAATGGATCACTTGCAGCCGGCACTTCCGGAATCTTGTCGAGTGAGTGCTCTCCCACAGACGACTGGAGAATGGGCTGCTCACAGCCCACATTTCCAGCATCTTACAGAACGCTCCTCCAAGGACTACCAAATATTTTTATTTACAAACGTATATCCCATTTTGGGCACAATCCTAACCTGGAGTTAGTCCAGCACAGTTAGACCAGCAAAGTTTGGCCAGCACCAGGGCCACCATAAAGTGTGTTTGGACAGCTCTTGGAGTTAGAGATGGTGCACACAAATGTGATAGCAGACACTCTCTAAAAGAGATAGCAGACACTCAAACCAGCTTCAATTGTATTTTTTGGGTGGGCTGGGGGGGGGGGGGAAGGGGGTGCATGTGGTTCAGGATGATTCCAATTTTTGCCTTAATAGTCCAGAGGCTCCTAAAGGTTGAGCACCACTGCTTTAAGGGAAGAGAGCTGCTACCAGAGGCAGGGCATCAAATGCCTAAAAGGATATCTTAGTGGCATTCTTGTTGGTGCTTCTGTAGACTGATGTCCTCCTCCTACACCTTTTCCACTGCTGCAGCTCCCACTCCTGCTCCTCCTCCTGCTTTCCCTGAATTTGAAAAGACAGAAGGAAATCAGCAAGAATTGTGGAGGAGAGAAAAGTGGTGACGCTCAGCCTATCCTTGAGTTGCCGTCATCCAGTGGTTTTCAACTTCTTTCATCCCAATGTACGCTGACAAGGGGCTAAAATTGTCAAGGCACGCTATCAGTTTTTTTTTAAATGGCATGGCACATTTTCCTGCTGGTGGGGGGCTCACATCCCCCAATGGTCCTACTAATAAGTAACCCTCCCCAAGCCCCCTCAGCACACCTGCAGTCCGTTAGCAGCATACCAAGGAGCCACAGCAGAATGGTGGGAAATTGCCACAGCCCTCGGTTCCCTGTTTCTCATGTTCAACGCAGCATTTTGGTGGAGGAGGACGAGACTGGTGGGGGATGCCAGTCTCTATCTTCCACCTGAACGAGTCCACCCTGGCTGCACTTTGCCTCTGAAGATGGTAACATGCTTAGTTGCCCTCTCCACTGAAGGGGACAGAAAAGCCCACACTTCCAAGAATGGCAGGCAGTGGCAGGACAGCCGGGTCCTGGACCAATGCGCCTTTTTCACTGGTGTCCTTGTACATTTGCACTCATTTGGGGGGGGGGTGACCAACACAGTCCCAATATATGCATATTTACATGAGAAGTAGCTTTTTAATTTTTTTAACACAAAGGTTTAAAAGAAGAATGTTGGAACACATTTCCCTGTGTAGTGTGCGAAATGGGAGTCAAGCTTTTGTGCACATTTCAAACCCAAGCCCACAAAAGCCCACGCCCACATGGTTTGGTCAACCATGTAAATAGATTGCTTGCATTGCCTGCCCCTAAATCCAGCCCTCACCATGATATTTGTGCCCTTGCAACAGGGGAGGCTCCATCCCACCCCCCCCCCACCCTGGTCCCCCTCCCATCAGCACACACACCCCGCCCAGAAATGCTTCCCGCCTGCACGCTGGTGCACGGGCAGCTCTCCGCCTGCGCTCTTGGGCTGACACTACTGGTAGCGTTGGTCCGAGCGCTGCAGCACCAATACAGGGATGCGCTGTAGTGCTGACGATGTGAAGATGCTGAGGATGCATTAGCACTATGCAGGGCAAGGATTGCACCCCCAGCCATTTCCCAAAATTGAAATTAATCAGAAAGGAAAAAGCCTATTTACAACCTTGACCCAAGCAAAATTACAACACAGCCCTCCCCCTTTTCAACATCCCATCTTCCCATATTTTCAGTGATGGCTGTTCTAGGTGCTTTGTGATCCACCTGAAATTGGCTTGTGACCCACCAGTGGGTCTCAGCCCACAGTTTGGGAACCACTGAACTAGGGCCTTTGGAGAAGCTGTTCCATTGTCTGTTCTTTACTCATGCAGATCTGTGTTGGTAATCTTAAAAGAAAAAAAGGGCAGCAAGCAAAGTATTGAACATACCAGAGAGTTGGGGGGGGGGAGCCACAGAAGTGCCATGGTGAGGAATGTAAATTGGCTAAAGGATGACAAATTAAATTTGACATACGAAGACACATTCCTTTGTGAAGATGCATGCCTGCCCTGCATATAGCTTCTCTGCACATTTGTCAATACCTAAATCAAATTTCACCAAGATTAAACTTGTGTAGCTCTGCCTTATTGATTGAGTTAGAAATGATTATGGAAAAATGAGCCCCAGAGTCTCAGATTAAAGGAGTTGTGAAATGCACTCAACAGTCTTCAAAGAAGCAGCTTAGTTTCAGCAATTTGAAGGTGGAAGGATGTTACTGAAATTTTAAGAAGATGCAGTCCTCGGCCTTGGTGACAAAGACTTTTATATGCTAATGGAAAGTTTAATGCCAGTTCCTGCAGCTCCTAGCTGGGTGAACAGTTCTCTGTTCATCTCAGAGCTTATGCCAACCTCACCGAGCCTAACCACAGTCATCAATAACCCGAGTAAAATATGTAATTGTTTATCAGGCCTTCTAAATTAATAATACAATCTCCGGGGTAGCTGGTGAAAAGTCATGCAATAAATGGGTGGAAATGACCTTTTCCGAAGAGATGACAAATGATGTCTCAAATCTCTAAGCAAGAAAGTAGCCAAACATTATAGCTGACGTTTACAGCGTAGATTTATAGACCAGTGCTTGGGTCTCTCTCCCCTTTTTCCCCTCTCCCTTCTGAAGGATCTACTGAAGTAAGCTATCTTTGATTCTATTATTTGAGGTTCCATGGAGGTCCTTTGAATTTTTGGCCACGAAACATTCAGTTTAATAAATCTAAGGAACGGCACAGCAGCTCCTATGGGTGCTGCTGTCACAATATTAATTTTTTTTACTGCTGTTCCAAAGGGTTGAAACAGTTGGCTCTTTCCCTCTCCGAACTACCTACATTGTAGCCGTTCCCATTGGTCATTCTGTGGCAGTCTGAATGAGTTGGTACCTGAACATAAGAAGAGCCCCACTAGCCAAAGGCCCCTCTAGTCCAGCTTCCTGTATCTCACAGTGGCTCACCAGATGCCTCAGGGATCACACAGGACAACCAGATACCTGCATCTTCCAGTTCCTTGTTCTTTGATACTCTTCCAGTTCATTTGTTCTTGTTCTTTACCTGCTTTACTCTTGCACAGTGGCGTTGCTAGGAGGGCGGGGGGCGGTCTGCACCAGGTGCACAGGGGGGGGTGACACCACCAGGGACCAAAATTGCTAAAATCGCAGTTTTAAAAGATAATATCGTTATACATGCTATACACCATTAGATGCAGAATTTCACCCTGAATTCAATGGAAAAAAACAGAGTGTAATATCTTCATTCTATCAAAAGGTATGACCAAAAAACTAAAAAAAAAAACACCTTTTAATGTAAAAATCATGATTTTTTTTTTTAAAATCGCGGTTTTACAGAATAACACCATCATGTTATATACTAAAAACTGAAAACACAACTTTTTAATGTAAAAATTGCAATTTTTAAAAAACCATTAGTATGAATCAGTTCTCATTTCCATGTATCAGAGCTAATACAAGAACTCTTATTTAATTGCGTGACTATCATCAAATTGGCCACTGTTTTTTGTTGTTGGTTACTAATTTGTTGGGCGACCTGTATTATAGTTAAATAAAGTAAGTAAGTAAGTTGATGGGGGTAACAACAACCCTAGTTATAACACTGCATTTAGTTTGTGCATATGGTATAAATTACAGTGATTTATTCTGTATGGTATGGGACCCCCATCATGGGGGATGACGCACTTATGTCCCACACCAGGTGACACAAACTCTAGTGATGCCACTGCTCTTCCAGTTCCTTGTTCTTTGCTTTCATGTCTCTCTGAATGTAATGCATTATTATAAAACATAAGCCACCTTGAGTGCTTAGGCAGAAAACGGTTCCCTAAATACAGGCATCCCCCAGTATCTGCAGGGGATATAATCTCGCCCCCGCCCCAGATGCTGGAAACTGAATAAAAGTGAACCCTACAAATAGTGGTGCACAAATCTCCACATCACAGCCCTCCTGTCACTGTCTCCTATGTCTAGGCCAGTGGTTCCCAAACATTTTAGCATGGGAAAGTGGTTTGAAGGGCTGAAAAGAACATGATGCTTCTAGACTTCATATTGCTTACAGTTGTGTTGTCAGCCCTCCAACCCGGTTCCTGTTAACACTTCCTGATTCCTGATAGCATTTGTAGCGAGCACAGACAGCACAAAGCTGCAGTCAGAAGCTGGTAAATAATTTGCACAATTGGGAATTTGTGAACTGCGGATATACTGATCCGTGGATATGGGTATACCATTTACCATTTACCAGAATAGCAATTGATCTGTCTATTTTAAGAAATACATCAATTTGTATGTGTCCCCATTTATATAGTCTTGATTTTCTATCATGTCATATCTTGCAGAAGGCTTATAAGAACACTAGCATGAGCAGCTGAATCAGGGATCAATCCTGAGTCCATTATCGCTGGTGTTATGTGTGTAAAGTGTTTGCGACACCTTAAAGCAGTTTGTGACACCTCACTGCCCCTGCCTAGTGCTAGGCAGTTAGTGCTAGGCCCCTATGCACATGGGCAGGTCAGCTGGCGCTCCAGGAGGCTGCGGGAGGGAGATTGTGGGTGGGGGGAATGCGGGACCTGGGCGGACTCCGGATTTGGCCATAAGGCTGAATCCTTGGCGTGGTGCCTGTTTAGCAGGCACAGATCCAAGTAGCGCATAGGGGAGGCTGGAGCTTCCCCAACGGTAAGGGAGCACGCGTTCCCTTGCCGTGGGGAGGCTCCAGCATCGCCAACCCAGCGTTGGATTTGGCGCTGGCCGGTCAGCCTTGCCCACCCAGCGCTGGGTTGGATTGCGCTCTAAATTTCAGCTGCCTGGGAGAAAAGTTAGACGTTACAAGACATGACTGTTTTTTCAATCAGAGGCAGGGGCTAAGGGGTAAAGTTCAGATAAAAGGTTTTGTGGCAATTTGGCGGGGAGAGGGAGGGAGAGAGAGCGAGTGAGAGTGAGAGAGCATGTGTCAAGGAGACCAGGAATGTTAAACTCATTTCATATAATGGGCCAAATAATGTTCATGGTGGCCTGTTGAAGGCTGGAAGTGACATCATGAAGTAGGAAGTGACATCATTAAGCAGATGATAGCCAGAAATAGGCGCTTTGTTCTCACATAGAAATGCCAATGACAAAAGAGAAAATGTGCAATTTCAAGATAGGATAGAGCCAAATTATCACTATAGGAGAGCCTAATTATAATGAGGGCTGGATAAATTGCTCAAGGGCCTGTGGGCCTTATGTTTGATGCCCCTGAAGGGCGGCGTTGGAGGTGTTTCTTGCATAGGGGGTAGCAAGAAAGGGTGGGCAAAGATCAGCAGTTTCAACCAATAGTATGCGAGGAGTTGTAATGGAATAGGAACTCCTTGAGGCTCTCACAAAGCCAGCCCTGGCGCAACCATCACAAAACCTCAGGACTGACAAATTGACCCCGCCCAGAAGGACTAAGCCAGTGGCTTCAGAGGCCAGGAGGAGCAACGGATGGCATCAACTGGCCCCTTCTGGGCCAGAGAGTGAGCCTCTGAGGAAGCCAGTCTCCTTCCCCTGCCCAGCTCATAGCCCTGCCTGAGGTGCTGAGAACCAGAAAGTCAGGCTCCAGCTACCCGTTCTGAGAGATCTAGAAAGGTACAGGAAGCCAAGCATTGGTGTCCTTCCTGAGATATTTTTCACAATACAATTCAGAGCCCAATCCTGCGCAGTTGTAAGAGTGGAACTGGGCCTTCTAGCTGGGCTGCTTGAAATGTAAAATCGTCCTATATGCATACAGCTCTTTGTGTGGGACCTTATGAATTTTTTTTAACGTTCAGAATCGTTTTCCCTCTCTGAAAATTATTGTTGTTGCTGTTATGTTGTTATGCTATATTAATTCTGATTGCACCCATTGCTGTAATGTTTTTAAAAAACAATTTTGAATTAAATTGTTAGCCACCTTGGTTCCTTATTTTAAGGAGAAAGGTGTGATACAAATGTTTTAAAATAAAATAAAATCATTTCTGGGGCAGGCATGAACACTTTTGGCTAAGGGTAGATTTCAGGGGGATGACAAATTGTGGAATTTCTCTGAAAGTGGCAACCAAGATCTACACACACACACACACACCCCTTGCTCAAAAAATATGAACATAAAATGCCACCTTATTCTGTCGCTCTGGTGCCAGTAAATTAAGTTCACAAATGTTCAGAAATGTTTCTTACAAATTTGTATATCTGCGTAGCTTACAATATGATTAATTAGGCATTCTCTATTGTGATAGAAGATTAAAAACAAAGCAAACAGCCCAGAGCTTTCTTAACATTTTGGTTTTCATGAGACATGATTAATTTTAATTTTCAGATGACATAATGAAATTAATTATTTCCAGGTTGTTGTTGAAAGAGAATGTCTCTAAATCTTACTGTCACGCAAGGGACTGTAAGCAGTCGGAATCCCAGAAGCTGTTATATTGAGTTAAACCAGTCATCCCATTTCAGACAAGGGTCTTTCCCAGTTCCAGCCTGAAATGCCATGGATTGAGCCCAGAATATTCTCCATGCAAAGCAGGGTCAGTACAACTAACCTAAAATATGTGCACATACAGGTCCAAGTGAGATTTGCCTTCCAGATTTGCTTTCAGTTCTGAGTACTGTACTCTCACACTCCTGGGTGGGATCAGGCCAAAGGCCCACCTGGTCCAGCTTCCTGTATCTCACAGTGGCCCACCAGATGCCCAAGGGAACACACAAGACAACAAGGTGCCTGCATCCTGTTGCCACTTCCTTGTATCTGGTATTCTGAGGTAAATTTCTGAAGTAAAATTTTGAGGTAAATATGAGGGAAATAGAATTTGCTATCCTGTCTGTGAGGAGGGAGCTCTAATTCAGTCTGGGCCTTAGGAACACAGTCCAGCTTCCTGTATCTCACAGTGGCCCACCAGATGTCCCAGGGACCTTGCAAGACAACCAGGTACTTGTATCCTGAATTGTACTTGTATCTGGCATTCTGAGATAGGCTAGTTCCAAAACCAGGAGGTTGCACATACCAGTCACAGCATGTAAACTGTGATGGATTTTTCTTCTAGAAATCTGTCCAATCCCCTTTGAAAGGCATCTAGGCCAACACCATCCCCACATCCTGTGGCAAGGAGTTCCACAAACTAATTACATACTGGGTAAAGAAATATTTTCTTTTCTTTGTTCTAACTTTCATGACATTAAATTTTAGTGGATGTCCCCTGGTTTTGGTGCTGTGTGAAAAGAAAAGAACTTCCCTCAGTCCACTCCCTGCATAATTTTGTATGTCTAAATCATGTCCTCCCTCAAGTGCCTTTTTTTCTAGACTGAAGAGCCCCAAACACTGTTGCTTTCCTCATAATTTATTTATTTATTATATTATTAATAGATTTTTACCCCGCCTTTTGTGCCCGAAGGCACCCAAGGCGGCATTACAAAATATATATTAAAAATACAGCATAACAATTAACATTAAAAACAGTTAAAACAGTATTAAACAACAATAGCAAACAAAATAAAAACACAATTTAAAAAACAATTTAAAAACAATTTTAAAAACAAAACAAAAACAAACCCCGTGGATCATAATAACCAGCAGGCCAACCTGTCAGCAGTTAAAAGCTTTTTGGAATAAAAAGGTCTTCAGCCCCCGCCGAAATGTAAACAAAGAGGGAGCAGTTCTCAATTCTAGGGGAAGGGTGTTCCAGAGTTGGGGGGCCACCACCGAGAAGGCCCTCTTCCTGGCCGCCGCCCCTCTCACTTCTCCTGGTGGCGGCACAGTCAAAAGGGCCCCCCCAGATGATCTAAGAGTACGGGTTGGATTGTATGGAAGGAGGCGGTCCCTCAAATACCCCGGAGATTCAAATACCCCGGAAATCATAAGGGAGATTTATTTTATTATTTACTTTATTTGAAGAATTTACACCCCGCCTTTCCAATGCCGAAGCAAATGCCCAAGATGGCCTACAGAGAACAAAAAAAGTGCAATGTAACCACAATAAGTCAAACAGAAACAAACAAAAGAAGGAAAAAAAATAACATTTAACGGAAACACAGAGTGTACAAGAAGGAAGCTAGACCCCATTCTCCATATCAGGCCCTTTGGAGGGTGGGAAAACAATTGACCAGGGGAGTAAACGAACTAGGACAGTATTCCAGAGGGACAGAAGGCAGATAGCCAACTATCATCCAAAGGCCAGGCAAAATAGGTATGATTTTAGCCCTCTCTGAAAGAACGTGAGGGAGTGTGTACAGTAGTTCTTAATTCTTCTGGAAGGGAATTCCATATTTGTGGAGCCGTCAGAGGAGGCTCGCGCCAGAGCTGCCATCCCTTAAACTGGGGACAGAGGGGACACTTGAAGGAGAGCCCCTTTAGATGAGGGCAAACTGGTATGTATGGAAGAAGGTGGTCCTTTAGGTAAGCTGGGCCTAAGCCATGCGGGGCCTTAAAGGTCAGAACCATCATCTTAAGTTGAGATCGGAAGTGAATGGGTAACCACTGCAGCTGCTGAAGGAGTGGTCCTACTGAGTCAAACCGTCTAGCCCCTGTAACCACCCAGGCTGCTGCTGAGGTGCCCCAGATCACTCATCATTTCGGTTACTCTCTTCTGCACCTTTTCCAGTTCCACTATGTCCTGACTGAGGGTGCAATTCGAACTTGCGCTGGAATGGCAAGTCCCGGTGGGCCTGCACCATATCCAGCGCAAGTTGGGTGGCTTCTGGAGCCTCCCTGGGACAATGGCACATTTGTGCTTCAGATTTTAGGTTGTTTTTTTTTTAATATTTGCGTATACATAATGAGAGATCTTAGGGATGGAAGCCAAACCTAATCACAAAATTCACTGATGTTTCGTGATGTTTTATACGCATAGCTGGAAGGTAATTTTATACATTATTTTTTATAATATGGGGCCTGCATCAACCCAGCGACTGAATCCACGGTGCAGACCCGCCTTAGAGCATATTTGCACCATTGATGGTCCAGTGGAATACCAGGTTAGGAACATGCCCTCACACAACTAACAGCGCAATCGTACCTCTTCCATCGCATCGACGCTACATCATAGTATCGACGTAAAGGCCATAGCACCGATGCAGGGGCGCTGATCAGCACCCCTGCGTCAGCGCTCAAGCAATGGGACCAGCTCTGCAGGCAGCACCGGTCCCGTTGCGACCGCGCCAAGCCTCCCTCAGGTCAGCCAAAGCCAACCTGTGCAAGTGAGGCTCTGTGTCCCTCATGGGATTGGTGGGAGGACATGGGATTGGTGGGAGGGAGGGAGGTTGGGGGCGGGACGTGGGCGGACTTGGGAATCCTTAAGGCTGAAACGTAAGCCCAATTGAGAAGCCATGTGGCTCCGATTCGGGCCACGTGGTCTCCTCGAATCTGCACCTGCCTACACAAATGTGCCCTTGCTGTGGGGAGGCTCCAGCCTCTCCACAGTTGGATTTGGAACAGGCTGGTCAGCCTTGCTAATCCAGGACAGTATAGGATTGCGCTCTCAATAAGAGTTCTAATATTTTCTGTGATATATGGAAATGAGAACTGACTCATACTAGCACCTTATTGGTTCCCTACTGTGTCATAATAACACCTCTCAGAACAATTAGCCTCATTGATCAGTTTAGTGTTAAGGAAATTTACTTTTTGTTACAGAAGGCAATTTTCTGTTTCTGTTTCTTGGCCAAAGTTTTTTTATAAAATTCAAGTATTTCAATGGTGTTTGTTTCATTGCATTCTCCTGTAAATCCCACATCGGATTGTATATCATGATGGTATTATTTGAAAGAACTTTCACAATTTTGGGCAGTTGTGGTGTCATTCCTCCCCGCTTATGCCACCTGGTGTTGCCCTCACCAGGTGACATCACTGCTTCTGCTCCCAAGCATTTCAGATAAGGAATACTCAACCGGTGACTTTTGTGTGTGTCGGATGCTTTCAGTGTTTTTTTTCTTGCTGTTTTTATGATCTGTGGTGGATTCTACTCTTAGTTTTCAGTTTCTCTGATTTTATTATTGTACGCTGCCTTGAGGTTTTAGTAATGACAATGTAAATAAAAAAATGTAAATGCATAAATATTGTGTAGATAATAAATAACGGATAATGTAATCTGTTCAATATAATTGGCACTGAAAGACATTTGTGTGGGAGAAGGCAATTTTTTAATATGTTCTAGACCAGATATGTCAAATATAAGGATTGGGTACCGGCTGTACCCACCAGAAGCTCTTTGTCCGGCCCTCGGGCTCTCCCAGCACCGCCATAAGCTGCTCTCAGCTGCTGAGCTGTGCTGAGGTGTCTCTGCTGAAAGAGCAGCCCACGCACGTGATAATTGGGCTGCCCCATATCTTGATCACATGTACACATATGATCAAGATTTAGCATGATCACATGATCACATATGATCAAGATTTGCATATTTTCTGTCATTTGCAACTAAGGAGTTCCTGAAAAAATGCTTATTTTATGTCACGAAATGACATCACTTCCTGCTTATTGACATCACTTCCAGCCCCCAGCAGGCATCACGAATATTAATTGGCCTGCTGTATGACACCAGTTAGACACCTCTGGCATAGACTCAAGGTGCAATCCTAACCTGGAGTTAGGCCAGCACAGTTAGGCTAACAAAGTTTGGCCAGCACAAGGGCCACCATAAAGCAATTTGGACCATTTTCAGAGTCAGGGAACTTGGTGCATGTCTGTGTGCTGTCCTCTCTGAGAGTGGTCCGAACATAACCTAGAGTGTCCCTTGTGCCTAACTGTGCTGGCCTAATTCCAGGTTAGGATTGAGCCCTCATTTGACTTCTGAAAACTGACCGTTTCTTTCTTTCCTGTGCTCATGTGGATAGATAATTGAATTGTATTTCAGTTTCCTGTGGGAATGACAAAGAGTTCCAGTTCAAGGGAGCGATGGGAATCCTGATTAACTTTCCCCCTCAAATTCTTTTAGCAGACAGACGATGCAGCACAGACTGACGGCCAACAACAGACACAATCCTCCGAAACCACGGAAAACAAGTCACAGCCGAAACGGCTGCATGTCTCAAATATACCCTTCAGATTCCGGGATCCAGATCTCAGACAAATGTTTGGGGTAAGTAGTGTTGTCCTTATGGTGATCTATTAAAGACAAACAAGGTTGTTTTAAAATGACTGTCTTCCTCCGACCATGACTGGCTACAGTTCCAAATATAATGCCTGTAATGCCTGCACATTACAGACATCTTACCTGTCTGGCACCCTTCTCATAATTATGTGTCATAGCTGTAGCTTTGCATAACTATCCCTCCCATGGAGCAGGAAGTCACGTTCTTAGTTTGGAGTCTGAGACACTTGGTACTAGCGGTGGCATATCTAATGAAAGTGTAGCCCGATGCCGAAGGCAAAATTATGCCCCAGAAGTGATGTCACAACAGGAAGTAATGTCATTTCCAGAAGTGACATCAAGCCTGGGTTTTTAAAAAAGGTGAAAAATGAGGGGGAAATGTACATTCTCCCCGCCCCCAGCAGCATTCTCCCTCCTGCTGCCTCCATGCCCGCAGTCACCCCCCAACAATGGTGTTTGTAGCTTCATTTGACACTCAGGGCCCATAAATTTTTAACATCCCCCCATATGACAAATTCATTCATTCATTCATTCATTCATTCATTCATTCATTCATTAATATTTTTCACATTATACTACCCTTCTTCCAAGTAGCACAGGGTGGTGTGCATAGCTCCTCCCTTTCTTTTGTCAACTTTAAAAGTTATCTAAGCCAACAATTTTTACATGTCAGTTGCATTTTCGTTTCCTGGGGGTTTGGCCATAACGTTTGCTAGAGTAAAGGTATTATGCTCTGGTTTGTTTCATTGCATTCTGCATTAAATTACCTTTCCATTGAAATATGATATTAATATGATTGTATTATTCATATCTACAAAGGTTTTCACCATTTTGGCCACTAGCGTCAAGCTCAGCTACAATTAATCAACAATTGCACCCCCTGCACTTCTTTAGCATTAGTCCCTGGGTACTAGTAATGGATTAAATCTGCCCACCCCTCAATACAGATTGTATTGATTCAGCTTATTCCGTCTGAATTTTGCCTGCTCCAACCCTGTCCCTGTGAGCCACCCAAGTCCCCTCCTTGCTCAAATCTCCTCCTCCTTTCTCCTTACATGATTTACTGAGTTCATGCTTCAGTGGCAGCAAGTGGAAGAACGGGGAAAGAGAGAGAACAAGGTCTGTTTCATGACATCCCCTCCCTGCTATGAGCTACAAAAAATGTAGTTTTCTCAAGGTCTGAGCACATGGCGTTCTTATAGGCAGGCAACAGAGAATGGGAAAAGGGGAATCCTTCTTCAGGTTCATATTTGCTGAACAACAACACCACAGGCCAGCAAGGAGGGAAGGTGGGGACTCATTGCATAAAAAGGACCATAATTGGGAGCAGGGAGATGTGGAGGGATCCTGAAAGAAGGATTTGAGGTTCATAATTTTCAAAGTGAGCATTTCCTGGTTCATGTTTGGTTGATTATGGACCTTGATGAAGAAAACTATGAAGCTGCTTTATCCTGAGCTGGATTTTAGGTTGATCTTGCCCAGAACAGTTTCCTCTGCCTTGCAACAGAATCTTAACCAGATAAAGGCTTTTCCCAGGCTTTTAACTGGAAATAGAATCTGAGCCATTCTGTATGTGACACTTGCACTCGACTACTCAGCTATAAATGCTCCCTGTTTAAAAATGAGAGCAAAGGATGATGATGCCTTTGCTCAAAAACGTCAGGCTCATCCAGCCCAGATCTGTCTGCTCTGACTGGCAGTGGCTGTCTAGCATATCTGAAGACAGAGGTCCTTCCTATCATCCACTGTCTGGAAATTCCAGGCATATGCATCAACCCTGAGTTCTTTGAGTTGCCTTGCTACCCAAGGCAAAAAGATGCTGTGGCAGTCCACTTCTGTTGGGCACCAGAAACAATTATCCTGACTAGGTCTTGGTTTGAATCTTGCACAGTCAGTAAGGATGGTGGCCAGCTTTGGGAGTTGCACTAGCTGTGGTCAAAATTGGGAATTGAATTGTCAGTCCCTGAAAAGAGAGCAAGTCAACGATCATTGCAATAAGTGTAATTATTGATTACCCTTAGATCAGTGGTTCCCCAAACTGGGAGCCATGGCTCCCCTGGGAGCCACAGAAACCAACCCAGGGAAGCCACGGAATCCTCACAACACCCACCCACCCCCGCTGTCCTACACAATGTATAGGTTTGCATTCCTAATGAAGAGCAGCACCCAGTAGGTCAAGGGAGCCGCCATTTGAAAGAGTTTGGGAACCATTGCCTTAGATCTATGTGCGTATTATTAGTGCCTGAATAATTAGTGTCTGAATGGAAATAGGTGCCAATTTAATAATCAATTAGAGTGCTCATTATTGAAAGGGGGAAATCATTTTTTGCCTTCTTTGTTCATTCCTGTTTGCAGTGACAAACCAGGACCAAACAAAATCTAGCAATAAATAAGTTCCATAGTAATTATGGGTGAGCTGAAATCTCTCCACTAATTTTGCCAACTCATTTTCAGATAGCAATATGGGCAAGACAGATTTCACAGTATTTTGGAGTGGGGGTTACTTGTGGTGGTGCTTCCTTCCTGACTGGTAGGTGCCATGGTGTACCTGGTGAGAATGCTGCATAATCCCAAGAGGTATTGTGGGAAAATGTGAAGAAAGGTCTTCTCAGCTGCTGGGAGAAGTGATGCGATAGGCGGAAGCACAGCAAGGGGGGCTGGGAGAGGTTTCATCTAGGTTTGGTGCAAGAGTTTTTCGCAAGTTAAATTCAGAGTAAAGGTGAGAGTTCCTCCCCAGGAGAAATGTATGAATGCTTATGGGAAGCTTGTTGAGTTTCTTCAGAGAAATGAGCACACCTCTAGCCCATTGTTGCCCTCCAATTCCTCTCAGAATTCAAGTCAGAAATTATCCACAGAGAACTTTAGTCTCACTCTCATCTGCTCTTATGCCAATGGGTATTCACTGATTGCATGGGACCACTACAATTAATCAACTAAGGGCTCAATCCTGAGCCCTCCAGTGTGAGCAGTACGAGTGTTCTGCACATGCTGGGTCGCAAATGTGCCATAAGGCAAATCCAGCATGGGTGGTGAGAGCTTACTGCCCGCACTACAGCAGCGCCATTCTTGAGGGGGAGGCACCCCCTCAGTGCCATCAAGTGGTGCGTTTTACTGTTACCAGCATTGTGGGATGGCGGGGATGGCAGAACTGGGTGTGGGGGGGGACTGGCTGTGTCCTCCAACACCCCCTGCCTTGGCCTGGACAGCTCGACCTGGGGCTGCTCAATTCTCTACCGTGCAATAGCTGGAGGAGAGTTAGAAGCCCCATTGTGGGAGGTGGGGCTTTGTGCAGGGAAAGGGGATGAACATCCGCTTCTTCCAAGGAGACCCCAATGTCTGGCTGGCTACTGTTGGATGCAGAGGTAGCTGTTTGACTAATACTGTGCCCGCGGTGGCCAGGCAGCTCAGGATTGGGCTGTGCAATCTTATTTCTGTCTACTCAGTAGTAAGTCCCACTGATTTCAGTGTACAGGATTGCAGCCTGAGTGTCGGTTTGAGAGCACTGATGGGAAGCCTCCCTTGCGCCGACTGAAGTGAAGGAAGCTCCATGCCAAGATGGGGATAGGGATATTGGTGGGGATAGGTGGGGATAGGGATATTGGGGGGGGACGTGGGCGGGCTTGGAAGCAGCCATACGGCCGCCTCCTAAGCCCGATTGCGAGGCTGCGTGGCCCCATAGGATATGGCGCTGGCCCGTCGGCCTCGCCAGTCCGGCACTGCTTAGGATTGCGCCCTCAATGAGTACAGTGGGCCCTCAGTATCCCTGTGGGATCTGTTCCAGGACCCTCTGCGGGTAATAAATTCTGCTGATGATTAAGGCTAGAGGGCCTCAGAACAACTCTGGATGCGACTGGCCGTCACTGACATGTACTGGAAGTGACTTCTAGTTGCCTCTGGGAGACCTTCTGAGGCCTTCCAGTTGAACACTGAAACCCATGCCAGACTCACAGAGAAGGAAGGCCTACTTCCTTGTGAGTAAATCCCATTGAAATTGTGAGAATAACTTCAACTGCTCATCTCCGGCTGATGAATTGACTCTTGAAGGTCTCCAGACCTACCCGAAACATTTCTGACAGTAACAAGTTGAGCATAATTCTCTCTGCTCCATATTTAGCGTTTCCTTGTAGGGTAGTGGGTTTTTTCTGACATTGGCTTACCAGTGTTCTACATTGCCTTCCATGGCCTTGTTAATGACACATGAAATAACCAAACATGACAGTGTGAGTGATGTATTGAGAAATGCCACACTGCAAAATTGTGAAACGTTAAGCAAAGAAAAAACAAGGATGCAATCTCTGGCTCATTCATCCTATATGCTGCCTTGAATTAGCTGGGTCCTCTTTGCTTAACGGTGAGGTAATGAAACCTCCTAAATTATGCACCTGCAGATTAGCTTGCTTCTTAGATGGAAAAAGACAAGCCTGCTGTGTTTCCTATTGGATTATAAGGATTGCTATTTTTTTTTAAAGGTTAAATTCTTTGCTTCCTTTTAGGCAAGAACCAGAATATATGTGGGTTTCTCTAGATTCTGGTTTGTCACTTTTGAATCAAAACCGAAAGGAGGGGGAAACTTGTATTGGTGATGATTGAAATTCAGACATCTTAGCTTAAGATACCCAAATTTCAGCAATTCATAACTCTTGCCTCAAATTTTGTTTTATGACCTCAAAATTCAATCTTTGGCTCACGTTTCAATTCACATTCACTTTTCCTGTCTTCCTTCTATAGGAATACCTTAACTTTCATCAACTTTTAACACTTTGAACCTTTTTCAATTATAACCACATTTCAAATTTTGTTCCTGTGCTTTCCTTTTTCATCCAATTTCATCCAACCCTTCATGACGTTCATTGGCATTCTCATGTTTATTTTACTATTATTTCTATTTAATTTGGTTTCACACACATTTACAAGTGCTATATGTGTAGTTATTTATGTTTTTCGCTCGTCAATTAAATTTTCAAGCTAAATAAGACTGTATTTTGTCACAGCCTTATTTGTCATGATATTCATCCATTTTTTACTTTCATCCATGCTTTGATCCCTAACCAGACGAAAGTGCAAGGTATTGCTGTACCTTTCTGTGCTCATATCCACCACTTCCCTTTCTTGCTTTCCTTCCTGCACTAACAGGAAGAATAAAAGAAGGGAGGTTATAGAACAGTGGTTCCCAATCTTCAGTTGGGGGGCTACCCCCTTGAGGGTAGTGAACCGAGTGGGTACCTGTTGCTGCTGTTAATACTTCTGGATTCTGCAGCCACCACTATAACTATAGTTTAGTAAATAACTATATTTACTAAAGGCAGCTACAGTCCCCAGTCAGGTTGCTAGCCTCCTTAAGGGGGTAATGTCCCCCCCAAAAACACACAAATGCCTTTCCTGGGGGATGTGAGCCCCAGGTTGGGAAACACTGCTACAGAAGAAGGGGAGGAGGGAAGAAGAATACATTTTTACCCAGGGGGTAATTATTCTGTGGAACTCCTTGCCACAGGAGGTGGTGATGGAATCTGGCCTAGATGCCTTTAAAGGGAGACTGGACAGATTTCTGGAGGAAAAGTTCATTGCAGGCTACAGACCATGATGGGTGGTGCAACCTCCTTGTTGTAGAAGCAGGCTACCTCTGACTGCCAGATACAGGGGAGTGGCAACAGGATGCAGATTTCTTGTGTGCTCCCTAAGGCACCTGGTGGGCCACTGTGAGATACAGGAAGCTGGATTAGATGGGCCTCCAGCAGGGCTCTTCTTATGTTTTTATGTTACCAGGAGACTAGGAAATATGATACTCCCAGTACAATTTACAAATGTGCCCATTTTCTTTTATCTGTTCTCAGTCTCTCAACACTCAGTTTTAGTGGATGTTCCCTGGTTCCGGTGTTGTGTGAGAGGGAAGTGAATATATCCCTCAATCCACCCAGTGCATAATTGTGTATGTCTGAGGGAGCAATCCTGGAATGGACCTGGTGCCGACACCGCGTCCTTGTATCGATGCCAGTGTTACCTGGAGCACCAGCCTGGGAGCGCTGGCTGAAAGCCACCCTTGCGCCAGGCAAACTAGGCAGGCGGGCGGGCGGAACTGGGTGGGGGGAGGGCGGACCAGAGGGCATGCCGGCCTGGGGAGGGGGGAGGGCCTGGAAGGTGGCTGTCTCCGGGTCGCGCAGCCCCAATTCTGGCTGCTTGGCTGCCTTGGAGCTGTGCCTGCTTTTTAACTTTTTTTATCCGTGGAGCCCACTGGGGAAGCTGGAGCCTCCCCTGGTGCAAGGGCTCCTCAGGCCTCCCACGTTGCATTGGATTTTGCGCAGGCCCTCTCGCCTGCCTGCTCCAGCACCACAGAGGATCATGTCCCCCCTGTCAGGCACCTTTTTCTAGACTGAAGAGCCCCAAATGCTCACGCTTGGCTCACGTTTCCTCCCATACGGTGCCCCAGCCCAGTAATCATTTTGGTCGCTCTCTTCTGCACCTTTTCTTTTTGATACGTGGTGACCAGAACTGAACCCATCAAATCATATGGTATCTGCATCACAGCCATTGCAGCATGGTAGGGTGTGGTGGTGGTGATGGTGGTGGAGGAATATGCAGATATGTGTCACTCCATGATGAGAATACATTGCTTAACAATGGGGATATGTTCTCTGATCCTTGTCATTAAGCAATGTCATCATTATGTGGATATTCAGCCTACTGTATTATAATCAATTTCACTTTATAGATGCTATACTGCATTCAGCCACTAGATGGGGTTGAATGTGATGGACATTCCATTCCAAATTCAGAGGCTGAATTTGCTATACTATCTATAGCCTCTATGTAATGTGCATTCCATTTCATTCAGCCCCATCTAATGCAGTGTAGTATATGCATCAAGAGTAAAATTGACTAAACTGTAATACGCTAGGCAATTGTAATTATGGGACAGTCATTGTAAATGTGATCAGTCCTTAAGCAGAATGTCACTATGTGATGCATGCCTGTATTAGGTCTTTTCCTAGTAAAGACTATAAATTTGCATTTATTGAGTCTGCATCTCCAGATCTGCAAATGTGGCTCTGTATTGAAAATGAGTGGAAAAGGAATTGCTGACTGAGAAGTTCCAAATGCATTCTGGGGATTCTAGAACATTGGAATTCTGTTGTCCTTTTGAACTAACTGCATTTGAGCATGCAAACTATATTTTCCTGTGATACAGAATCTCTTCAAACTGAGGAGGGTTCATGTGGTGGGAATTTAAATGTTCTTAATTTATTTTTTAAAAATGCTCATGTGACTTTTTGTTTCTTTGCAGCAATTTGGTAAAATCTTAGATGTTGAAATTATTTTTAATGAGCGAGGCTCAAAGGTAAGCAGCCGAATCCACCTGTGGAAATGCTTAATTTGTTTAAAATGTTGGATATGAACAAAAGAAAACAACTGCACTACTGTCAAAAACACTTTCTAAGTTTCCACTTTAACAGAAATACCTGCTGGCCTTTTTTTGTCAATTTCCCAAACAATGTGAATTCATTGGCCTAATTTTAAATCCTTTAAAAGGGGTAATTTTAACTACGATAAACTTTCTCCAGTTAAATGGGAAGATTGCTTTCTGTTTTAAAATATAATCAAGTGTTGTCTGCTGATTTCCCCCCCCTTCCCTGATAATTGCCTTTCTCATTTTGTGAAATTATTTCAAGCTTGTAGGAATTGTTAGAGCAGGTATATATTCTGCTTTTGAAATGGAAGCAAGTAATATAATCTAATATCCTCTGGAGTAATTACTTGATCAAGTGTGATTTTTCTCCATTATGAAAGTGCAGCTGTTTTCTTGGTTACTTAAGAAAAATCACTATGCAAACTCTGTGGAATTCAATGCGTTCTTTGTATTTCTACAACATAGAAGAGATTTAGGGCGCAATCCTAACCTGGAGTTAGGCTGGCACAGTTAGGCCAGCAAAATTTGATCGGCACAAGGGCCACCATAAAGCACGTTTGGACCACTTTCAGAGAGGCCAGTACACAGACATGTGCCATACTCCTTGACTCCAAGAGTGGTCCAAACGTGCTTTATGGTGGCCCTTGTGCCGATCAAATTTTGCTGGCCTAACTGTGCCAGCCTAACTCCAGGTTAAGATTGTGCTCTCAGACCATGCTGTTTGGAAATTGCTTTAAAAAACAATTTTGTACACAACACAACGTTAGATCACATACAACCTGGGTATGTAGGTAATCTGGTTGGCAGACCATAGGCGTGAGCCTAAGGCTTACAATTCCTTGTTGCAAAAAAACAAAAAACAGAAAACTGTAATTAAAACTTGAAGTCCTGCATGCAATGAGTGAATATCTATGCATGCAGCCTACTCAGTTCTCAGTGCAAATTATCTGTGTGATGGTAGAGCCTATGAAAGTTTACTTTTGCACCTTGCCACAGGAATAAAACTATATGCCCAGGCCCTATGTGACTGATGGTACATAGGGAAGGACAGGGTGTCATGCTTAGATGATCTGAATCAGATCATGGCAATTTGGACCTTCTTGTCTGTTTCAAATGTTGCAGTTCTTGGCCCATTCTGATAGTAGAGGACTCCTGTCCCAGTGGGGGGGAAATTCAGAGCACAAGAAACATGCCTCCATAGTTTTGGGTGCCAGTGGACGTTTCACACTGATGCCCAATCCCACAGTCCATGCAGAATGGCACTTGCAGTGTCTTAGAGTGCAATCCTAATCTACAGTTAGGCCAGCAAAGTTTGGCCAGCACAAATTTGGACCACACTTGAAGTCAAAGAGGCCAGTACACCGACACGCACCATCCTCACTGACTCCAAGAATGGTCCAAAAGCACTTTATGGTGGCCCTTGTGCCGGCCAAACTTTGTGGCCTAAGTGTGCCAGGTTAGGATTGCGCTCTAAATTAAGGTACTTAAGAACCAGCATTATACAATTGAAAGAGGCTATGTTGCCCTGTAGACAGTTCAAAATTTTGTTTATAAAATGCAACAGGATATCCTCTCTTCTCATCCCATTTTATTTTTGGGATGAGAGTTAACCAGAAATCAAACTATCTCACAGTATTTCAAAAAGGTAGACGTCATATATTATCAGAATGTGAAAATGTTTTGCTTGTCTTTTTAGAAATAATAATTAAAATGTCAGATTTTGCTGTCAGAGGTACATCAGCCCGTTGGAAGCTAAAAATGAAAGTGTTGTGTTTGTCGGATCACATATTTAAAAATAGTAGTGAAAGGGGGAATGAAGGCTTAGTGTAGTATATTCAAGAATGAATACTGGTGTGGAGAGTTATTGGATTAATAATACAATATATTGTTTCGTAAGGTGGATTCTGTCTTGCCAGTCTGCAGCCTCATGCATTTTGTTGCATGCACAATTCTTGTAGCTTAGGGTTGCACCGTTCATTTCATTGCCAGCAGCAGATCAGTGTGCTGATCGAAGATGGCTCTGCTTGGTGGCAAGCCAGACCAGGTTCTTCAATAGTACTGAAGTGACTGGAAGAGAGAGACTCCCAAACTCCCCCAAAATAAGGAAGTTCCTTATTTTCCTTAAACTCCCTTCAAAAGTTCACACTAAGGCTGCATCTAGTGTATTCTGCCTTTGGCCAACCGTCTGGGAAGGCCAACCATCTTTGGCCAACCTTGGGAAGGCTACAAACAGGACTTAAAGTCAGTTTGGCCCTAGCAAGTCCTATTCAGCTATCAAAAAATGGAGGTTCCATTAAGCTGTAATTGCTAATAGTCATTGTTAGATCTACCCTCCATGAATTTGTCTAATGTGGTTCCCAAACTTACGTGGGTTATATAACACCCCTGCAGCCACTTCTTCCTGACCCGTCCGGACGCTGCCATCTTGGATCTCAAGAAATTCAAGATGGCAGCAAAGCCCAAATCTCCCAAGATTTAAGATGGTGGTGCCCAAATCTTGCATGTTTTCACGAGATCCAGGATAGTGATGGCCAGGATAACAGGTAGTCACTCTCCTGTGACTGCAGCATGACTCCCTAAGGAGCTGCAACCAACTGAGAACCCATGGACCCTTCCAAAGCCATCTAATCTGATCACCATTCCCACACATGCTGTGGCAGCAGATACCAGAAATTAATTCTTTGTTGAACCCGGAAGCCTTGCCTTTGCCTGCCATGAACCTACTGACTTCATTTGCCTTGGATGCCTCTCGACTTCTGGCATTGTGTTGAAGAATGTCTGCTGTATCTTCTCCAAACTGTGCATAAATGTGTAAACCTCTACTCAGTCTCCTTTTAGCTATCCTTTTCAAAAGGAAAAAGAAAAAAACAAAACCTCAAAATACTTGAATCTTTCCTCACTGGGAAGATATTCTAACCTCCTGAAGTTGATGCTGCTTTTTCAGCTCATCTTGTCATTTTTGAGATGGGCTGACTTACATTCTCCTACCACAGCAGTGCGGGAGCAGCCTGCACTGTCTGTTCTAACATTGCTTCATAATGTTGGAAGATGTATACGAGGTGTCTTAATTCCAGAGGCTGCTCCAGCCAGCCTTGGATCCAAGGAGAGCCAGACCTCAAAATTTGTTAGCAAAATGAAGATTTATTGGTATATAGGGAAGGCAAGAGAGAACTTCTGTATTCAGAAGCGGCATTCAGTGAACACTTACAATGATGACCCTTCAGCTGGTTGGGGATTCCTGATGGCTACATTTCGATACCACTGGGGCAGGTCCTGGGACACACCTGCACACTTCCCTGTGACTCCCCTGAGGAAGTCCAAAGGACATTGGGATTTCTCAGCCTTGCATACCTCAAGGAAGCTGCTTGAAGTATGGCTTGTAATTAAAAGCAAACTTTAAAAGGACTTTCGCACACAGTCAGATCTCCCCCATCTGGGCCTCACCTTATCTCAACTACGCTGTGCTAAATTGTGTCAGGCATTGTGTCTCTATGGATATAGAGAACAACAGCTATGGGGCAGCAGCAGCTCCAGGCCTTGTTAGAGGAACAGATAGACCACACCTCATCCTGCTGGCATACAGGACAGTTGCAAATTCCTCAACATTCCAATAGTTTACAATAGTTATCCAATGACAACAGATGGACATGACACAACCACTTTCTGCCCTGGTACCTCCCATCCCAGAATCTGGAGCATCCCTGGCACCAGAAGGAACTGCAGCACAAACTCATTTCATACGACTTCAGACCAACCTGCTGGGAAGAAGGTGCATCTCAATGACCAGAGATAACATCAGAAGAGGATCCATGGTGTCATTCTTTGGTCTTCTGCTTGGCTGCTAGCAAGGCTGAATTTCCTCTTGAGCTCATATGACAGTTTTGTGCTGGAGCCCAGGAATGGAGCTGACCGATGAATCACCTTCTGTCTTGCCAAAGCCCCTGCTCCAAACTCTCCTCCCAAATGCTGTGCCCGCTTAGGCGACTTAGTCACCCCGGTACAGACAGCCCTGGCAATATCTACAAACTACCAGACCCCAGCACCAACAGAGAGCTCACCCCACCCAGTGGCTTGCCTGTAGGCCACAGGTCTCCTCCTGGAGCTTCAGAGCAGGTGTCCTTCAATAATGGCCAGTCCTCAGTCCAATAGTCCTTAGTCATTTGTCAGTCAATCAAGCCAGTAAGTATCAGCTCACCATGCCAGTCCATTAGTCAAGCCAGTAGGTCAATCCAATATGTCAGCAAAACCTCCACTCCTTCCTCCACTCTCTCCACAACTACAACCCACAGCTTCTCCTTCCTCCAGGTGCTCCTTATATCCCTGCTACAAGCTCCTAAGTGGCTGCAGCTGTGCAGCCCAGCCACTGCTACGTCCCTGGTGTTAATCCTGCATTTCTTGAACCAAGGGCCACTGTCGGCACCATCCACTGCCTCCTCGGGGGTGATCTTCCGCGTTTTCCACTACACCTTCCTGACTGTGCATCTTCGCAGGGCATGTTAATCCTGGAATCAGGTTTCTCTAAAGAAGGCACCCGGCAATGAGTCATCTGTTTGAAAAGCACAGGGCACGTTCTTTGCTTGCATCCTCATCTTACAATATCCCCTGGATTGGACTCTGCTTTCTGTTCCTGCCCAGTATCTCAGGAAGAGAATTCTCCTTGTTCTCCAGTTAAAATATTCAGACTTCTCTCCAGCCATGATCAGAAGGGTCGCTTGACTCTGCCAAAGAACGTTGTTCTGCTGCCTTCTTTGAAATGAATTGGGGAGGCTCTTGAAAATGAGGGCAGTATTTGAATTATAGGGGGCAGGCATCTGTTTAGTGATGGCCTTCTTAGCTCCTACTTAGAAGGCTCTGAGTGGCACAATTTGGCTCAAATTGGGGAAAGCAGAAGATGGGAATTCTGCATTTCATTTAGGACCAAATAAGTAAAAAACAGTGCTGTCATTTGTAGTAGCTGTACAATAAAGACTAAACAGAACTAGGCTGCTTGTGGAGTAACACAAGAGGGGGAGCTTGCAACTATTCAAGCCTGCAGATTTCAAGCTTGTCCAAGAAGGGGCAGGGGGAAAGTGCAGTTGGCATCAAAACTGAGAAAAAGTGAAATTTGAAATTCCTCCCAAAGATCTGAGGTTATTCACAGAAATCCAATCAGGTACAAGAAAAATTCTCAAATGGTTTCTGCACATAGTATCACATAGTAGACCTTTTCAGGGTAAACCCTGATCTATGGGTTTCCTGTCACTTGGTGGTGACAAATATCTGGCAGAGACTGGGAACTTGTGATCTGAATCTACCCAAAGTATAACACTTTAAGCACATTCTGATAATATAGATTTTTAAAGTGAGAGTTGGTTCGTTCACACATGTGTAACCCAATTCCAAATGTATGTACAATTTGCAATCTATCTACCATCTATGTTCACATACCTATCGGATGTGGAAGCAAGGTTTGTGCTCACATTTTCAATCCTCACTACAAGAGGATATTTAGTGCAAACCAGAGGTGGCCAACCTTTCAATTTTAGGGATCCTGGGCCTTTAACAGAGTGGCAGAGGCAATTTTAGCCGGTGCAACTTATCTCATCAATGACAAGCTATGCTTGCTGAAATTCCTGTCACTTGAAATTCCTGTCACTCTACACAATTGTTAAAAAGGCCCTAAGGTTGAAAGGTTGGTCACCCCTGGAGTAAACCAAGGTTACATGAACGATCTGTTCCTTTGGGGGGGGGGTGAGCCCATTAACTTAGCCAAAAATTACATTGGCCATGATTTACACTAAGGGTATAATCCTAACCTGGAGTTAGGCCATCACAGTTAGGCCAGCAAAATTTGGCCAGCACAAGAGACACCATAAAATATGTTTGGACCACTCTTAGAGTCAGGGTGGCCAGCTCTAAGAGTGGTCCAAACTCGCTTTATGGTGGCTCTTGTGCCGGCCAAATTTTGCTGGCCTAACTGTGCCGGCCTAACTCCAGGTTAGGCTTGTGTTCTAAATGGAGTACATGAGACCAAGGCTTATTCCAATGCTGCATTTGGTATAGAACATCTATGTCAGGACTATGTGTAACCCAATTCCAAATGTATGTACAATTTGCAAATGAAATAAAAGGAATAGTTGAGCATTTATCAAATAGTTTCCATTTTGGAATTCTGTTCTTTGTTTATTCATGTTATGTAATTACATTTGATCTTTTACAAGAGTCAAGAAGTATATGCTTAGTTCCAAACCAAATTTCATTTTGTTGGCAATCCTTATTTTGTTTTCTCCCATTTCCTTTTTTTCAAAGACAAAAAATACTTATCAAGAGTGACAAAATTATAAACAACCCTTAGTGTTGCATGAAAAAAAGTTTCTTTGAACCACAAAGGCATGAGGAAATAGCCAATGTTCTAGATTAGATTTGCATTTGGTGTTGAAATTTGTGCACATGTTTCAGTTTGTAGTTAGTATATTATTTTGTCGAGCCAAATCTGCATGTCATGAAAACAGTGATTCACTTTATTTTCTCACAATTTCCTTTTTTAAATATTTTCACGTGATGACATCATTCCATTGATTTAAATTTTTGTTTTGTTTTTTTCTTTTCGTTAGATTTCTTTTCCTCTGTAGTGACAATTTAGAGAGAAAAAATGAAAGGTACTTGATGTTCATTATTTGACATTCTTCAGGAGATATTATCTAACTGATGAAAGCGAGAGAAAAAGTTGTTCATAATGGGTCGCTTTATTAATTGCACATCTCGGTACAATTATAATTTTTCTAATTTGCATGTTGCAGAAATGAAGCAAGAACAAGGACATTAAATTAAAGAGAGAGGGAGAGAGGGAGAGAGGGAAACAAGAACTTAAACAAAGAAGTGGTCATTGTCTGAAATAATGATTCGCATGTTATTTTCCCCCCTTCTCCCACCTGCATGTAGGGATTTGGTTTCGTTACTTTCGAAAATAGTGCTGATGCGGAAAGGGCGAGGGAGAAATTACACGGCACCGTGGTAGAGGGCCGTAAAATCGAGGTGCATGTTCAAAATATTTTCCTTTTCATCTTTTTTATAAATGTCTGCTTCACTCTCATTTGTTGTTTCAGATGCATCATTAGTGTGTCTCTTGTGTGCTTCCCTTTTCCCTTCCCATTGTTTTATATATATATGTGAATATATATATGTACATATATATATATATTGTTGTATATATGTATATATGTATATGTATATATATAAAAATTAAAATAATCTGGCCTTACTTGGGTTTCTTATTTTGATTTTTTAAATATTATTTTGTAATTCTTCTCATCATAGTTATTGCTGAAAGTTGTATGACAGACGTGTGACAAGCATTAATATTTTGCTGTGATTTGAAAGGTTTTGTAATTCAATGGGTGCAATAAA
This sequence comes from Lerista edwardsae, assembly GCA_029204185.1. Lineage (NCBI taxonomy): Eukaryota > Metazoa > Chordata > Lepidosauria > Squamata > Scincidae > Lerista > Lerista edwardsae. The sequence continues at coordinate 200,688 of JAJKFI010000053.1, read as the reverse complement.
TAGATTTTTTTAAAACAAAATAAAATTTGGAAAAAAAAACCCAAAAAAATTAAGTGACAAAGTAAAACAATGAGGTCATTTTTTAAAATTTTATTTTATTAGTTTTTTTGTTTTGTTTTGTTTTTGTTTTGTTTTCACTGCAGGATTGAGGCAGGATCTACCGTGGCTTTCAAAATTATTCCAGTTTGGAAAGGGAAGAAATCCCTAAAAATTCTGTTTAACTAAATTTTAAAATAAAAGAAATGTTAAAATATTTACTTGCAGCTGGGCCAAACTCCCAGTTCCGTTCTCCAAGAGGGGTTAAAATCTTTACGTTTGGTCGAAAAATATTACCGCTATTAATGTTGTTTAACGCCCTTCCACTGGATCCCCTTCAACACTGCCTGAATCATATTTGTTAGAATTTGATAGAAAGAAAGAGAAAAAAATAGCAGTTGAAAATGCTGTCGTCTTTTGAGTAAGATGTTGCATGTTTTCCCTTTCCATTTTCCCCCCTTCGACGGTAGCTCTTAGGGCCCACACCAAACTCTCAGTAACCATGGTAACTGTATACATACCCCATGCTGGCGATGGTGCTGAATGGTAAGTGAAGAAGTCCATCTGCCGTTTCACGTATATTTTTTAAGCGCTGATATATATATACCACGTGGATTTTTTTGACTTGTCGTATTAAGTTTTCTTGATGCTCTATTTTTTTTTCTATATCGGTACGCCTGTAAATTTGAGTGTCCGTTTTAAGCAAGCCTTGGAGACACTGATTGGATTGAGGATATGACTTTTGTGCACATCTTACTCAGATCGTTAACTTCCATATTGTGTTAAATAATGCACCCTCTTTTATCCTTTTGTTAGCCGTGATTTTGGAAAGCTTGAATGATTTTGTTAGTTTTCTTGCAATGAACAAACAAGGCTCATGTTTTCCCAGTGTTGAATGCTTCATGTTGCTTTTCCAATGGTACTTCTCTTTGAAAGGGTTTGTTGCACACTGCTAAGTTTGTCCTTTTTCCTATTTTTTTTGTTCTGATCTTTAATTTCTTCCCTTGTACCTTGTCTCTTTCCCCTTTCTACTCCACTGCATGCTCTTTCATATGATATATATATATATATATTGATTTTTAATTTTCTGTTTTAAATATTTTATTGCTTCTGTGTTTATCATGCGATAAGAAGCATGCTCTTAAATCTTCAATTATGCAGAACCTTTTAATTTGCTTTTAATGTCTCTTTCTTAAAGTTTAAAGGAGATGATGTTACTTTCTTGAAATGATTTGTAATTTTTTTCTAAATTGGTGATGAAAGTAAATGTAATTATAAACAGTATGATTTTTGTTATGCCTATTTCTGCCTATTTTATTTTTAATTTATTTTTTTAAATTTTTGGATATAAATTAAATTGCATTTGTACATGACTAATATCAGTAGTAATGCATGTGTTTCATTAGTATCATGGATTCTTTCCATCTGCCGAAATGATACTGATTCACTTTTCTATGTGCGTAGGTAAATAATGCAACAGCACGCGTCATGACAAATAAGAAGACTGTCAATCCTTATACGAACGGTAAGAATGCCAAGTCATAGTTTCCCTTCCAGCTGACATTATGAATGCTAAATCATGCTTTCCCTTTCAACAGACTTGTGCCAAATGCTCCTTGATTCAGGTCAAGTCACTTGGTATTAAACGTGAATTTATGAAGCTCCTTATAAAAAAAGAGTCTAATTTTCAACCTTTTTTCATCTTACAGTGCCAAAATGATCAAGGCACACTGTCATTTTCTTTACAATTGACAGGGCATACTAAGCTGTCAGTGGTCAGGGATCACATCCCCCACCATGGCCCTACTAATAAATGACCTTCCTCCAAACACCTGTGGCACACCTGTTGAAAATAGCTGCTCTAACATCTCAAGCCTATGCATGTCTACTCATTGAATTCCATGGCACTTACTCCTATGTAAGTTGTGCAGTTGTGCACAGCACTGCCTCCTGAATGCATTTGCAAAACAACAGTCCACAGAGCAAGGCGTAAGCAGAGGCATTTCTATAGGGATGGCAAAGCTCTAAGTTTTGCAAGAAGCCTTACCCTGTCATGTAAATTCCTCCTCTCCCTTGCTGCTGTATCCAGTAAGCAACACCAATATGTTGCTGTTCCCTGTGAGGATTGGCTAAAACGGTGCAGGAGAGGAGTGATTTCTACTGCAAGGTAAGGCTTCTTGCAAAACTTAGAGCTTTGCCATCCCTGTAGAAACGCCTCTGGGCGTAAGAAGGGCCTGGAGAGATCCATCTTAACTGGGGCATCAACTTAGTTCTTCATTGACTTTTCAAGAGTTGATATCAGTCTTTGAGTGGTGCTTTGGAAAGCTGCAGAACTTGGACCTATCAAAACTTTCCATTTGGCTCGGATACTGTTTCCATAATCTTGTAGCTTTCCAAAGGAGGATCTGGTTTCCTGAACTCTCCAACAATCCAAATATTCAAAAGGGAAACTTAGCACAGTGAATCAATAATGGCAGTTTTCCTCAGACAGTAGAGGCAGATGTCAGCCAGGCAGCAAAGTGGACTTTATTTTTCCCTACATTGCAGAACTCATTAGCAAGATAGTTTTTGTCAACAAAAGTGGGGCTAAGGAAAGCGGGCAGCTTTATTTTTTAATGATTCTGTCATATTTATCTCTCACCACCATAAAATGAAAAATAAAATAAAGTAAGAGTTTTCAGTTTGACATGCAATTATTAAGCAAGTGATGGTGCATTATGGGGGAGAGTTCTCTGAAATTATACCCAGTCCTCTGGGGAGGGCGGGAGGGAAGGGGAGAAAACTACACCTATTGGGAAAACTACACCACTTCCTACACCTCCTATGTCTTGAACATGTTTAGTCCCAGCAATGCACATTATTAATGAACATTATTTCATTCTGCTCCAGCATTTCCTAAGTGGGGATGGAAAATCACAACTTATGCTAGATGGACTAGCACTTCCCTAAAGCATCAGGTTTACTGCTTCAGGTTGTGCCTAGATCTGGCAGGGCTGGCCCTGGCTCCCCCCCCCATCTAGACCTGAGACAAAAGATCTGGCAGAGCAGGTCCTGGCTTCCCCCCTCCCATCTAGACCTAAGACCCCTCACTTTCATTGACGATCCATGTGCTTACCCATCTTTCCCTCCATTATCTTCCTTTGCCTGGTAGTAGCACCTTAGAAGGTACAGTAGTAGGACTGCAGTATCCATGGATTTCAATCACTGTGGGTGCCTTGGATACCAGTGTCCACCTTTAAAAATGCTTAAAATTGTTCACATAAGTCAGAAAATATGTTTCCACACCTTTGCACCACAAAATCACTCTGTTTTCAGGGTTTCCGGGCAGTGTTCTGCTCTCCTATAAGCCATTTCCAGGTTGCACGACCTCACTTGGCCCTGGTTCACCCAGAATGCATCGCGTGATGCATTCATGTGGCCCAGAAGTGCCCCATTTGACCTGGGCAAACTCATTTCTCTCTGGGGATGAGCTCTCCGGTTTCTCCTGGGAATCAGCTCTTGATACCTTGGCAGACTACCTTGGTAGTCTGGTGCAACGGCCACCGTAAAGTGCTATTAGACCCACTCTCTGTGTCAGGCACATGTCTGTGTGCTGGCCTCTTGGAGTCCAAGAGTGGAAGCAGTCTGCCAAGGTGGTGGGCGCATGCAGGCAGGGTCAGCCTACCCATGAGGTTTGGTGAAGCAGCTCCTTCAAGCTCAAAGGCGTGATTAACTGGTGGGGTGCTACTGCCTCCCTCTCCCATTACACATCCATTACACTGTCCCTTTCTTGCTTGTTCTCTGTCATCTCAACCCCCCCCCCCCAGGGGCTGGGGAGTTCCACCCCCCCAGCAGTTAGTGAAGCTTACTGCCAGACTAGCCTGAGCATGGGCTGGGTGCTTCAGCTCCTTTATTGGGCTCCATAACAGAAGAACAGGAAAAGGGGGAGGGCGAATCTTACCTGTGGCCCAGAATGGAGCAAGCCATGGGGCGTCGGGCAGCGGCAGGGTGCCATTGTGTGCGGTCTGGGCAAGTTTGCACAGTTTTCGGCCCTCCTACCCGCCCATGCTTCCCTTACGCTTGGAAATGGAGTGTTTCCGGGGTAAGGGAGGCGTGTCTGAGTGACACGTGGGGGTGGGGCGACGTCCGGGGGTGCGGTTTCAACGCCAGCCATGGGGCGCGCTCGGGCCTCCGTGCACGCCTGGTTGGCCCTCTTAGCTAGGTTCACATCTTCCTTTTCAGGGCACTCCCCTCCCCCCGGCCTTGGTTTGGCTTGTTGGTACTCCAGGTAGAGGCCCTCTTCCTATGATATAGCTGGAGTGAAGCTTCCCAGCATATCTACTTAGACACTAGTTCAGTCCAGTTCCTTCTGCAGATGAGATCTTGATACCTTGGCAGAACAATTTCAGTCCCATCTGCTGGGTAGACAAGGACCAGGAGGAGGTGAGTTGAGGCAGTTCAAAGTTCATGAACCGCTGCTTTAGGGCAGTGGTTCTCAAACGGTTTAGCATTAAGACCCACTTTTTAGAATGACAGTGGGCGGGCAACCTGGGGAAGGGATGTAGTACTGGGATGTAGTACCAGTAGGCCGCATCCATGCCTCCGTCACCAGGCTGCATGACCCCCTCAGCTCTGCACCTGCTATTTAGCAGGCACAGATCCAAGGAAACCTATGGGGAGGCTGCAAAAGTACCCTTGCCCCAGGGGGCTCCCCAATGCACCTAAGCTGCGCTGGATATGGCACAGGCCCAATGCCTTTCACATTCCAGTGCAGCTTAGGATTGCACCCTAAGAGAGCCGGGAAAGAACCACATTTGAGCCATTTCTGTGCCAGAAGCCTCTGAGCTGGATCATGGGATCCTTGGCTGCCCCACATGTTGTTGTTGTTCAGTCGCTAAGTCTGACTCTTCGCGACCCCATGGACCACAGCACGCCAGGCCTCCCTGTCCTCCACTAGCTTCTTGAGTTCGCCCAATTTCATGTTCATCACTTCGGTGACACTGTCTCCGCCTCTGCTGCCCCCTCTGCCGCCCCCTTCTCCTTTGGCCTTCAGTCTTTCCCAGCATGAGGGTCTTGTCTAAAGAGTTCTCATGAGGTGGCCAGAATATTTCAGCTTCAGCTTCAGGATTTGTCCTTCCAGGGAGCAATCAGGCTTGACTTCCTGTAGGATTGACCAATTGGATCTCCTTGCAGTCCAGGGGACTCGCAGGAGTCTTCTCCAACACCATAATTCAAAAACATCTATTCTTCGGCGCTCTGCCTTTCTTATGATCCATCTCTCATAGCCATACATGACAACTGGGAAAACCATAGCTTTGACTATGCGAACCTTTGTTGGCAGGGTGATGTCTCGGCTTTTTATTAAGTTGTCTAAGTTCGCCATAGCTTTCCTCCCAAGAAGCAAACGTCTTTTAATCTCATGGCTGCAGTCACCGTCTGCGGTGATCTTGGAGCCCAGGAAAATAAACTCTGACACTGCTTCCCTTTCTATTTGCCAGGAAGTGATGGGAGTGGTTGCCATGATCTTAGTTTTTTTAATGATGAGCTTCAAGCCAATTGTTGCACTTTCCTCTTTCACCCTCATCAGAAGGTTCTTTCTGCCATTAGAGTGGTATCATCTGCATATCTGAGGCTGTTGATATTTCTCCCAGCAATCTTGATTCCAGCTTGTGAGTCATCCAGCCCTGCCTCCACCTCCAGATCATCATCAGCCTGCTCAGCAGTAAACACCAGGTCCAACATGTGTCCCACATAATGTGTTGGGGCAGATATTCTTTGAGACAGACCCATGGTTGCCACAGAGGCCATGAAATCCTGAGCTGAAGCTGTTCCTGGGGCCTCGGCATGAACATTAAAGTCCTCCAGAACTAAAAGGCGAGGGGACTCCAACACCACACTCAAGATCACCCCAGTCAGCTCAGGCAGGGAGACTGTTGGGCAGCAAGGTGGGCGGTACACCAACAGAATCCCTATTCTGTCTCACCCCTCCAACACAACACGAAGGCACTCAAACCCGGTGAACCGCTGAACAGGATAGCTGGTGAGATGGATGGTATCCCGGTAGACTATCACAACCCGCCTCCCCGCCCCTGTAGTCATGGCTGCTGTAGTACCCGGAAGCCCGGCGGACAAATCTGGGAAATACTAACACCTCCCAGCTCATCCAGCCAGGTCTCCATGATACATACCAGGTCGGACCCCTCCTCCAGGACTAAATCCTGGATTAGGTAGGTTTTATTATTCACTGACCTGGCATTCAGAAGCAGCAGTTTCAGACCCAGGGGATTGTCGCCAAGAGTGCCAAGGGTCAGAGGGGTGAGAGGAGGGACAGAAAGAGGGACAGACTGACCAGTAATAGCCAGCCCAACGCCCAACGCCCAACGCCATACCTTCCGTAACCCGTGCCTCTACTGATGGTGGCTCCCCTCCCCTCCCCTGAGCTCCCTCGAGGTGTTAAGCACATAGCTCCGGCAGGTTGGCTTCCAAGCCACTAACAGCACAAAAAAGTCTAAAAACACACGCTCACACACACTCACACCTTCCCACCAGTGCAGCAACCCTCACCCACCTCACACCGAGGCTTGGGTTACTGCGGCCTCTGCCCCTCTCTCACTGAGGCAGAGGTCCTCATCCCCCCCCCTGTCCCCCCTCTCACCGAGGCAGGGGTATCTTTCAAACTCCCTGGCCTGACTCTCACTCAGGCCAGGTCTCTCGCAGTCACACACACCCACACACTCATTAAAAGGCTGATTTCGGTCTTGTTGACAGGCTTCTTGGTCTCTGAAAGATATAAAACGCAGAGACGTGGCTGGCGATCCACGGGGTATGGAGCAGGGTGAGCAGCAGGTGGTCCGGGCTCCGATTCACAGGCGAAGAGCCACGGGCAAAGAGCCCTTTGGCTCTTGCCCTTCGGCTCGCACCAAAGGTTCGCGCCTCTGGCAAGCCAGAGGCTTCTTGTTTGCTCTCACCTGAAAGGAAGGGGAGGCAGTAGAGTTGAGTGAGACACCATCCCAGCCGCCAGGTGGGTCAATTAGCTGCCCTCCCTGCACTCCCTGCAAGCAGCCCAAGGTCCTAAGCTCTGCCAGAGCAGCAGAGGCTTCGAGGCAGTAGAGCCTCTGTGTATTCTTGCCACTGCTTCTCATCTGCTCATCTTCTCATCTTCTCATCTGCTTCTGTTAGGTCCTTGCCATTCTTGTCCTTTATCGTGCCAACCTTAGCACAAAATTGTCCTTTGATATCTCCAATTTTCTTGAAAGCTCTCTAGTCTTTCCCATTCTATTGGTTTCCTCTATTTGTTTGCATTGCTCGTTTAGGAAGGCCTTCCTATCTCTCCTTGCTGTTCTCTGGAAATCTGCATTCAGTTGGGTATATCTTTCCCTTTCTCCCTTGCTTTTGGCTTCCCTTCTTTGTAAAGCTTTGTCAGCCACTTTGCCCTCTTGCATTTCTTTCTCTTTGGGAGGGTTCTAGTTGCTGCCTCCAGTACAGTGTTACAGACCTCCATCCAAAATTGCTCAGGCATGCTACCTACCAAATCTAAGCCCCTAAATCTATTTGTCACCTCCACTGTATATTCGTATGGAATATGATTTAGGTCATATATGAAAGGCCTAGTGGTTTTCCCTACTTTTTTCAGTTTAAGCCTGAATTTTGCAATAAGAAGCTCATGATCTGAGCCACAATCAGCTCCAGGTCTTGTTTTTACTGCCTGTATAGAACTTCTCCTCCTTTGGCTGCAAATAATGTAATTGATCTGATTTCGGTGTAGACCATCTTGTGAAGTCCATGTGTAGAGTCGTCGCCTGTGTTGCTGGAAAAAGGTGTTTGCTATGACTAATGTGTTCTCCTGACAAAACTCTATCAGTCTTTGCCCTGCTTCAACTTTGTACTCCAAGACCAAACTTGCCTGTTATTCTTATTACCTCTTGCCTGCCTACTTTACATTCCAATCCCGTATGATGAGGAGGACATCTTTTTTTGGTGTTAATTCTAGAAGGTGGTGTAGGTCTTCATAGAAATGGTCAACTTCTTTCTCTTCAGCATCAGTGGCTGGGGCGTAGACTTGGATTACTGTGATGTTGAAAGGTTTGCCTTGGATCCGAATTGAAATCATTCTCATTTATAACCTCATTTTTGAGGTTATACCCCAGTACTGCTGTTCTCATTCTCTTGTTCACTATGAAGGCTGCTCCATTTCTTCTAAGGGATTCCTGCCCACAGTAGCAGATATAATGGTCATATCATCTGAATTACATTCTTAGTTCACTAACTCCCAAGATGTCGATGTTCAGTCTTGACATCTCGCGTTTGACCACATCTAGTTTACCTTGATTCATAGACCTGACGTTCCAGGTTCCTATGCAGTATTGTTCTTTGCAGCATCGTACTTTCCTTTCACTTCCAGACACATCCACAGCTGAGCTTCCTTCTGGTTTTGGCCCAGCTACTTCACTCTTTCTGGAGCTACTAGTGTTCTGCTCTTCCCCAGTAGCATAATGGACACCTTCCAACCTGAGGGGCTCATCTTCCAGCGTCATATCGTTTAGCCTTTTAACCATGGGGTTTTCTTGGCAAGAGTACTGGAGTGGGTTGCCATTTCCTTCTCCAGCGGATCATGTTTAGTCAGAACTCTCTACTATGACCTGTCCATCTTGGGTAACCCTACATGGCATAGCTCACAGCTTCATTGAGCTACTCAAGCGCCACGACAAGGCAGTGATCCGTGAAAGGGACCTCACATAGAGAACCATTAAAATGGAAGGCTGTTAAGAGTGTTTATGCTTGGGACTGATCTCATCTACCCATGCTCATCACAGAGCCCTCTTAGACAGGGCTTACTGTTGGGGATGGGACTTTCCTGAGATATTCCTGGCTATAACATACTTCAGCACTGGCTCCCCTCTGAGCCAAACTGCCTACGCCTTGATAATGGAAAGAGCTAAAGATGAATATTTGGAGTGTTTGTATTGAATCAGACCAATTATACTTATATGCTCCACTGCAATCCTAAACCCCACACAGCGTCAGCACAACAGCGTTACGCTGACGCTGCGCCCTTAGCTCCGACGCAGGAGTGCCGATCCCCATGTCGGCGCTAAGGCAACAGGACCAGCGCTGCAGGCAGCGCTGGCCCTGCTGTGCCCACGCTGAGCCTCTCTCGCGCCGACCGAAGCCGGTTGGCATGAGGGAGGCTCCATGCCGAGGGAGGCTCCATGCCAATCCATGGGGATTGGAGGGAGGGAGGGAGGCATGACATGGGCGGGCTTGGTAGGTGGCCATATGGCCACATCCTAAGCCCATCAGGGAGGCCGTGCAGCCCCAATTCGGCTGGAAAGGGCGCTGGCTGGCCGGCGCACCTACCCCAGCTCTGGGTAGGATTGCGACCTTAGGGGTCCTCCAAAGCTCCTTGCAAGGAGTCTTGATCAGCCCTGCTAGAGGAGATCCTTTTTTGCTGTGAGTCCGCGAACGGCGTCTGGATCGCTCTGTATTCCACAAAGCATGCAGTTTGCTCCCCTTCCTCCAATTGCTCAAACTGCATCTGTCTGCATGAAGGACGATTCTTTTTTTTTTTTCTCCCTCCAAAAGTTTCAGCAGGAGGAGATGAGTGTTGTGACAGCAAGACAAATTCACAGAATTACACCCACGGCGGTGAATTTGCCTCTTCCGACCGCTAACACAGGGTTCCTTGGCAGTTCCTCACTCATAGCATGTCAAGCTTCTCCTCATACTTGATTAACCCACACAGTTATGGGCCGGCACATACCTCATTGACAAGACAAAGTAAAGTTTAATTGCTGTTATTTTCATGATGAATGGAGTCTTTCCTGGGTGTGCTTCACCAAGTTAGATGATACAGCCATCAAATCGGTAGCAGGAAGGAAATGAAATATGAGAGCGACTTTCAGCTGAAATCATCGATCTGCATCTTTCCAAGTATTCTTCCCCCTTCTCCTTTCTTGGACAAATTGAGGCATCGTTAATAGAACTTAAAATCCAGACGCATATCTCAACCTTTCTGGCAGAAAGGCCTGACAGATCTGGAAAAACAACAATAATAAAGACACGTCACATTTTAGACTGCACAGATAAGAGGAAAATAATAGTAATAGAAGTACAGGGTTATATGTATGAAAATGGAAGAAATTAGAAGTAAGATGATGTGAAGGCTTTTATAACTTGTTTGTTTGAAAATGGGGGAAGAGTTGGAAAATAAAAAAAAGAATTAAAAAAGAAGAAGTACAGGTAGACTATTGCTGGACATCCTTACCGGACATCCAAAATCCAGACATTTTTGTCCAGGACTTTAAAAAAAAAACTGTCATGTGAACATGCTTGAGGTCTTGTACATGTACTAGAAGATCTTGTGCCTGTACTCCCATGTATAGGCTGTAAGTTCTATTCTCTGCCTTGTGATGTGTGCCGTTGTTGACATACGTTGAAGAGGCCAGCCGACACCCAAATGTGTAACAGTGAAGAGCAAGAGGAAGCATTTCACATTTATCCCAAAATCCAGACACCTCCCCATGCCAAGCAGTCCAGATAAGGGATACTCAACCTGTGTTATGGAAAATTAGGTTTACTTCAAATTAAGTAAACTTTCAAATGAAGCCAGAAGCTTTTTTGTTAGGTTTAATTGAAGATCAGACACTAAAGGATTATGAAATTTTATTTTTATATATGACGACCACAGCAAGGATACTGTATACACAATAATGGAAAGTTCAAGAAGTGCCTTCAATAGAAGAATGGTGGATAAAGATTTTGGACTTTACTTACTATTGGACAAACTTACTATTGGACAAACTTACTATTTTAATTAAAGAGAAATCAGTAAATACATTTATGGAGACCTGGAAACCACTCATTGACTTCCTGCGCAAGAAGGGAAACTTTAGAGCAACAAATTATGGACTGGATGAATAAATGGATAAAGTAGATATAAAATTGTCAACTTAGGGTTTGAAATAAGTAAGAAGAAAAAGTATATATTAGATTGTCTGAGAGACACAATATGTAAGAGAAGTGATTATGGATACATTGTGAAGGATATAAGTAATTTCAAGGTACTGCTCCATGCTGACATCATATATTTAGAATTGAATAAAAAAAATATGATTCGTAGTTTTGAGTTTGGTGATGGGACATTTATTTATTTATTTATTTATTTATTTATTTATTTATTTATTTATT
>JAJKFI010000053.1:139500-189476 GCA_029204185.1 Lerista edwardsae | reverse complement strand
ATTTATTTATTTATTTATTTATTTATTTATTTATTTATTTATTTATTTATTTATATAAGAGAGAGAGAGAATTAGCCTGTAATTGAACACTTGTAGGAGCTGAGCCCTAGGTCAGTTTTTGACATTTTTCAAGGACGAACAAGAACTTCTCTCTTGGGTGTTGATCGGTCTGGGTATCATCAGATTTTTTGTTGTTGTTCCTTCTTCCTTTTGCTGATTTGCTTACTGGTGTGATGACAAAACTTTCCCTTGCCAGAGCTGGTGAAGGAAGATCTGCAACTATGAAACTGGTAAAGGGAAGTAAGGAATGCAGTGTGACAGTCTTCTCTATATGGATTCATTCGCGTGTCCTTTCTTTAAAACCCTCCGTTACAGCGCTCATTTCAGATGGTTCAGTGGCCTGGGACCAAGTTCTGCATTGAGCTGCCACGGGACATTGGGCCCTAATGTCCCTTCAGGCTCACCCTTAAGAGGCAATGGGGGCTACTCCCACCATTCTCAGCAGATCAGTCAGAGCAGAGCAGCAGGTCTCAAATTTCAAGCTGCTGCAACTCACCTTAAACTCTGCACTGGTGAGTTGCCGCAGTTTGCACAACACTCCCCTGCACTCTGCACTGGGTTGCAACCTGATCCTCCCAGCAAAACCTTACTGGAGGCTACACTAGGTTGCACCAGGCCTATCACCTGTGACCCACTCCATTGGCCTCTTCGTGCCCCTGAGTGCCTGCAGAAGCAAACCAGAAGTCAACAAGAAGTTGTTGTTACAAGTCGGAAATCATTTCTGATTGCTTCCTGACTTCCTCAGGCATTCTGAGGCCTGTGGAGGCCAATGGAACGGCTCACCGTAGGCAGGGCTAGCACATCAACTAGAGCAGTGGTTCCCAGTCTGTGAACTGTGACTCCCTGAGGAGACACAGAATCCTCATGAAAAACCCGCCACCCTATACAATGAATAGGATTGTAGCCCTAATAGGGACCTGAGGCCAAAGACCCAGTTGAAAACATTTGGGGACTGCTGAACTAGAATATTGTCATTGATCTCAGCAGCTCGGCTATATGCTTTCCAAACAAAGCCATTCTCTATGGGGATGTGAAATTCCAGACAAAGCAAGCCCCTCTTTGTATGTGTTGAGGCACAGTATGAGTGTGTGCATGTCCATACGCAGTAGACTCCCTTAAGCATTTAAACTGGCTCTCAATCACTCTCCTGTGAGGTCTATTGTGAGCAAAAAGGTTGTTTTCAATCTAGGTAAAAAAAAAAAAAAAGATCATCCTCAATTATTGTATCCAAAAGGTGGGATATAAAACTTTCAAATAAATATTAAAGTAATATGCCCGTGGCCATCCCTTCCCAACAGCCATCAAGCATGTAACTACCAACAGAGGTCTATTACAAACTTTTTATGGAGAGTTATATTTTACTGTCAAGACAAAGAAAACTGTAATCATGATGATCCCATATGATAACTCTGGTTCAATTTCGGTTTTATATGTTTACTATAGGTTGGAAATTAAATCCAGTTGTTGGTGCAGTCTATAGCCCAGAATTCTATGCAGGTAAGAGCATATTGTGTTTCTGTTGTAGATGGTGTGAAACAGGCTTTACCCCCTGCTCAGTTGGGCTTGTTACTCTAGATCACGTTCACTAGTTGTTTTCTGAAACTAGTTCCTACACAACCAATATTTCTAAAGAGAGAAAAAATCTTAGCAATTTCCCCCTGGTACTTAATAATCCTTAGTGTTACTCTACTGGAGTAATTGGATACTTAGTTATAACAAAAGAAGGATGGTAATAGGGTACAGGCATGCCCTGATATCCTCTGGGGTTCCGTTACATTCTGAAACCATGGATACTGGAGATGCCTTTTTAAAGAAAAGGGAACATCAGTGGTTTTGCTGTAACAAGGTAAAAAAGAAGAGATTTGTTTAATATTCTCCTATTTTTTTTAATAGGCATCCCAGTATCCATGGTTAACTGAAACCATGAATACTGAATCAGTGAATTTTATATGGACATGCCTATATTTGCATCCTGTGTCCTGCTCAAATGTGACAAGGTCATTGGCATCCCTGGGCAGTTATGCCTGCTTTTTTGTGTATCCAGATCATTTGCATCCCACTGTAACTCAGCAACAACCCCATGTTTTAAACCTTTGTGTTTAAAAAATAAAAAGTACATCCAATATACATCTATTGGGACACAAACATCTGGGACACAAAAACAAAAATTGGATGAAAACGTCCAATACCGGGACACAGTTGTCTAGGTCCACTAAAGAGGACTACATATTAAATGTAGTTTGGTATGGAGAACTTTTGGATCCAGTATTGGTGAACGGAGGGACGAACGGCCGTGAGCATGCCTCTATGGCTCACCATGTTTCATCGCTGCCTGTATTAAGGTGATATGGGCAACCTATGGCAGATACCAGAAGGAGTACTTCTGCTTGTAAAGTCTCCCCTCCGTTTTGCTCTACTTCCTCTGCTTGAAAAATCCCTTCCACCCCTTTTGCAATTGTGAATGTGGTGGAGAAATGGAGAGGAAGCATTTGGGTCAGCCATACAACAGCACTGGGGACGTGAGGTTGACACTGAATGCAGCAGCATTGCTGTGTTCCATTCTTTCTTGGCTATCTACAATATATGACCTAGTCTGGCTTATACACTTAACTAATGAAGTCTTGACTATGCATGTGATAAGTTTGTTCTTAGCAATTGTTATCATGTGTAGTTGGTGTGGTGAGGCTTTCATGAGCTACTTCTGATGCCTACCTGAATTGATTCTGGTTGAAATGTGTCAGTTCTTATCTATGTGGGTTTTTTTTTAACATTTAAGGTAAAATCATATATAGGAAGAGGCCATATTTCTTCCAGAGCAGTGTGTGTCAGTGGAAGAGTTTAAAGGTCTCTGTGGTTCTGCCCTGAAGCACTGGCACCCTTCAACTCTCTGAGTGCCATGGTGCCATTTTGGAAGAAGGCAGAGTACTTCCCCCTAGCAACATGGTCTGCATTGTGACATATCTTCCAGTGAATAGGGGGGGGGGAACCTCAAAATATCTTTGCAAAGCAAGTCTCTCTCACAAAAGCTACATGTCATATAGACTGAATAATCCACATGGCAACTTTCCACCTCTTGCTCAAATGCAGTGTTTAAACTGGGTCTATGGCACCTTCTGCCATGTGATGTAATGAACATGACAGGTGAACATGAGATCACATCTGCAAAGAAAGTGAATGCAATTTCACCCTGCATTGGTAGAAGTGTAGCTTCCAAGTCGCAAGAAGTTGTGGTTCCACTTTACTCCACGTTGGTGAGACCTCACTTTGAGTATTATATCAATTTCTGGGCACCTCCCTTTAAGAAAGATGCAGCCAAACTGGAACAGGTTCAGAGAAGAGCAGCAAGGATGATCAGAGGGCTGGAGCCCTATGAGGAAAGGTTGAGGGACCTTGGTATGTTTAGTTTGGAGAAGAAAAAGGCGGATATGATATGACAGCGCTCTTCAAAGACCTGAAGGGCTGTCATTTGGAAGAAGGGACTGATTTATTCTCCACTGCCCCTGAGAATAGAAATAGGTCCAATGTGTAAAAACTGTAAGAGAGGAGATTCCAGCTGGACATGAGGAAGAAATTGTTGACTGTCAGGGCACTTCGGCAGTGGAATAAATTGCCACGGGAGGTGGTGGTGGAAGGAGGCTGTGCTTGAAGGAGGCTCAACAGGCATGCTGGAGATGCTCTAGGAGAATTCCCTTCCACATGCAGGTGGTTTGACCAGTTGACCTTCCAACTCTATGATTCTATGTAATGGCGTCAGACTGTGAGTTTCTTTACACCTGCTCTTCTCCACAACCTTGGTTGCCAGTGAAGGAGGGAGGCAAAGAAGTTAGCATCATATCACATGTTAAGGGCTAATGCCTACTTGATGTTTGGATGAAGGATTCGACCCAAGGATTCTGCTTTTATTGGCACCCTTCCACCAATGCCTTTTGATTGGAATACATTCTAAGCTTGGATGAGGCATCGCTCCGTCACTGAAGAATTGCTTAGGCTCCTAATAGTTAAAGGGGAGGGGTGCAATGCTTCATTAGATCCAACCTACTTCCAGTGCCTGAAGCCTTCAATGAGAAATTATCCAATATTACAGAATCGCTTAATTATTGCAGTGATTCCTTGTTGCCAAACACCAGAGTAGGCGATGGAGCCTGACCCCACAGGCATTGTTCAGTGTTCATGCAGAAGACGAACCTTTTTTTCTAACTAAAGTCTGGCTTGATTCTTATCAGCCGCAAAATTTCACAAATGTAAAATTGGAAGTATATTTCAGGATTCCTTCCAAGGATAAAGGTTCCACTTCTACCTTTTATCCGGAGAAAGCTCAGGCACGTGTGAGGTATTTTGTTGAAGAGGAAACAATAGTAGCAAGTGTTTGAGCAAGTGAGGACCAGGTTTGAAAGAAATATTCTTAAACCATAAGCAAAGGGACCTGCCTTATGTGGAGTCAGACCACTGATCTATCGACAGGTCCCCTGCAGATGCTGAAAACCATAGACAGTAAAATCACCTTTAAAATGTTTTTAAAATGGCATTCCTTTACACTGTGGTTTAAAAACTACTGTTCGTGCCGTTGTAGAGTGGCAGGCAGACAGTCTCTGGCAATTCGAACAGCTGTTTTCAGGTTGCACAGAAGCAAGCCACCCCTCCCTTGGCCCTGGCAGGCTGAAGAACATGATACAGAACTGATTGAATGCTTCCATGTTGCATGGTTGGGTGATCAAGGGCGGGGGTCGCAACCTCACCGTGGTTACCGAAAAAGGCCATTCTAATTGCCGGAGGCTGCCTGTCTCTACAGTGGTAAGAAAAGCAGTTTTTAAAAGGGACACTAAGTTTTTACTTATTTAACGTTTCGTCAGGATCCTTTTTATCTGCAATGGCCATCCTTGCTTAGTCAGATTCATGGATGAGAAGAGCCGACTGTATTTAGTATGGTCTACAGCAGTGGCCTCCAAACTGCCACAGTGAAAAGCTTCCCTGGCATGACCATTCAGCCAGGGAAGCTCTGTGAAGACCCTCCTACTGAGAGTCACTGCAGCCAGCCATATCTGTCCAGAACTCTGGCCACAATGTGTTCTATGATGATGGAACCCAGAAGTGGCTGGCCTTGGGGACTGTAGGAAGGTCTTTACAGACCATCCCCTGTGGAAGGGTAAGCATCGTTCATTCGGGGGAAGGTGCAGGCAGGTGCCAGATCTGGCCTACAGGCCGGCGTTTGAAGGCTGCTGGTCTACAGCATCTCCAGTATTTTAGGCTGAGATTCCCAGCCTTACCTGGAGACACCAGGAGCCAAACCTGGAACCTTCTATGTGCAAAGCAGATGCTGAGCTAAGGCCACCTTCCCAAACCTTATTGAGCATTTTGAACATGCTTAGAGTGCTTGTGTTTTTACAGCACTGTAGCAACAGTGATTGCAGCTTTTGTACGGTGTAACAATGTAGCCAACCTAACCTGAGGTCCTGAATTAATGCACTGAAACATTGGTGTCTTGATATAAATGACTTTGTGTTAATGACAAATATCATAATATGCCCATAATATAATTATCGATTTTTCTGGAGTTTATGTAGAATTAACAACCCAGAATCTAATTGCCTTCAAAGAGTAGGCCATGTAGAGTTCACATATTTTGTACATTAAAATCAATATTTTCCATCTCTCTGGAAGGTGATTTTCTTAATTTAGTGGACTTTCCTCTAACATTTATTTTGTTTCTTAATTATAAAAAGGCAGGTTATTGATTTTGGCATGTAACCTTATAGAGCTCCCCAGTGCAGTACAGCCAATGGTGGGTTGAGGTGGTTGGCCCTTCTAATGAGAATCTTTAATTAACACCAGGATAGTATTAATCTTGTGGCATAATTTATGATTTAATGCCCTAACGACAGGATCTGCAGCTTCCTTTTGAAGGTATTGTTCTAATTACTAGTATTTACCTATTCTGGGTGCATATATAAGGCTACATTCTTATACACACTTACCTAAATTCCATTTAACTCAGAGCGCACTACTAACCTGGAATTAGGCTGGCACAATTAAGCCAGCAAAGTTTGGCTGGCACAAGGGCCACCATAAAGCGTGTTTGGATCACTCTCAGAGTCAGGGAGAATGGCACACATCTGTGTGCTGGCCTCTCTAACTCCGAGAGTGGTCCAAACATACTTGACGGTGTCCCTTGTGCCAGTCAAACTTTGCTGGCCAGCTGTACCCACCTAACCCTGTTAGGATTGTGCCCTCAGTGTGGTTAGCTTGAGTAGACAATCCTGGGATTGTGCTATTCATCAGGGTTAAGCTAAACGAATTTGTCTACTTTTTTCAGTTGTCTTCAGTACTTGCAACAGTGGCTTCATCAGTGCAGGAACTGCCTGGGGTGGGTGTCACACACCCCCAAATGCTGCTTATTTATTCAGAGCTCTTTGTGGCACCCGTAAGTGATTTAGCAGTGACCCAATGACATGTATTCACCTCCAAATCGCTTCTGGAATGGCCGAAATAAAGCGGCCAATATTATCATGCCATTGAACAAATCAATGTAAGGCCACATCTGGAGTATTGCATACTGTTCTGGTCGCCACATCTGAAAAAGGATATAGCAGAAATAGAAAAGGTGCAGAAGAGATAGGCCAAAATGATTACTGACCTAGGGCACCTTACTTATGAGAAAAGGATGCAGCATTTTGGGGCTCTTCAGTGTAGAAAAAAGGCATCTGAGAGGGACATGATTGAGATGTACAAAATTATGCAGGGGATGGATAGAGTGGATAGAGGGATGTTCTTTTACCTCTCTGATAACACCAGAACCAGGGAGCATCAACTAAAATTAAGTCCTAGGAGAGTTAGAGAGTATAGAAAAATACTTTTTCACTCAGTGTGTAATTAATCTGTGGAACACAGGAGGTGGTGATGGGGTTTGGCCTTTAAAATCTTTAAAAGAGGACTGGACAGATTTCTGGAGGAAAAGTCCTTTGCAGGCTACGGGCCATGATGGGTGGTGCAACCTCCTTATTGTAGAAGTAGGCTACCTCAGAATGCCAGATGCAGGGGAGTGGCAATGAGATGCAAGTATCTTGTTGTCTTGTGTGCTTCCTGAGGCAGCTGGTGGGCTACTGTGAGATGCACAAAACTGGACTAATGGCCTGAATCCAGCGGGGTATGTTCTTATGGCCATTTCTGGCTGTTCTTAACCTTGAGGAAAGCAGGAGGGTCCATCTGCTGCCAAAAGCATTGGCCTCCACTTGGAGAGGGCTCAGGTGGCAGGCCTGTCATCCCCCATGGTGTGTCACCCCATGCTTGTCACCCCACCTGCTATGCTACTGCTTGCAAATCATGTTTTGGAGACAAAACGTGTGGTGCACTAGGGCAATCGCTTAGGGCAATTTTTCTCCTCCTTTGCCTTCATGGTTTCTTTTTCTCCCCATGGACGTGTAGACTGAATAAGTGGCCAACTCATGGGGCTTGGTCTACAGGGATCCATTCTCCCACAATATCATTGCTGAAATCCCATTGGTCACCAGAGCCATTCTGTTAAACAGGATTCAGGGGCATCCTGAATCCAAGGGCAGTGAGGAAGATAAATAACATCGCGAATGGGAGCAGCCAGGGAAACAAAGGGGTGTCAAACAGCATCAAAACATGTGCGTGTTCCACAGCGTGGCTTGTTCAGCTGTGTCAAATGGCCTAATTTTGAGGCACGTGTCAAAGTGAACTGGTGCCACGCTCGTTTTAATCCCCAAAGTGGTTTTCTTTCTCGTTTTATAACTGAAAGCCTCCATGATCTCCTGAGATCATTTGATCATAGTGGTGTCATATCGTAGTTCTTTTTAAAATAGAGTTGTTTCCAAAAGTACGTATTTGAAATTGGTTTTCAAAACACTATATTGTCTTGTTACATTTTTTGTAATTCTCTTTTTTTAAATGTTCGTTTCCTCAGCAAACAAAAGATAAAGAAATAATACAGTGGATCACTATTGTTTCCTTTCCCTCCCCTTTTTGGTAAGAGCAACTAAGGGCACAATCTGATGCACTGTGAGGAAGTCTCATTGAATTCGTGGAACGTATTCCTGCACTGCACTGTGCTATAACAGCACAATCTTCTTTATGTCTGTGCAGAAGTAATCCCCATTTACAGTGCAATCCAAGGCCCGAAGGTGGGCTGACGCTGGCTGCTAGCATTGGCCCAACGGCAGCAGCGCTGGTGTGAGAACTGCTACCGCACTGCTACCGCTGGGCCCATGCGAGCAGCTTGCGCTGGCTATGGCGCAGGTATGCCAGCCTGCCCGCTCCAGCACAAGTTAGGATTGTGCCCTTAATGGGACTTAAGAAAGGCTGCACAGTGAACTCAAAAGCTATGCAGGGAGCCAGTGGCATCTGCTACCCAAGGTCAAATAAGATTTTATAGCACAGCCTTTCCCCCCCCCAATGAAATCTAATTTAGAGCGCAATCCTAACCTGGATTTAGGCTGGCATAGTTAGGCCAGCAGAGTTTGGCCGGCACAAGAGACACTCCCTGCAGCCCTTTAGCTAGGCCACTGCAAGGAGCAAGTGCTGGACTGGCACGTCTGAGATTGAAAACCACTCCGTTGAACATGCGTTCAGTTCAAATCTAATAGCAGGAAAACTCATGGAATGCAAACCCCAGCTTCTTAAAGAACCCTTAGAATGGCACCCTGGCTTTCTGAGTGCTGTGGCATATTTGTCATTAGTGAATTGCTCCCGTAATGTCTGAAGACACCATTTCTTTCCCTGTTTCCGTTTCCCCAGCTGCAGAGAGAGAATCGGCTCCTCCCATTCCATGTGGAGATTCTAAAGCGATTGGAGATGGTGGGGTATGCAGACTCCCGCCTTGGATAAATTCCATTTGTCTTACCAGAAGTCATTTTACTTCCCTGAAAATTATCATATGCTACTGATTGGGAAAGATTCTCTCTCATTGCCTCAAGCCTTGTCAAAAATCAGATAACCGCCCTGCAAAGAGCTGAGCTCCTGCAGCTTGCAAGCTTGTGTAAATGTAAGGTGATAAGCATGTGAGTGTCTTTTTTTCTGCTGTATTTCCCCCCCCCCCAAGTCTGTCAATGATAGTTAGTGAAGACTGGGTCACATCACCAAGCCCCGCAAGCCTTGAGGTTATTCGTTAGGGCTGCTACTAAATGAGAAATGGAACAAAGAGAGGGGTGTGTGTGTGTGTGTGTGTGTGTGTGTGTGTGTGTGTGAGAGAGAGAGAGAGAGAGAGAGAGAGAGAGAGAGAGAGTTTTGCAAATAAATAAAATATCACTTGCAACTAAATAAATATATTATTTCTTTCTAATCACATTTTTTGGGAAAAAAAGTTTTTAAAGCTAGATGGGTCCTGGTGCTAAAATGTTTGAGAATCACTATTTTAAAGGACTCGGGGGGGGGGTATCCCAGGGTCCCCTCCTCCACCTGGAAAAACATGGTCTGGAAATGTTGAAGAACTACTGGAAAGTGCCCTCAAATAATCCTACCACAGTCGAAGTAGGTTGTTTGAGTGATGACAATCGATCAAACAGTATTTATATACCGCTTTTCGACACAAAGTTCACAAAGCGAACTATAAAGTTCAGGCAAATAATAAAGTTAAATGGCTCCCTGTCTCAAAAGGGCTCACAATAAAAAAATAATTCAAAACACCCCCAGCAACAGCCACTAGGCAAGACACTGCACAGGGGTGAAGAGGCACAATTACTCTCCCCCTGCTAAATATAAGAGGGAGACCACTTGGAAAAGTGCCCTGTTAGCAGACAAGCATCAGCTGAGTGCAGCATGCCAGTACAGACCCAGGAAGAGCAAGTGCAAGGAAGCTTGATTTGAGTTCCCAGCATTGCCGTATTAAAAAATGTTACATGGCAAATCCAAACGGCTTCATAGTCAGGGTGAGAGAGTTTTTTCCTTGGCTTCTAAATGATGAAAAATTTACCCATTTTGGCAACAAAAGTGATAGAGTTTCAAAGAAACACTTGATTTAAAATATCTTTAATCTTGATAAATAAGTTTTTTTTAAAGAGAGAGAGAGAGAGAGAGAATGGGGGGAAGGTTATACAAAGCTGTCAGGGGGGCACTGATGAATGGCAAATTCGCCCATTTCTCAATTGGCGGTGAAGACACACACCAGAAGGCTTAACCGCGTTGTATATCATATCTGCCAACTCATTTCTTTGATTAAATATTCCATCAGTGCAGGCTATAAGGCGGTAAACCTTAACAAGATTCATAAGATGCGCCTCTTGAATACACATAACTCACTTCCTCGGATGGTGAGCACCCTGCATGTGGAGGAAAATTAGAATGGAGTTAAATTACTCCCTAAGACAAGATCAATAGAGGGAAGGGGAGGAGGCAGAGACCCCCCTAATGCAATGCAAATTTAAGATATAGTTATGTCCTGACAACTCCAAGTAGACAATTAAAGTCAAAAGTAGAACCATGCAGTGTAAATCAACTCTAAAACCTTGAACAAGATAATAAATGGTCAGGGCCCCTCGGCAATCTTGTTATAGCTGGATTTCCAACCCCAAGCACTCACACTCATGCACACACACACACACACACACACACACACACACACAGAGAGAGAGAGAGAGAGAGAGAGAGAGAGAGAGAGAGAGAGAGAGAGCGTTTGGTTAAAGCAGACTTTGCATTAAGAAACTTTGTGTCAGGTTTAAAAAAATGTTAAAGATGAGAGTTTACCTTAAATTTACCTTAATGCAAAGGCCTCCCTGGGAGGACTTTGCAGGGACGGTGCTGCAGCAGCAACACAATCCCCAGGAAGTTTTTTAAAAAATTTACATCAGGCATTGCTGGCCTCGGATTGCAAAACTTCAAAAACTCTTCTAGTTTTGTGCTAAAAACCAGAAGTGGTTTCCAAGCACAATTTTTAGTTAATTGGGGGCTTGGGAAGCCCTGTGGAGGCTTCTGCAGGGCTCCTTACACACACACTCCTGATAGGTTGGCGCTACCTGCAGGTCAGTAAATTCTGAACCCTGCAGAGGCGGTGGGTGGTCACATGCAGGCTTGGCAGGCCTCAGAACCCTCAATTCTGGTAGGGGTTTGGAGGGTGGGGTGGGCCCAGAATTCCATGGGTTTGAATGCTTGTGGAATGTATTAGCCACAGGCATTCCTGGATCAGAATCCTGCAGATAATGAGGGCTCTCTCTCCCTCTCCCTCTCCCTCCCTCCCTCCCTCTCTCTCTCTCTCTCTGTGTGTGTGTGTGTGTGTGTGTGTGTGGTGTGTGTGTGAGAGAGAGAGGGAGGGAGGGAGGGAGGGAGGGAGAATTTAGTTTGGGTCTTCAAAGTCCTAAATCTGGAACAATCAGCACAATTCTAGACATGTCTACCTAGATGTTAGGCTCATTGTATTAAGTGAGATTAACTGCCAGGAAAGTGTATATAGAATTGCAGCCTTGATTACATATGAGCCTGCTTGATCAGATGTGGTGGTGGGATGGTTGTGGGCTATTCGGTTCACTATTAAAAGTGATTTGGTTTGGCAAATCACTACAGTAGAAACAGTGGTGCCTTCTCTGTGGTAGCACCATGTCAGTGAAACCTCCACTCTAAATAAAGACTGCAAACCTATGCACAGTTTCCTGAGAGTACATCCCAATGGGTAGTGTAGTAAATGATTGCCTTTTGAGTGGACAAGCATAGGATTGTAAGTAATAGTTTTCCGTTCTGAAAAGGTTTAATTCTACAACTTGAAATAGTTTTTATCTTCTACTTCAATGATTCCCTAACTGTCAGGAGTCATGAGCCAATTTCAAGTAGGTCACGAAGCATCTAGAGCAGCCATATTGAAAATATGGGAAGATGGGATGCTGGAAAGGGGGAGGACTGTGTGGTTGTTTTGCTTGTGACAAGGTTGTAAATAGGCTTTTATGTTTCTGACTCACTTTGCTGTTGAAAAATGGCTGAGGAATAACCCAAATGATTGCTGCATTCTCAGGAAAGCAGCAGACTCTGGCGTCACAGTGACGGCACTTCCAGCCATGACATCATTTCTGGTGGGTCCCAGACAGATTCATTCTAAAAAGTGGAGCCTGGTGCTAAAAAGTTTGAGAGCCACTGTTCTGTTCTATTCCTACCCTATCCGTGTGTGTTTCTTCTAATTGTTTTTCCCTGCCTTTCCAAGGTCACTGTGAAATTTAAAGGTTTTGTGAAAGAGGACTCTAAATTAATTTATTAATTCCTTATTGTTGGAATTACAACCTATGGAGAGGATCGGGAGTGCAGGAGGAAATGGCTGGGCTCAGGGATGGCATTACAGGTGCAGCCTCTAGGCACAGGCTGGGTGAGGTCATGCCCAGCCACATCTTACCTGTCCTCAGGCCCACTGCTGCCCTGCCCCCCATCACTCAGGGACCTCTAACTGGAAATGCTTACCAGGCAATAATAGGAAAACAGCAGCAGTCAATGAGAATCCTCCCAGGTGGAGGAAGCTAACAGATCTGAATGTTCCACCACAATCAGCAGCATGGAGTTGGCACTCTGATGTCCCCTGGTGTCTGGTGGATTTTGGTGTGACAGATTCCTGGCCTGGCCTTCCTACAGTTATCTTCTGTGTCCAACGGCTCAGGGTGGCACAGGGAAAGTAAATTGCCGCTGTCTAAAAGGAAGGTGAGATCCATGGAACATGAGCAGGAACCTGTGAGCCATGTGCACGTGGTTCAGTGGCCATGTTCAAAGTGCAGGCTGGAGCCCATGGCACAAGAAGGGAACTGAGGGTCAGATGGTCAGCAGGTTAACAGGGAACTGCAAGACATTGGCTAGATCTAAGCAGACAATTTGCTCTGATAGAGTCTGGAGCTCAGCTGAGCCCTGATTTATTTCCTTGGCTTTGACTACTTCTCCCAGGCCCCAGTGGTTCGGGTTTCCAAAGTACCCATTGAGTCACTTAGCATGTCACAGCACAGCCAAAGAGTCCTTGTGGGATGTCCCTGGTAGCCTCTCCCACCTGTTTCCCCAGGCACTACCATCTTGGGCCTTACAAGATTTTCCAAGATGGCAGTGCGGGTTTCCAAGTTGGGGTTGCGGGGGTATTGTGACCCAGGCAAGTTTGGGAACCACTGCCCTATGGTGTGGTGATTCTGAAAAGGAGCAGACACTTGGGCTGAAGCTTGGCATGGCTACACCTCTCTGTTGACATTAGTCTAGTGTGCTGTCTGCGGTTGTGGGCAGACCAGGGAGCATCTGTGCAAATGTGGCCAGTCTCTCAGGGATGTCAGGATCTGGAATTGGGTCCTTGCGCAGTTTTCAACTGGAGGGCTCCTCACTGACAGGCTCAGGGGCAGTGCAGCTAGCACCACACCTCCTTGTGGTTTGTCCTTCCTTCCCTGTTGGAGCTCAGGAGTCATGGCAGGCTGGAGGAGGCAGGTATGGATCAGCAAGCCTAGGGTGCTCATCCCAAAATCAAAGAAGGTGTTCTCGCTGACTAAGCCAAAGGCCTTCTCATGTCAACTTTGTCCCATCCAAGTTATCCAGCTCCACATTGGCAAAGCCACCCTTATTGCTTCTCCCCTTTCCCCAACCCCAAAAGAGAGGCTCTTGATTCTGCAGAGTAATTGCATAGCTGCTGCCAATACGATTCATACCTGTACAGTATGTGGTATGCGGTTGTGCCGCATCCCACATTCCCTCAGCAGATTAATACCAGAACACCAATTATCTGAAAGATCTGCAGAGATGGGCTAAGTTAAAGAACCTGGGTAGTTGAGGTTTAGCAGTAAAGGTGGAAGGTGGAAGCCTGTTCAGTGTGTGTGTGTGTGTGTGTGTGTGTGAGAGAGAGAGAGAGAGAGAGAGAGAGAGAGAGAAGAGGGGAGTTCCATCTGAGCAGGTCTGTGTTTTGAGGGATGCTTAGAGCTGAATTGCGCCACCCTAATAACCTGGGCATAACCTGATGCTGAGTGGCGATACCTGGGCAGTGCAGAGACTGAGGGTGCAATTGCGCTGGAATGGCAAGGCTGGCGGGCCTGCGATGTTAGGACAGCACAAGTCAGCATAAGTTAGGAGCTGGCTGGCGTAAGTTAACATAACTTATGGGCCAGCGTAAGTTAGGAGCTGGCTGGAGCTGGCTGGGCATGTTCGTGTTTAGCTATTTAGCAGATGCAGCTCCGAGAAAGCCTCACTCCCCAAATCAGGGCCGTGCAGCCTGGGGATGGGAGCTCTGCTTCCCAGCTCGTCCACCCCGCACCCAGAAACACCTTCCCTTCCTCTCCCCACCCAGAACCGCTCTTGCACCAGCCAAACTTGGCTGGCGCAAGAGTGGCGCAGCATGGGCTTCGGCCCATGCCGATGGCACTCCTGTGCCAGCGCTGTTGCTGTTGGGCTGACACTAGCACTTGTGTCGGCCCAACATAGGGTGTTGGATTGCACCCC
This sequence comes from Lerista edwardsae, assembly GCA_029204185.1. Lineage (NCBI taxonomy): Eukaryota > Metazoa > Chordata > Lepidosauria > Squamata > Scincidae > Lerista > Lerista edwardsae. Next base: position 175,037 of record JAJKFI010000053.1, on the reverse strand, counting down.
AGGTCTAGGCTCTGTAGGCCAGCACGACTGCCCATGTCGGCCCTGGTCCCTCCTGGAGTGGTGCAGATGCGCCTTACGGCACATTTGCAACAGTGTCCCCTCTCGCAGCAGCCCTGCTGGGGCTTGGAGGATGGAGAACCCTTTCTGTGTAACACAGAAACGCCATAACAGTAATGTATACATTGTTTCCCTTACAAAACGTACAAATGGAAGGTATGATAAATCAACTTCGATTAACCCTGCGCTTGATTTAAATGTATAACCAATTAACTAATTTTAATATCTTTTTTAAAAAAACAGCTGTTGGCATTTTTCTTTGAATAATCCTTGTTTAGTTTCCATAATAGTGTACATTTTAATGAAAAACTCATTAGAACGTAACAGAGGGCATAATTAATTCCGGGTGATTCTTTCTATGTAAATAGTTGGTGCAGATGCTGAATTCCATTTCTGCTGGCTTATTAATTTTTCATACACCGATATTTCAGCTGTAATGGGTTGTAACAGCTCCTCAGAAGTTTTAGAAATCCATTAGCTGTCATCAGAGTTGTTAATCTAGTTGGGATTTTCACCATTTATACAATAATACTTTAACACTACATTTTTAAAAAATAACAGCTTTATCTTTTCATTGTTTTGAAGCCAACATCAATGTATAATTAACATGAGTAATATTAAACAATATTGGGTTAATTTGTCTATATTTAGAAAACAAGTTAATCTATTCCATTAATGGCATTCAAGAATAAATTTATTTAAAAAGAAGTGGAAAGATGTGGAAATTGAGGGTTTTTTTTATTTTTATTGAAGGAAAATCCAGCTGAAAAACAAATAAAAATATCTGGACTTGAAAAGTATAATACTCTAGTGATCACAATATTTTATCACTCTTTTAGAGCAGTTTGATTGTAGCTATTAAGAACATGACTTGTAATAAGTAGTGGTGGGAGAAAATGGTGAAAATGAAATAAAAACAACACTGCTTTCTGCATTTCTCATGTTAAAATACAAAATCTTCAAAAAATAAAACTGTTCTGTTTTATTTAAATTTAGTTTTAATGGGTTTTTTTTTGCAGGGGTAATGACTGTGGCTGCATCTGCTGACATTGTACCACATATCATTTATCTAGTATAGTACACTTTTAAAACAATGTATAATTATAATGTAAATCTATATATATAAAAGAGAATGTGGGTGTGTTTGTGTGTACGTATGTGAGTACAAATGTGTGTACAAATTTGTGTACGTATGTTCTGCATAGGCTCCGCTACGCCTGGAGTGATTGACACCAAACTTGGCATGCATACACCTTGCGGCCTGGCGACAAACACTGCGGGGGTCAGACCCCCCCCCCTAGGGCCCCCGGGGGTGGGGGTGTGCAGGGGGTGCAACGTAAAAATGATCGAAAACGGTTGACATCGGTGTCGAATCCGTCGTTTCCGGGGTCACCGAGATGAGCGGCGACGCTCCCGACGCCGTTTGACTCCAGGTTCGGCCCCCCCCTCAGCGTGGGGGGTGAGAAGGGGTTCAAAACAAAACCGTCCACCATGCCCTCCTGGAACACCTGGAGCGATTGACACCAAACTTGGCACGTGTGTGCCTTGCGGTCTGGCGACAAATACTGTGGGGGTCAGACCCCCCTACTGCCCCCTGGGGTGGGGGTGGGCAGGGGGCCCCGTGTGAAAATGGTAGAAAAGGCCAAAATTGACGTCAAATCTGTAGTTTCCGGGGTCACCGAGACAAGCGGCGATGCTCCCAATGCCAGTGGAGTCTGGGTTCGCCCCCCCTCAGCATGGGGGGGGCGAGAAGGGGTGTGAAACAAAACGTCCGCCATGTACTGCTAGAACACCTGGACCGATTAGCACCAAACACGGCATGCGCAAGCCTTGCGGCCTGGCCACAAACACTGCAGGAGTCGGGGGGGCCCTAGCACCCCTGGGGTGGGGGTGCACGGGGCCCCCACATGAAAATGATTGAAAACGGCTGAAATTGGTGTGGAATCCGTAGTTTCCAGGGTTGCCAAGATGAGTGGAGACGCTCCCAACGCCATTGGAGTCTGGGTTCGGCCCCCCCCTTGGCGTGGGGGGCGAGAAGGGATATGAAGCAAAAAGTTCTCCATGCCCTGCTGGAACGCCTAGCCTGATTGGCACCAAACCCGGCATATGCAAGCCTTCCGGCCTGGCCACCAACACTGTGGGGGTCAGGCCCCCCTAGCGCCCCCGGGGTTGGGGGTGCACAGGGGGCCCCATGTGAAACTGGTCAAAAACAGCCAAAATTGGCTTGGAATCTGTAGTTTCCGGGGTCGCCGATACGAGCAGCGACGCTCCCGACGCCGTTGGAGTCCGGGTTCAGCCCCCCCGGCATTGGGGGCAAGAAGGGATGCAAAACAAAATGTCCGCCATGCCCTCCTGGAACGCCTGGAGCAATTGCCACCAAACTTGGCATGCGCAAGCCTTGCGACCTGGCCACATACACTGCGGTAGTACATTACATTACTACTACATTACTAGTGGTAGTACATTACTACACATACATTACTACTAGTGGTAGTGCCCCCGGGGGTGGGGGTATGCAGGGGGGCCCACGTGAAAATGGTCGAAAACGGCCAAAATCGGCATCAAATCCGTCGTTTCTCGGGTCGCCGAGATGAGCGGCAGTGCTCCCAACACCGTTGGCGTCCACATTCGCCCCCCCCCCCGGGCATGGGAAGTGAGAAGGGTACAAAACAAAACATCCGCCATGCCCTGCTGGAACGCCTGGAGCAACTGGCACCAAACTTGGCACACGTGTGCCTTGCGGCCTGGCGACAAACACTGCGGGGGTCAGGCCCCCCTAGTGCCCCGTGGTGGGGGTGTGCGGGAGGCCCCACATGAAAATGGTTGAAAACATTGCTATCGAATCCATAGTTTTCGGGGTCGCTGAACTGATTGGTAGAATTCATTCCTTTTCGTGTCTAATAGAAGCTTGGGATAAATAAATACCCAGGCAACGCCGGGTAAGGAAAAACTAGTTTTGAATAAAAACACTTAATACCACTTTCTGCACTTCTAACCTTGGAAAACACAGAAATCCACACATACTCACACAAACCATTTTCTCCTCCTCTAGTAATAGGAGATGGGGCCATTGCTCAATTTACCTCATGCACAAGGTCCATGCTTCAATCACTGATATTGCCCTACAGGTTTGGGAAAGACCCTTGGTTTGAAACTCTAAAGAGGTCCTCCTGATCTGCATATAGACAATGCAGCTAGATGAACCAATGATCAGTCTCTTTGTGTCAAATTTCAAATTTGCTTCACCCAGAAAGCTTATTAAGGCCATAATTGTATGCGCACTTTCCTGAGTAAGCCCCTGCTGAACACAATGGGACATACTTCTCAGTAGACATGCCTAGGGTGGTGCTGCAAATGGCCTTTGTCAAAGGGCTGTACTGGCCTGCCTTAAGTAAGGCAGGCTGTAATCCTATCCACACTTGGTGCAAGCTCCCATCAACCATAATAGAACTTACTTCTGAATAGGCATGCATAGGCTTGGGCTGTTAGAACTCAACTGACTCAGGCTAGCGGTTCAACCTTAGGTGTGGTTGCAAGTGCAAGAAGCAAGTGCCACTGGGTTAAGTGGGACTTACTCTCAGATAAATGTGCGTAAGGTTGAAGAGTTACTTACTTAGACCTTTATTGGCATAAATAGATATATCAGTCAATACAAGTCAAAAAAGAGCATTTAAAACTTTTTAGGTCTAGACATGAAACTTAAAAAGAAATACAAATGAAGTATTACTATCAAAGCTGCAGAAACATTTAGTGCTTCAGATTAAAACATTGGTATTTACGTCTGTACCCAAAGGGTCTAGCGGCGTTGGATGACTTCTGCGAGATATGATGCAGTATGGTTTATTATACAATCGGAATCAGAAGCCAATCATGAAACAGCATTACTCTCCCTCCACTCCTTGGCAGCAGGGGGGAGATGGGATAAAAACCGCAGTCACAGATCACTATAAAAAGGGCAGTAATACAGAATATGCAAGACATTCTCCGGCTCTTTATAATTGCAGCTACAGAGGCAATCCCTACTGTCCACTGGGCAGCCTTTATAGTGAGCAGAAGCTGTAAAGGCTGCCCAATGGAGAGTTGGGATCGCCTCCTTGGATGTACTCAAAAAAGCCTTAAAAGGGGGGCCGAGAGTGGTAAATGGGAAGCCCTTATTCAAAATGACAATCCCATGGTTATGGCAGGAAACGGTGGGGAAAGGACTACCCCACCATGATGTTGCATCACGGGGCATGAAGGTAAAAAAAAATAATAAACTCCACAAAAAACAAATGTGCAAATAACCTGTCTCCCCTGGGATAGGTTTGCAACCATTTGAATCTTATTAAAGGTCAGTGTGGGAAGCAGCTGACCTTCGTTAGACTTAATCTCAATGGTACTGCAGTACACAATAAAACAAGAACCTCATTAAAAACATGACTGGAGCCTGGTCATGCAGTCGTACTAGGGGGAGGCAGGTTGGCTATGGGGAAATGTGCCTGGTACTGTGCTTCCCAAAGTGGTGGGTTGTGACTGGTTCATTCCCCAGTCTAAAGGAGAGGGGGAAAGAAGCAACGCACTCCCCAGGATTGCTGTGCTGGGGCTTTTTCTGCACTTACGACTTCAGCCCTGGCTTCTGAGGTGTGTGTGGAGCTCTGCGGAACCCACCACAGGATCCCCAAGCCTCAGCATACATTAAAAATGCTATCACGACCCACTCCAGGTTTGCAGTTGCAAAACCAGAAGTGGGTTGCGATCATGTTTTTAATATGGTGGGGATCACCCAACCTGCCACCCTCTGAACCCAACCCAATGCTGTTTCCAGAACCTTGCATTCAGGACTCTTCAAACATTGCTGGGTGTTGGAGAGGGGAGTATGTGCATGTGTGTGACAAACAGGCAGATAAAGGAGCATGGATATGGTGTGCAAAATTCTGAAACTACCCTGTAGAACAAGAATGAATTCTGCCATGTTGACTGGGAACCAGATAATTCAGAAATGTGAGTTTGATAAACTTTCGTAGGGTCAAAGTGAAGCCACATCAGTCACTTGACTTGTGTTTATATTGGGGAAATTTCAGGGAGGAGGCAGGGGGGTCTGTTGGCTCAGTCAGCAGCAGGGGTAATGACGTAGGGTCTGCTTAGGAGACTGAGGGCCCAATCCTAACGTGGAATTAGGCCAGCAAAGTTTGGCCGGCACAAGGGCCACCGTACAGTACGTTTGGGCCACTCTTGGAGTCAGGGGGGGCCAACACACATACGTGCGCCATCCTCCATGACTCTGAGAGTGGTCCAAGTGCACTTTACGGTGGCCCATTTGCTGGCCAAACTTTGCTGGCCTTATTGTGCTGACTACAGGTTAGGATTGCACCCTGAGAGAGAACAGCCACTGTAGCTGAGAGCGCAATCCTAAACTGGAGTTAGGCCGGCATAAACTAAGCAAATTAAATTTGGCCAGTCAGGGAGGATGGCCTTAGTTTGCTGCCTTAGCTTATGCTGGCTCAACTCAGTTTAGGATTGCGCCCTGACTAGCATTTTCAGGGGAAATGAAGATATATGTCTCTTTGAGAGGTGGGAATAGTATTCCTTTTCCTAATGCAACTTTGCAGACATACCTGTAGCAGGGCTACAACATAAAGGGGAATAATAAAAGCTTCTTCAAATACGTTAGAAGCAGGAAACCTGACAGAGAGGCGGTTGGCCCACTGGATGGTGAGGGAGAGAAAGAGGAGATAAAAGGGGACTTGGAGATTGCAGAGAAATTAAATGAATTCTTTGCGTCCATCTTCACAGCTGAAGAACTTGGGCAGATACCACAGCCCGAACAGCCCTTCCTAACTAAGGAATTGAAACAGATAATGGTTAATAAAGAAGATGTTTTAGATCAAATTGATAAACTACATATAAATAAGTCACCAGGCCCAGATGGTATACACCCAAGAGTATGTACCATTAAGGAACTAAAGAACGAAGTTGCTGACCTCTTAACTAGAGTATGCAACTTGTCCCTTCCAACGGCCATGGTGCCAGAGGATTGGAGGATAGCCAATGTCACGCCAATCTTTAAAAAAGGGAGAAGGGGGAACCCTGGAAACTACAGGCCGGTCAGCCTAACGTCTGTTCCGGGTAAGATGGTGGAAAGCCTCATCAAAGATAAAATCCTAAAACACGTAGAGGAACAAGTACTGCTAAAGGAAAGTCAGCATGGCTTCTGTAAGGGTAAGTCTTGCTTCACGAACCTTTTGGAATTCTTTGAAAAGGTCAACAGGCACATGGACGTGGGTGAACCTGTGGATATCATATACATGGATTTTCAGAAGGCATTTGACACAGTCCCCCACCAAAGGCTGCTGAAGGAACTTCACAGTCAGGGAATAAGAGGGCAGGTCCTCTTATGGATCCAGAATTGGTTGAGGGCCAGAAACAGAGAGTGGGGGTCAATGGGCAATTTTCCCAATGGAGAGAGGTGAAAAGTGGAGTGCCCCAGGGATCTGCCTTGGGGCCCGTGTTTTTCAACTTATTCATAAATGAGCTGGAGACAGGGATAAGCAGCGAGGTGGCCAAGTTTGCAGATGACACAAAACTTCTCCGGGTGGTGAAAACCAGAAAGGATTGTGAAGAGCTCCAGAAGGAACTCTCCAAGTTGGGGGAATGGGCAGCCAAATGGCAGATGCGTTTCAACATAGACAAATGTAAAGTGATGCACATTGGGGCAAAAAACCAAAACTTCACCTATAGGCTAATGGGTTCTGAGCTGTCTGTGACAGCTCAGGAGAGAGATCTCGGGGTGCTGGTGGACAATTCAATGAAGGTATTGACCCAGTGTGCGGCAGCAATTAAGAAGGCCAATTCCATGCCAATTCCAAAAAAAGGGGTTGAGAATAAAACAGCCAATATTATCATGCCATTGTACAAATCGATAGTAAGGCCGCACCTGGAATATTGTGTCCAGTTCTGGTCGCTGCATCTCAAAAAGGACATAGTGGAGCTGGAAAAGGTGCAGAAGAGAGCAACAAAAATGATTATGGGGCTGGGGCACCTCCCTTATGAAGAAAGACTGCAGCGTTTGGGGCTCTTCAGTCTAGAAAAAAGGCTCCTGAGGGGGGACATGATTGAGACATACAAAATCATGCATGGAAGGGATAAAGTTGATAGAGGGATGTTCTTTTCCCTCTCTCAAAACACCAGAACCAGGGGGCATCCACTAAAACTGAGGGTTGGGAGAGTTAAAACAGATAAAAGGAAGTACTTTTTTACCCAGCGGGTAGTTAATCTGTGGAACTCTTTGCCACAGGAGGTGGTGATGGCATCTGGTCTTGATGCCTTTAAGAGAGGATTGGACGGATTTCTGGAGGAAAGGTCCATCGTGGGCTATAGGCAATGAAGGATTGTGCAACCTCCTTACAAAGGTGGGGCTACTGGTACCAGGTGCAAGGGAGTGGCAACAGGATGCAAGCATCTTGTTGTCTCATGCCTCCCTGGGGCACCTGGTGGGCCACTGTGAGATACAGGAAGCTGGACTAGATGGGCCTTTGGCCTGATCCAGCAGGGCTCTTCTTATGTTCTTATGTTCTTAGGGCTGATCCAAAAGGGCATCTAATTCCTCTGCCACATTCTCTGGTGGTAAAAATGTAAAGGGCCAACTTCAGTGGTGGTGATGGTGTTTAATTTTCCAGGGAGATGGAAAACATTGGTGGTTGGAGGTATGGGGTTGTCTCTCCGATGCCCCTGCAGAATGATGCAGAATCCATTCCGGGGCATTCTGGGAGGAAGGTCTTGGCAGCTACCACAGCCACTGCCAAACAAATAGAGGGGAAAATGGGAGAGAGAACCAGCCATTGGTCACCCATCGGTGGCCTCAAACAGTCTCAGAAGTACTCTGAGACCCCAGTTTTGACCCTGCTGAATTGTGCCAGAATTTTCAGCTCAGCACTAATGGGTGGCTTCTGTCCAAAGGGACTGCTCTTCAGCAAATTCCATGGCTGTGACAGGTTGGGGGATATAAATATATAAAAAATATCAGATTTAGTTCAAGTATTCCCAACATCAGATCACACTCTCTTCCTCTCTCTTTCTCTTTCTTTCTCTCTCTCTCTCTCTCTCTGTCTTTCTCTCTCTCTCTCTCTCTTAGGCAGGGTGCTGCTGTGCCAGGCAAACCAGGAGGGATCACCCGTGTACAGTGCCCCCAGTTCTCTAGTATACACATCCACAAGTAAGCCAGTGCGACAGATCTTTTTTATTTTTCCTGTGAATGTCAATTAAGCATCCCCCCCAATCCGGGTGCCTCTTGCATAGTTAAATGTGAGATAGAGGGAGGGCTGTGATTGAAATATTTGCTGCTGCATTTGTCATAGGATAAGCCCCTGCTTTCTATCAAACCACCCCCATGGTTACCAGAAATAATATAAGATTGATGCAGTTAGCCGTGGCGAGGCAGCAGCAACAGCAGCAGAATTTTAGAATGGGATTTTTTAAGCCCCATTCAACATTGATACGGGACACAATTTTAAAATCTGAAATACAGGAAGTCCCTTATAATAAGGGACACCTGGCAAGTCTACTCCTAGTGCTTGTGAGCTTGTTTTGAAACACAGTCTAGCAAAAATATTACGCAAGAAGCACCTGCGCTGCAAGCACAACTAAGAAAATCAAACGTGCATGGAGGGCGGGGCCCACTAGTTCTATAGGTTTTCCCTGTATCCTGTTTCCATATCCATGTGGGGGTGTGTGGCACAAAACAACCCCCACAGATATTGGGGGATGCCTGTATTTTTAATGAAATGAGTAGTGGAATGTAAGTCTAGCTCAGTGGCTCTCAAACCTTTTAGCACTAGGACCCACTTTTTAGAATGACAATCTGTCTAGGATCCACCGGAAGTGATGTCATAGCCAGAAGTGCCGTCCTTCTGACTCCAGAACCTGCTGCTTTCCTAAGACGACAGCAATCAGTTGGGTTATTTCTCAGCCATTTTCCAATTTTCAAAATTTTCCATTTTTCAATAGCAATCAGAAAGAAAAAAGAAGCCTATTTACAACCCTGACACATGCAAAATATTCCCTCAATTCTCCCCCCTTTCCCATCTCCCATCTTCCCACATTTTAAATGATGGCTGCGCTAGGTGCAATGTGACCCACCTGAAATTGTCTCACAACCCACCTGGTGGGCTCCAACCCGCAATTTGAAAGAACACCGGTCTAGCTCTTTCCATTCATTTTTCTGTGTGCATTTATGTGTGGCACATAGTTGTATGGACCTTGTCAAGTTGTTCTTGGTGGGAAATAACAGGTAGAGGCAGTTCAGAAATCCAGTTTAAAAATCCCAGTGACCTCTTTTCCCCAGTGACACTCCTCACACAGGAGTAGAAATGTTTGTTACTTTTTATTGCACAGCTAAACCCATGACACAAAGTGTTTTTCTTCCACCACTTATTTTTCACCACTTGGTGATGGACCAAGATGCATTTCAATATTACTGCTTCCACACCGAGTGGCATCCCAGGTCCTTGGGAAGGACTTGATAAACCAACCAGTCAGTAAGTAGTAGTAGTAGTAGTAGTAGTAAAAAGGTAATGGTAAAGGTTTCCCCACGACCGAATGATCTAGTCATGACCGACTGCAGGGAGCGGTGCCCATCTCCGTTGCTAAGCCGAAGAGACGGCATTTGTCCGAGGACAGTTTCCGTGGTCATGTGGCCAGCATGACTCTACACCCAGGTGCACGGAACGCTGTTACCTTCCCACCAAAGTGGTACCTATCGCATTTTACATGCTCTTTGGCAGGAGCTGGGACAAGCAATGGGAGCTCACTCTGTCACGCAGTCTCGAACTGCCAACCTTCCTGTCAATAAGCTCAGCTCAGCGGTTTAACCCGCAGCTCCACCACATCCCTTAGTAGTAGTAGTAGTAGTAGTAGTAGTAGTAGTAGTTGAATATATTAGTTGGGAGATCCCTGCTTCAATTCTTACCACAACCAAGAACTCACAAGCTGAACTTAGGCAAGTGATTATTCTCTCTACATCAGTGTTTCTCAAACTATGGGTCAGGACACACTTGGTGGATCATAACCTTATGTCAGGTGGGTCATGGAAGCTGTAGACCTTATTCTTGCTATATTCCTTTTTTGAAAGGATCACTGAAACACCAGACATAGAGAATCTCAATACAACTGTGTGAAAGATCATGTCTTCATTGATACAAAATGTGCATGTTGAAAGCAGTGTTTTCAATATTCATGTGCATAATATAAAGGGTGGAAGAAGGCAGCTGTGAACTGAGGGATCAACTGGCTGCAGCATCCTTTGCAGTGATTTGTATAAGAAAAATTCTAAATACAGAAATAATAAAAGAACAATAGAAAATTCCTAATGCATTAATTCCACTTCAGAACCAAGGCAAGCTCATTCAAAACTTCCAGAACTGAAATTTAAATTTAGATGAGGAGAATTTCAAGTACATCTGTTGAGTATATTGATTATTTTGGGAAAAAGGGGGGAGAGAAACATTGAGGTGGTGCGAAGGTTTCCACAAGATCCATCCCACAGTGCTCTCGTACTTTACATAATTGCCTGCAAAAACTTCCATCAGTTTCTGTAATTAAACTAATGGTCTAAATGAATTTCCAGATCACTAGCTATTCATTCCAATATGTCATTACATGGAGTTCAATTAATAGAAAGTAAGTTTACAGCCCATTGTGTCCCTAAAATGCTTTTCTATTTTGGCTGTTTTAATTAGCAATATTCGCTCTGCTACCACCAACTCCCACCCACCCATTCAGACCACACACATGCATACATTTTACGTGCCCAGTTGTCGGACTCTAGTGTTATTTGTTGCTTGACATTAAAATAAACAGAGTGAAACACCGATAATTAAAACTCTAATGTCTTTGTTACTCTTAAAGTTCATAGATCCCGATCCAGTGATTGCATTCCAGGTACAGAACTGTCTCTGGGACTTGTGCATCCCTGGCTTTCCTTTGGCAATTCTGAGATGTTTCGCTTTGGGAACAATCCTGAAATTGGCTTCAAATTTCACTTTTGAGTGACATCTTGATTAAGATCTAGGGAAGTGTAGAAAGCCCCTGAGAAATTTCCTGTGTATCATGAAAATTAATTTTGCCTCCCTTGAAAATTCTCAGATGATTCTCCTTGGGAGGACTCTGAAATTCAATTTGAATTTTACTTTTATGTGAAATTTCAATGCCAAAAATAGTCAGGGATTCACATCCAGAAAACCGTCCATGTATTCCATGAGAAGAAAATAAGAAATAGCTGCCAATACGAAATAGAAAAACTAAAAACATACAAAGAAGTTAACAGATTAACTTAGTCTCGTCTTTATTGGATACTATATTTTTAAAGTCCACTTAATTTACAAAAAAAAGTCTAGCAGTCCCCTCCTATTGAAGGAGTATGCTGGTGGACTGCGTGTTCTGCTGGCAAAAACCCCTTTAAAGCTGTTGCACACACAATTAGGCTGGTGCACATGGGTTGGCTGTCACTGCAAGCAGTGAGAGGCCAGCTCAGCACACTGACAGAGGTAAGGGCCACCCCATGATGGGGGTGATGGGGGTGACAGTGACGCGGCAGGGAGGAGAACAGGGGATTGGAATCGACAGCCACTGTGCCACCAGATCCCAGCCCCCATCCCAGCCTTGATCTGCCTTCACAGAACAACATGGACTTGAACAAGCAATCAAACTGGTGCAGGTCCAAGTTGACCCATTGTTGTTGTTCAGTTGCTAAGTCGTGTCCGACTCTTCGCGACCCCATGGACCACAGCACGCCAGGCCTCCTTGTCCTCCACTAGCTTCCGGAGTTCACCCAATTTCATGTTCATCACTTCGATGACACTATCTGATCATTTCATCCTCTGCCGCCCCTTCTCCTTTTGCCTTCAATCTTTCCCAGCATGAGGGTCTTTTCTAAAGAGTCCTCTCTTCTCAAGAGGTGGCCAGAATATTTCAGCTTCAGTTTCAGGATTTGTCCTTCCAGGGAGCAATCAGGCTTGACTTCCTGGAGGATTGCCCGATTGGATCTCCTTGCAGTCCAGGGGACTCTCAAGAGTCTTCTCCAACACCATAATTCAAAAGCATCTTTTCTTTGGTGCTCTGCCTTCCTTATGGTCCAGCTCTCACAGCCATACATGACTACTGGGAACACCATAGCTTTGACTATGCGAACCTTTGTTGGCTGGGTGATGTCTCAGCTTTTGATTAAGTTGTCTAGGTTTGCCATAGCTTTCCTCCCAAGAAGCAAACGTCTTTTAATTTCATGGCTGCAGTCACCATCTGTGGTGATCTTGGAGTCCAGGAAAATAAACTCTGACACTGCTTCCCTTTCTATTTGCCAGGAAGTGATGGGAGTGGTTGCCATGACCTTAGTTTTTTAACGTTGAGCTTCAAGCCAATTTTGGCACTTTCCTCTTTCACCCTCATCAGAAAGTTCTTTAGGTCTTCCTCACTTTCTGTCATTAGAGTGGTATCATCTGCATATCTGAGGTTGTTGATATTTCTCCCAGCAATCTTGATTCCAGCTTGTGAGTCATCCAGCCCTGCCTTCCTCATGATGTACTCTGCATATAAGTTAAATAAACAGGGTGACAGTATACAGCCTTGTCGTACTCCTTTCCCAATTTGAAACCAATCAGTTGGTCCATGTTGCTTCTTGACCATTCTAACTGTTGCTTCTTGACCTGCATACAGAAGACAGGTAAGGTTTCTCAGATTTCTCAGAAGACAGATAAGGTGGTCTCTTCAAGAACTTTCCACGGTTTATTGTGATCCACACAATCAAAGGCTTTGGCATAGTCAATGAAGCAGAAGTAGATGTTTTTCTGGAACTCTCTTGCTTTCTCCATGATCCAGCGAATGTTGGCAATTTGATCTCTAGTTCCTCTGCCTCTTCAGAAACCAGCTTGTACTTCTGGTAGTTCTTGATTCACATACTGCTGAAGCCTAGCTTGTAGGATTTTGAGCATCATCTTGCTAGCATGTGAAATGAGTGCAATGGTGCGATAGTTTGAACAATCTTTGGCATTGCCCTTCTTTGGGATTGAAAAGTAAACTGATCTTTTCCAGTCTTGTGGCCACTGCTGGGTTTTCCAAATTTGCTGGCACATGGAATGCAGCACTTTAACAGCATCATCTTTTTAAGATTTTGAGTAACTCAGCTGGAATGCTGTCACCTCCACTAGCTTTGTTGTTAGTGATGCTTTCTAAATGTCAGGTTCAAGCTCAGTGACCGCACCATTGTGGTTATCAGGAACATTTAGATCGGCCTTTTAGAGTTCCTCTGTGTATTCTTGCCACCTCTTCTTAATCTCATCTGCTTCTGTTAGGTCCTTGCCGTTTTTGTCCTTTATCGTGCCTACCTTAGCATGAAATTGTCCTTTGATATCTCCAATTTTCTTGAAAGATCTCTAGTCTTTCCCATTCTATTGTTTTCCTCTATTTCTTTGCATTGCTCATTTAGGAAGGCCTTCCTATCTCTCCTTGCTGTTCTCTGGAAATCTGCATTCAGTTGGGTATATCTTTCTCTTTTTCCCTTGCTTTTTGCTTCCCTTCTTTCCTCAGCTATTTGTAGAGCCTCGTCAGCCACTTTGCCTTCTTGCATTTTTTTCTCTTTGCTGCCTCCATCCAAAAAAAAGTTACAGACCTCCATCCAAAAAGTTACAGACCTCCATCCAAAATTCTTCAGGCACTCTATCTACCAAATCCAAATCCCTAAATCTATTTGTCACCTCCACTTTATATTCGTATGGAATATGATTTAGGTCATACGTGAAGGGCCTACTGGTTTTCCCTACTTTTTTCAGTTAAGCCTGAATTTTGCAATAAGAAGCTCATGACTGAGTCAAAGTCAGCTCCAGGTCTTGTTTTTACTGCCTGTATAGAACTTCTCCACCTTTGGATGCAAAGAATGTAATTGATCTGATTTCGGTGTACACCATCTGGTGAAGTCCATGTGTAGAGTTGCTGGAAAAGGGTGTTTGCTATGACTAACGTGTTCTTCTGACAAAACCTATCAGTCTTTGCCCTGCTTCATTTTGTCGACCCATAGCAAATGTCCCCTTGCCCTGAGGAGACGTCCAACAGCTATAACTCCCCCATAGGATTCAGCAGGAGCACACCAGGGGTGGTGCATCGCTGCATGGGGAGTTAGGTACAATTGGACTGTGATTTGCATGTTCAAAAGGTCAGGACAGATGATTGTTCCATGGGTGGCTAGTCCAGTTCCATGGTTTTCATGTGCCCTTAGCCTCTTTCTGCTGTTTGAAGTGTCATGTCTGGCGATTACCTCATCACCAGTTACTTCTGGTGGCACTTAATTAAACCATGAAACGAGGTGCCCTGGGGGACAAGGGTCGAAAAAAATCTACAGTAAAATTTGTAAGCAAATGGGGCGGTTCCAACCTCGCCAGAGGAATGCCAATTAAAGATAAAAAAGGTGTTTCCCGAATATCCCCAGTGGGTTCTACAGATGCCATTTCTGTGTGCCTTGCCTTTCCCCCTCCTTTTCTACTCTCATTTTAGCCGGGCTGCTCCTTGTTGACAGTGAAATTGAGCCACTACTCGACTGACCATCTTCTGCTATGCCTGTCTTAGTTTTTCTTCCACAGAAATACATATGACAGATAAGTAGCCGCCGTGGGATACTTTTGCCTTGTGTCAGAGAGATATTAAAACGATAAACTACATTGCCCTGGGATTTTAGCTTACAAGCAAACGGAAAACAACAAGGCAAAGATGAGATAGTTTTGAAAGGTGGCAAGGCAGTTGTTTCAGAAATCTCCCTAGAAACCTGAGAAAATACTGATGGGAAATATTTTTGATTTTGATGTCTCCTTAAGCAGATTCTGGGGGGGGGGGGAACAGTTCCAGCTGTATTAGGCAAAAAACATGATTTGCATTCAAAAGTTTTCATCAGGTTGATAGACATAGGCTGCAATCCTGTCCATACCTGTGGGAGTAAGCCCCATAGACTATCATGGGACTTTGGTTTGAGTAGACAGGCACAAGGTTGGGCTCTTAGACAGCAATAATAATTATGCAATAGAGAACGGGGGAAAGATCCTCTTATCTTCTGTGATGCTCTCCAGCAACTGTTTTTGAAGGTTGTGGATGGGCCACAATTTGGCTAATACCAAGGGAACACAACTGCACAAAAAATGGGGGACAACACGCAAAATTGCCTCAAAAGGAGGGGGAGATGAACTCTAAAACAGTGCAGAAAAGGAGGAGGCAGGGAAGCCAAGAGGTGGTTCCTAGCAATCACACAAGTGCCATTGTCACTTGGGAGGAAGATGCCTCAGTCAATGAGGAGCTGCAGTGGGGCTACTTCTGAGTAGAGCTTGTGCCCGAGTTGTGTCGCAGGGAGCAGAGATTCAGGATTTGACTTGAGTTTCACAGTGGTGCCAAATTCTCATCCCTGATAGATGTGAAAAGCATTGTGAAAAGCAACTTTTAAAAATTGCAACTTTAAAAAATGTACACTGTGAAAAGCAACTTTTAAAAATTGCTTATTTTCTGGTACTGAGTATTTATTGAAATGATTTTTTTTTTAAAAAAGTGGCAACCCTTGTGCATGCTCAGCTGGGAATAAGTCCCTTTGAGCACCATGTGACTCAATTCTCTGTGCATATGCTTCAAGAGGTACTGCTAATGGTTGATGTTATTTTCCTATGCCACTACAGATTTCCCAGCAAGAGAATGGGAATGAGTTTTTCATGGATGAGTTTCTCATATGGAGACTTCAGGCTTCTGCCAGGCAACACAATTCAGGGCACAATCCTAACTGGGAGTTAGTCCGGCACAGTTAGGCCACAGTTGGGTGTCACAAGGGTTTTCAGCTGTTGATGGCTTTTTCTAAAATGGATGAACAGAGCAGATTTGGGGTACAATCCTAACCAACCTTCCAGCACCAGGGTAAGGGAAACGCAGCTCTGAGGTAAAGGAACAAACATTCCCTTACCTTGAGAAGGTTCACTACTGTTTCATGGCACAATATGCACAATCATTTCCCATTTGTTTGAATAACTCCATAATTCTCTGTCCAAAATTCTTGACAAGTTCTACCACTTCCCTTTTCACCCAACTAGGATTTTTTACTTGGAGGTCCCTCGATAACAGGCCTGGAAATTAAATAAATAAAAATGTGATGCACCGGGGCTGTGAATACAGCTAAGATGGCAGCACTCACGCCAACCTCATGCCATGGACTGCACCTGCAAGAGGGGAAGTGAAGGCAAGGTGGGAACTTGGGAGGAGGCAGGCACTGAAGTGTGCCTGAAGAGGGCAGAAGTGTGCTTCTGAGGACCTGCAGAGTGTATTTCCCTCCATACTATAAAACCATGGCCAGCCCGTTCTGCACATCTGGGACTTCCACGCACAGAGATGGCATGATGTTCAGCCTGAGCCTTGCCAGGATCCAAGGATAAATTATCAATGAACCACATAAGAAGCACTTCCCCAGCATACATCTTGGCAAGTCACTGGTGCCAGGTCCCCACCCCAGCTTGCAGTCCCTATTAAGCAGTGGCTGGAAGATCATAACAACTAGCTTATCTTTCAGACAACAGGTTTGGGTGCTTGGACTTGGATTTCTCTCTATAATGGATTCAGATTGGAGCTGGCTGGTTGGCTCTCTCTCTCTCTCTCTCTCTCTCTCTCTCTCTCTCTCTCTCTCTCTTGCTCGCTCACTTGCTATGGCTCGCTCTCTCACTCTCATACACACACACACAGAGGCCAGCAGTGGCAGTTCTGATTTTGCTTTTGTTTTTGCTGCTCACCTTGCCTCATGTGCTTGCCTTGCGACTCTCCTTGTGTCCCGGGCACCCCAGGATTCAGAGGACCGCCAATGTGGAAGAGAAGATATCAAAACCAGCCAACCCCCTCCCCCCTCCCAGCTGCAGCACACTATTGCCCCCTGGGACTGTGTAACACCCCCACACACACACACACACTTCTTTAGCGTAGCCCCTGTCCCCAGCTCATCTGCAACTTGTGCTGGCGGGAAAGGGCGTGGGGATGGGGTTGCTTCTGACACTTGTGTCTTTTAAGTGCCTCCCATCTCTCACCCAGCACCGGCAGCCCAGCTGCGTGCAAGAGCTCGCTTGGGGGTGGGGTTGCTTCTGTCAGTCTCTCGCTCAGCACCAGCTCAGGGAAGCAGGTCTTTTAAGTGCCAGCAGCCCCAGCAAGGCAAAGGCTCGGCCCTTCACTTCCCTGACTCTGCCTGTCTCTGAAAATGCGTGTTAGCTGTGACAAGCGCATCATAGGTTCACCATCACTGGACTAGGGGGAAAAAAACACCAGGAAAAAAAACCCCTCAAACAATTATCTAGTAAATAAAGTAAACAATTATTTACCAGAACTTGCAAACTGCCGGAGCTGAGCTCTTTTCAGGGCAGTTAGCAGCTACCTGATTTTTGACTAGCCTCAGGGCTTGAGGCAATTAGTTATCTGATCTTTCCATCACCCATGTTTTAATTGGAGGCTCTGCAGGACCCATTAGAAATCACCAAGTGGGCCCCGACCCACAGTTTGAGAAACTCTGCTGTACTCCAGAAACCCAGCCATGAGGGTATCCAAGAGTACAAAGCCTGCTAACTATTCCAAATCTTACACATCACAGATCAGTCAGGCCTGACCCTATTGGATACTAGCTCCTTCCAGCCCCCCAGCCCCCCTCAGCCAAGACCCATGCAGAAGAATGACGTGATAAAATCCTGAGAAGGCAAAGCAGAAAATTTAGGTAGGGATGCTATATTTGAATGCTCCTTTGAGTTTATCTTAATAAATTTTAAAAAAGACTCTCTGCAAGCAGAAACCTAGTAAAGCAAGGCCCTTTCTTTCCAATGTGCTAGTTTTCTACGTACAGATTTTTGCACTCAGGGCACAATCCTATACTGTGCTGGAATGGCGAGGCTGGCCGGCCCGCCAACGCCATATCCAGTGCAGTATAGGAAAGGCTGGAGCCTCCCCGCAGCAAGGGAGCATTTGCTAAATAGTGCGCACAGATCTGAGGAGCCTGAATCGGGGCTGTGCAGCCTCCCAAACGGGTCTAGGATTTGGCCTTATGGCCGAATCTTGGACCCGCCCTCCTCCTGCCCTCCTACCGCCAATCCCCAAGCCGTCCCATCATGGCACCTCCCTTGCGCCGGCCGGCTTTGACCGACGCTAGGGATGCAGTGCACGGGCACAACAGGACCGGTGCTGCCTGCAGCGCCAGTCCTGTTGCCTTAGCGCTGACACGGGGGTGCTGATCGGCGCTAAGCGTGCAGCGTCAACACAACCCCATTGCGTCGACTCTGCGCAGTCCATAGGATTGCGCTGCCCGAGAGGAAAGAGCATCTGCCACCCAGGATTCTTCCATCACCTTTTGCAGTAGGTGCAAACCAGGCCCAAGCATTTGCCACACAATAGATCTCCAAGATGCTGACAAGCCATGTTGCTGCCTTTCACACAGCTGTTTAGTTGCTGTTTGCCCCCTATAATAACAAGCCGGAGCTGGTGAATTTCTCGGAAGTACTGTAGGCTTCCTATCCAGAGCCTCTGCTTCTTCACCTCTCTCATACAAAGAAATAAGCCCTCTTTCCAATTGAATGCAACTAGGCTGCCAAGGCTGACCTCTGGAAGACTGGAATGTATTCTTTGCTTCCTGAATGAAATGCTACAGGAATTTTGCCCAAGGGAGTTCTCAGTACATGGAGAACTCAGATCCCAAGTATCAACTCCATGCTTAAAAAAAAAAAAATCTCATTACAATACATTTAGAAGCCAAGCCATCTCTGATACGTTACTTGAAATAATTCATAGCATTTCTTTATGTCTTTGGGGAAAAAAGGCATTTGTGGGTAATTGGAAATAACGTGGAGAAACACACACGCACGTGCGCACACGCACACACACGCACACACACACACACACACACACACACTTACAGCAGTTCATGTGTCATGCGTTAGGGAGTCTTAGAAGAAATGTGAAAATAAGGCAGGAATTATTTGGATGCTGAGCGTCCTGCCAGCACTTTCCATATTTTTCCAGATGTTTAACTGTGAATGAAATGCAACATTTCCAAGCAGAAATATTGGTAATGCTGTCCCTTTAAATACATGTTATCTATAATTTGAAAAAAAAAGGAGCAGCAAAGTTGGGAAGAGTTTTGAGGCTTCAAGGAAATGTATTCAGAAGATGAACATAAAGCTCATACCAAGGGCTAGGCTGAAGGGTGGTACGCAGACTTGGGAATACTGTTAGAATAATAGAATAGAATTTTATTGGCCATACATGGAGTTTCACCATACATGGAATTTTACTCCAGCCCAAAAGCTCTCACATATACCATAACTAATAAGTATATACAACAAAATATTACAACAAGTAATACATAAGTAATACAACAAAATATCCACATAAATACCACATATAATCAATACCACACAATCAGCTATTCAGTAGCCCAATAGCACGGGGGGACGACTGTTCTTGTGCCTGGTTGTTCTAATATACCATGTCCTATAACAACGTCCAGAGGGAAGAAATTCAAACAGATTATGGGCAGGGTGAGAGCGACCTGCAACAATCCTCTCTGCTCTTTTCTTCATCCGAGCAATATATAAATTGTCCATAGAGGGCAAGCTGGCTCCTATTATTCTTTCCACAGTTCTGACTGTCCTTTGGAGTCTATTTTTATCCTGTTTAGTTGCTGAACCAAACCAGATCGTTATAGAGTTAGAAAGAACAGATTCAACGATTCCTCTGTAAAACTGAATCAACAGCTCTTGAGGCAGGTTAAATTTCTTAAGTTGGCGCAAAAAATACATCCTCTGCTGTGCTTTGTTAATAATGGAACTTATGTTAACTGACCATTTCAAGTCATGGGAGATTATAGTACCCAGAAATTGAAGGACTCCACCACTGATACCATACTATCACATATGGTCAGTGGAGATAAAGTAGAGGAGCACCTTCTAAAATCCATTACCATCTCCACTGTTTTTAGTGTATTCAGTTCCAGATTGTTACTTCCACACCACAGGGCAAGCTGTTCAACCTCCCGTCTGTATCCAGATTCATCGCCATCACAAATAAGACCGATGATTGTTATATCATTTGCAAACTTCAAAATTTTAACAGAGGGATCCACTGAGGTACAGTCATTTGTGTAAAGAGAAAAGAGCAATGGGGAGAGCACACATCCCTGAGGAGCTATTGTACTAGTTGTTCGAGAATTGGACATGATTTTCCCCAGCCTCACCCGTTGCTTCCTATCTGTCAAAAAGCTGGTTATCCATTGGCAGACATGAGCAGGTACAGAGAGCTGGATCAATTTAGAATAAAGAGTAGCTGGAATAATGGTGTTAAACGCTGAGCTGAAGTCTACAAAAAGGACCCGTGCACAGGTCCCTGAAGAATCCAGATGTTGCAAGGTAAAATGCAGTGCCATATTGACAGTATCGTCCACTGACCTATTTGCTCGATAGGGAAAGGGTCTAGTAACTGGTCAGTGATGTCTTTCAAGTAGGCCTCTCAAAGATCTGTTAGCACTAATACAGAGATCATCCTGGCCTGAAAAGAAAAACCCTGAGAAACTCATGTACCTCTTTGCCTGGCCCGTGACTCTTCCTGAGAATGCCCAAATCAGCCAAAAACCTGAGTCATTCAGTTATTTTCCTCTAGAACTTAGGAGCTGTGTGAGAATAGATATCAAATAGATGTCTGTGTAACAGCATTCAGTTCATGTGTGATGCTATGTATGCAGAGAAAGAGAAATGACTGCGCCAGAATCATAGAATCATAGAGTTGGAAGAGACCTACAAGGTCATCTAGTCCAACCCCCTGCCTGTAGCAGGAAATCCTCCTAGAGCATCACCAGCAGGTGCCTGTCAAGTCTCTGCTTGAGGGTCTACAGTGAGGGAGAATCCACCACCTCCCTTCAGTGGCAATCTGTTCCACTGTCGAACTGCCCTGATTGTCAAATCCTTCCTGATGTCCAGCCGGAATTTCCTCTCTTGCAGTTTGTACCCATTGGACCAAGTTCTACTGTCAAAGGCAGATGAGAACAGATTTGTCCCTTCTTCCTTATGACAGCCCTTCAGATATTGGAAGAGTGCTCTCATATCCCCTCTCAGCCGTCTCTTCTCCAAGCTAAACATACCAGGTTCCCTCAACCCTTCCTCATAGGACTTGTTTTCCAGCCCCCTGATCATCTTCTTTCCTCTTCTCTGAAACTGCTCCAATTTGGCTGCCTCTTTCTTGAACTGAGGTGCCTAGAATTGAACACAGTACTCCAGGTGAGGTCGCACACCAATGCGGAGTATAGTAGAACCACAACTTCTTAAGACTTGGATGCTATGGATCTATTCATGCAGGCCAAAATTGCATTAGCCTTCTTTGCAGCTGTATCACACTGCTGACTCATGTTCATCTTGTGATCCCCTGTCTGCCATGGTCAATTTCTCATGTTTAGGAGTAAACCTTTCAATTTACCCCCTAAGTTTGGATCTAACTGTGACTCTGATTTGCAACTTAGCCATTTCATAATTCCTTCTACCCTTCAATTAGTTTGGTGCATTTTTGTTTTTGGCAAACAATGATCTCCCTTTAAAAAAAAGAAGTTAATTAATCGGGGCTGTGTCAATTTCCTTGTGCCCTGTCAATTTGTGGCTAGGTAATTAATCACTAATCATCACCCAGCCAGAAGCCAGCGCAGGGATGATCCGTGAGCCATTTATCGCCTCTTTGAAAAAATAAATGGCACACGCCGCCACACAGCAAATACATCTTGTCTTTCATAATGTTTTATCGACACTTTTGCATGTTGTAATAGGCTGCAGCAACTAGCAGCTGTAGTTCAATGCAATATGAATATTAAAGGAACAAATGGGAACAGATTTATAGGCTATTGCTTTTCTGTTATGTCAGTTTGGAGATTACACCAAGCAAATGAACAGTGAAAAATTACTCTTCCATGTGGGGAATGATGATTAAACTTGTACATTAATTAGAGACTGGGTGTGCATGTGTGTGTTTTCTTGTCAGTGAATTTCAAATAAAATGGCCTGTAAGAAACTGTTTGTCCAGGATGTACCAAAAAACACTATTCAATATTGACAAGGAGTTGAGCATAATAGCAAATTAATGGCTGTTTCTGTAATCCTGAATAAGTGTTTTCAAGAATAAATACACTTTGAATCCAGGGAACAAGAGGGAATATCTCTCCACTCATTTAAGATGGTAGCAAAGTCTCCTCCCATTTCAATTTATCCAGCACTAGATCAAAATAAAAATTGCATGTATTTTGCATCATTTAATGCAGTGGTTCTAAAACATTTTAGCACCAGGATCCACGTTTTAATCTGTCCAGGACCCACCAGAAGTGATGTCATGGGCGGAAGTGCCGTCATTGTGGCTACAGAGCCTGCTGCTTTCCTGAGAATGCAGCAATGAATTGGATTATTTCTTAGCCATTTTCCAATTGCAAAGTGAATCAGAAACAAAAAGCCTATTTTCACCTTGACATAAGCAAAATAACCACATGGCCCTTCCCCTTTCCAGCATCCCATCTCCCCACATTTTCAATATGGCTGCTCTAGGTGCTTTGCCACCCACCTGAAATTGGCCCATGACCCACTGGGGGGTCCTACCCACAGTTTGAGAAACACTGATCTACATGCACTTGTACCTATACACTTACAAGACATGGCAGCAATGATTGTGGACCATGTCATAAGAACACAAGAAGAGCCTTGCTGGATGAGGCCTAAGGCCAATCCATGTCCAGCGTCCTGTATCCCACCGTGGCCTACCAGATGCCTCAGTGAGCACACCAGACCTGCTTCCTTTTGCCACTCCCTTGCACCTGGCT
This sequence comes from Lerista edwardsae, assembly GCA_029204185.1. Taxonomy (NCBI): domain Eukaryota; kingdom Metazoa; phylum Chordata; class Lepidosauria; order Squamata; family Scincidae; genus Lerista; species Lerista edwardsae. Next base: position 152,131 of record JAJKFI010000053.1, on the reverse strand, counting down.
TTCAGAGGTAGCCTACTTGTAAAACCAGGACGTTGCACATACAACGGTATCTGGGGATACAGCATGGTACGGCATCCATCAGGCCCTAGATGCAGTCACACAATGAAGCTCCAGTGGTTCCGATCCACTGGATGTTGCCACAATCATGTGTATCATGGTGGAAAATGAATTTCTCATGATTCTCAGAAGACTAGTGCTAGCTAGTTACCTAAATCCTATTACAACAATGGAGTTCTGAGTCCCACCTTACTACCTCCATCAGTTCTGGTGCCAGGTCACTGGAGGTGGGTCATGGGCCAAAGCCTTGCATGAGTCCTTCCCCCCCATGGTCCCCCCTTTTCCCTGCATTTGGCCACCAGTACTGATGAGGCCACTTTGGCCACCAGTACTGATGAGGGCTCAGGGGGTTGGTCTAGCCAGGTGAACCTTCTGCAGGTGGTCAACGGATGAGGGGTTTTCTCTGATGTAACCCCTGGTCTTTGTCATCATCCAAAAATAATAATTTTAGGGGTCTCCAATCTCCAGGAGGCCTGTTTGCATCCTTGGTCAAGCTCTTGGGTCAGGTGCTGCTGGAATTGCCGTGGCCCACTGGACAAATAGTCCTCGGGACCAGGTGTACCATAGGAGTTTGGGAGAGGGTCATTTATTAGTTTATTAGTTCCTCCCCAATGGGAGGATAAGCACTCTGTGTGCCTTGTCAATTGTCAAAAAATTGATGGCATGCCTTGACAATTTTAGCATCTTGTCACTGTGCCTTGAGATGAAACAGGTAATTGCTGGTTGAGAATGTGGCTCCCCAGACATTTTGGTCTTCCAGGACTCTATAGAGTATAAGGGAACCAATGTTCCCTTTCCCTGAGGAGACCTCTGGCTAGACTTGCCAGGTTTTCCAAATGACCATAAGGGACACACAGGTATTGGGACACTGCTTTCTATCAAACCACTCCATGGTTACCAGAAATAATATAAAAATTATGCAGTTAGCCGTGGCGAGGCAGCAGCAAGCAGCAGCAGAATTTTAGAAAGGGATTTTTAAAGTCCCGTTCAATATTGGTACAGGACATGATTTTTAAATCTTAAATATGCGAAGTCCCTTATAATAAGGGACACCAGGCAAGTCTACCTCTGACTGCTGTTGTGGTCGTGCAGGATACAGTGGCGGCCATTTTGACCAGGGCAGCATAGGATTGTGCGGTAAGTCTTACTGAACACAATGGACTTTCTTCTGAGTAACTTTCTTCCTTCTTCCTCTTCTTCTGAGAGGTGATTGTTTTCAATCACCTCTAATAGCACAATTCTTTGCATGTCTCCTTAGAAGTAAGCTCTATTGAGTTCATTGGGTCATACTCTCTTGTTTATTTGAATAGGAATGCAGCCTTAAATCCCCCTAAGACCCCTTAAATCCCCCTAAGACTTGAATCATTTGCAGGGGAGCCGACTTGATCTCAACATTGGGGGTGCCTGTAGCCACACCCCCTGATGTAGCCATGCCCCTGACGTTGCCATGACCACACAGCAGTAACCTCCCTCGATGTAGCCACACCCCTTGACACGCTGGAGGAGGAACCAGTGGGATGCTACCACATCCCATTGGCTCTCCCTGCTGCTAGAACGAGCATGCGCAGTGGTGCAACGCGAGGCGATCACTGCACATGCTCGCACTGCCCTCGGCTTGGCCTGTTCGCAGTTCCGCCAGGTGGGCCCTGGTGGAGCATGCCTGGCCTAGCGGCGAACAGGCCGAGGTCAGCGCGGACGTGGGGGTGCTGAGCTCTGTGGGGGTGTTGGACATTGGGAGTGCGGAACATCCACAAAAAACTATTGTGAGTTCCGACAGCACTTTGTCACCCACAACGTCGGCGCTACTGATCATTTGCTTTTGGTAAGGAAGCAACACAAGTCTCATGGCTGACATGAGGTTGCCCCAATGCCTGGCACATGGGAAGAGGAGGAGAGTAATGAGGGGAGAGATTCATTCATCCATTTTGATGGCACACCTTCATTTCAGCATATGGGGTGATCTTACACAAACCCAAATTAGAGCTGGAATGCAAAGAATAATTGGCCATTAAAAAGACTGTATGTTTTTATGACTTTGATGGGGAACTTGCCCCCTATTGTGTTCTGCATCTGCTACTTTGTCATCTATCTCTGAGCTTCAACATTTGAACATAACGTGCTCCTTGACGGGGGGGGGGGCGTCTCTCACGTGGGGAGATGTACAGGTTAGTTTCTGTGGTTTTAGATTTAAATATTCCAGCATATGTGATAAAGTTTACTGTTTGATATTACTCCAGACAATTACTTAACTCATTTGGTGTGAAAATGAATGGGAACAAAAGGTTTTTATTAATACAATTTGGGGTAAATTAGCGTTCGATTGCAATTCAGCTGTGAGCATAATGGTTGCATTCTCCTTTAGTGTATATTTATCTTCTCTATTGAAAAGCTCCAGTCTCTGCTGGTTACTAAAACTCTTCCCATAGATAGACTCGCACACAGATAATCATATACTGGTGCCAATTTTCTTAAGCTCTTTGGTTTAGAAAATGAGATTTCACCTTTTTGTATGTAGCCACAAAAAAGTGGCTTACACCTTTCTCCATCTTTTCTTAGGTAGATGCATTGTTAGGAAATGGCTTTTTTGGGATTATTCGGGATATGCATACAAATATTTGTGAATTAAGGGCTAAATTCAAGGATATTGTTTGTTTTGTTTCAGTACTGTGGCCTCTTGCCATCCGCTGATTTGACTATCTGCAGATGACGAGAGACTGTCCCTGGGGCTCCCTAAAGCCACTTTCGGATCATGCTGAGACCTGCGAGACTGAGACCCTTGGCCCTGGCATGTTTCAGAATGAACAGTGGAAACATTTGGGAAATAGCAGTTTGCATTGTTATGGGAAATAAAGCTTTAAAAAACTTTTTTAAACTTTTAAAAAACTTTTTCAAGCAGTTTTGACTATCTACAGATTTTGACAGTTCTGACTATCCACAGATTTTAGCATCTGCAGGGGGTCAGGAAATTGAACACCCGCAGATGCAAGGGACAACTTTTTGTTGTAAGGCACCATCTTCAATTTGCATGCACAAGGTTCCAAGTTCAATCCCTGCAGTGACCAAATTTGCTAAAAATCACCATGTTTCTCTAGCTGCTGCTTCTTTTCTTTGTCCAGCAGAGCAGTGGCAATGGTTAATCTCTGGCTATTTTGGGACTCCCCTCTAGTCTCTGCTGGGGCCCACCCATTCGTCTCTGGATTCTGTCCATTTACCGCTGGGCTCCACACTAGCACCAGATTTTGTCTCCCATTTTTCAAATGATGGTCCTGGTCAACCTGAAATAACGACTTGGCTGCTGAACTGGAAGCTCTGACTTTGGCCCACTGCATAAGTCAATGTATGTCAAATAAAAACAGACCATCAGGACTGGGGCTTTCCAGTCAGGGAGAAGATTGGATAGTGTATATTACTGGAGGGGTTTTCATAGAATCATAGAGTTGGAAGGGACTGACAGGTCGTCTAGTCCAACCCCCTGCCTGGAGCAGGAAGTCCTCCTAGAGCATCTCCAGCAGGTGCCTGTCAAGCCTCTGCTTGAAGGTCTGTAGTGAGGGAGAATCCACCACCTCCCTTGGCAGACTATTCCACCGTCGAACCGCCCTTTCCTCTCAGGGTTGGTCAGTGGTAGCATCTAGAAGAGATCCTAGGCCCCAAGTTCAGCGTTTCAGGATAAGGCTGAAAAATCCTTGTCTGGAGCCCAGCCAGTGTGGGCAGTGCTGCAATAGGAATATACGTATATGTGGAGGGGAGGGAATGAACGTCTATTTGTGTTCACAAACGCAGATTGTTGCTCCTGCAACCTTCTGCATTTATTTTGATTTCCAGATTTGAAAACGTAAAATGAAACTCAGCAAAGAGCTGCCTTGACAAATGTGTTCCAGCTCTAAATTAAGCATTCTATGTGTCATTACCTCCATTCATTTGCTTTTATTGGGGTTGACTCAGTAATATTTGTTTGACTCGCTTGCTTGATTAAGACACTGATTCCAAAATCTACCCTAGAGCAATGCTCTCAATGTTTTGTGTACGTTAAAACACTGGCTTCCTGTTTCATTGCTTTCTCATAGGGAAGACTTACAGACCAGTCCTGTGCTGTCTGGCCACCTCGGGTGCAGCTGTAGCCAAAAGGCTCTGCGGGAGCAAGAGCAAGAGGCTCTGCGGGAGAAGGGGACATTTGTCCTTTTCCCCCACGGTAAGGGTGTAGGGCGCTTAATGGATCTACTTGTCTCTGCATTGGCTATTTTGCTGGCGCAGAAACAAGGGCCTTCATGTCAGGTTGTGCAGCCTGACTTGGAGGATAGAATCTAACTGCGAAGGTTGCCGCCAGTTCCACTCCCCAATCCCCCCCTCCCCCACCCAAGAATGCCCTCCCACAATGCCCAAAAAGTGTGCAATGCTGGCAACTGGTGCACTTCCCGCTTGTCGTGTTGTCACCTCCAGGAGGTGCGGGGTTGTTTTAGACTGGCTTTAACCATGGAGGTACCTTAAGGCACAGCGGGGCTCTTCTTGTGTACTGATGGTTTTGCCGGAACAGGAACCTTTAAATTAATCTCAGTATTTCACTTTAGGGAAATAATAACACTCTCTGAAGATTCTTGTTCATGCATTTGTTGGTTCATTCTCTCTCTTCCCCTGCCTCTCTCTGTCCCTCCATACTCTTAACTCAGAAATTCAATCCCTCCCTATGCCCCTCCCCAGAGGCCCCCCCCCAATACCCTGAGGGTTGCAGGGTGCTAAGGAAAAATGTGGGCTATGGCATGACAGACTCCAAAACCAAGATCCCCAGAAACCAGGTGCAAGAACTCTCCTCAAAGAAGGAAGGGCTTTGCTGACAGTAGACTTCTGGAGATTCCTCCCCTACACCTCCAGAACATTCCACATTATTCCTGAGGTTCCCCCAACCCTCAGAAATAGTCCTTTTTGGGAGCATATGCAAGTCTACATTTGGATTCAGTCTTTTTGATCTAAGCAAATACAAACACTGCCTGTACCAAGAGAGAATGAATTTGTGCAATTAAGATAAATAAGGAGGGAATTAAGTCTGCTGTTAAGCATCCCAAACCATGCATATATTTTACCTGTAGCGGTAAAGCATGGATTTCATTATTCCCCAAATTAGGACATGAATATGCAATTTTGATATGACATGCTTGAGTTTTGGGCAAATCTTAAGAGAGCTGAATTTGTTTTGTTTTTAACGTAGCAGCCCAAATCCTTACATGCACGTGTACCAACCAATACAGACAAATCAAGTGTAGAAGAAGCTGCCCTTTCCATGTGATCTTCTCCAGAGGTCCTGCTCTAAGCTTTGGTGGGTGATGAGCAAAAATATGCAGGGCACAGGGAAAGATTTTCCTTTGCAAGCCCCCTGGGGTGGGGGGTTCCCTGGTGCTTACCAAAGCCAACCCTCTTCTTATTGATATACTTTCACTTTTTATTGATATACTTTCACTTTTCTTTTTCTTGTTCACGGTTATATTGCAGTTTGGACTTGTACTATGGTTGCGTTCCTTTCATGCTGTTTTAGTTATAACTCCTATTGATGTTTATGGTGTTTGTCTTTTTGAAATGTCTTACTATTTCTAATAGTTTGCTGGTGGTGGTAATCACCACCAGCAAACTATTAGAAACCACCTTGGAAATCACCCATTGAAAACCTTCTGATCCTTCTGGTGAATCGATGAATGACATGGCCTTTCCAAAACCAAATGGAAGGAATCTGACCCGAGTTTGTCTTTCCAATGTGCTTCTTTCAGTGCCGGGTTTCCCTTACCCTGCCGCGACTGCCGCTGCTGCATACAGAGGCGCACACCTAAGAGGTAGAGGCCGCACCGTCTACAACACATTCCGTGCAGCAGCCCCCCCTCCTCCGATTCCAGCGTACGGCGGGTAAGTGGTTCTGTGCCTCTTGGACCGCTTGCTCTGTGCCCTCCCCTCCGTGGATTAAAAAAAAAGCAGCCAAGCTATGCATGATGAACTTGTCTCGCCACACAAACCGCGCACAGCATGTGGCCAATCTCCGTTGCCTGAAGTGGAGCACCTTGCGCACGGAATTGACAAATGATAGTAATTTGCACTGTCATGGTTGGTGGCTTTAAGCATTTTGTGTGTCCCATGTTGTTATGTAAATTCCCCTTGAGAAGGAATGCTGGAGTGAGAGAGAAAGCAGGAGAAATTCATAGAGGTAAAGATGCGTTTTTGGATGATTGCAAACATCTGGTTATTGAGGACATTGAATAACATTTTAAATATTTCACAATGACAAGGATGATGATTTTTTTTACAAAAAACCCACCAAATGCAGCTTGTCTCTGAGGGTTTCATTATAAACATTGGGATCATTATAATTCCTCTCCAAAGGATGGTATCAGAGGTATGTGTAAGGAGGTTGTCAGGTCCCTCTTGGGTCAGCAGTCAGTTGCAGGAGCCAGAGGCAAGGACAGCATTCAGGCCATATTGAAGTCATCCAGAGCGGCAAATGAGGATTAGAGGGACCAGAGGCAGGTGGGTAAACAGGGTCAGGCAGGAGGGGTCAGCCAAGGGTCACAGCAGGGCAGTCTGAATGGCTACCTCAGCTGCAGGGTTCTCAAATGAGGGACCACTCATGAAGCAGAAATGATACAAGGCCCCCATTTGGCTGCCCCTTCTGGCCATTGACTGGGTGATGCTGCACTGCAGCAGAGATCAAAGCTGCCATAATGATGCAGGAAGTAAGGTGCTTCCACCCTGCTGTTAGATTCCCTGCTTGAGTCCTCTGCTGTCTTGCCGAGAGCTTGCATACCACACGGGTCTGGCTGTGGCAGCATTTATTTATTGCATGCATTGCATTGCATTACGTGAACCCTAAAAGTTACAAGCATTTTTAAAAATTGTTGAGCCTTGTCAATGGAGGCTGTCGACAACTCCGCTCATTCAGTGTCAAGTGGGCGACATGTTTTGTCCTCATAATGGAAGTTATCACCCAATCAATAACTTGCAGTCGGGGGAGGCAGGGGAGGAACTTCTTTAACTAAAAAATAAAGAAAAAAAGTACCTTGCCTTTCTAGCTGCTCCTTCTGCAGCACAGATCGTGAGTCAAGCATCACATACACACACACACACATACACACACACACACACACACACACACACCAGGAAGAAACTGACAGCTGATTCGCTGCAATCATGGCTAGCTTCCAATGAAAAACAGACAGGGTGCCTGTATCATCAATCACTGGGGAGGCAGCAGGCAGAATTGCCTCAGACGTTAGGCTGTACAGGCATGCCCTGATATCTGCTGGGGTTCCATTCCAGACCTCACCATGGATACCTGAAACCGTGGATACTGGAGACACCTTTTTAAAGACAGGGGAACATCAGTGGTTTTGCTGCGACAAGTTAAAAAAAGAGAGTTGTTTAATGTTCCCGTATCTTTTTAATAGTATCCACAGTATCCCTGGATAACTGAAACAGTGGCTATTACTGGGGTGCGCATGTAGTCATGGCTGGCTTCCAGTGAAAAAGGACACCTGCACTAGCAAGCTCTGGGGAGGCAGTAGGATGAGTTGTCTCTGTTGTGTTCTAAGCAAGCCATGAAAACAGCAGGGAGCTGGCGTGAAGGGACAAGGCTTTGTAAAGCACATGGGAAGCACATGGGAAGGAACTTCTTTAACTAAAAAATAAAGAAAAAAAGTACCTTGCCTTTCTAGCTGCTCCTTCTGCAGCACAGATCGTGAGTCAAGCATCACACACAAACACACACACACACACACACACACACACACACATACACAAACCAGGAAGAAACTGAAGCTTGCAAGAAGCTTTACCCTGTGGTGTAAATCCCTCCTCTCCCTTGCTGCTATAGCCAGTAAGCAACGCCAAGATGTTGCTGTTCCCTGTGAGGATTGGCTAAAACGGTGCAGGAGAGGAGTGATTTCCACTGCAAGGTAAGTCTTGCAAAACTTAGAGCTTTGCCATCCCTGTAGAAACGCCACTGGCTTCTCCTCTTGCGACCTGGCTTCAAATATGAAGATGGCAATGGACTTGCGGAGGGAAGGACTAGAGCCCATTGACACTTGAGACTACCACTCTCACTTCCTCCGCATGTCTGCTCCATTCCTGTCTTACCTTTTGAATCCAGGATAGGGAGCAGCAGCAGCAGTTGTTCTGTAAGGGGAGAGGCGTGTGGGGTTGTCATTTGGTGTATCACCTTAGATGCTGGGAAGTTGCAGGCGGGTCCCGGTGAGCATATTGGATTAGACAGGGGCTCAAGCCCTTTCAGGCAGCGCAAGCCTATACCCTGCGCAGCATCAACGCAACAGGGTTGCGTTGACACTGCTGCTGCAGGCAGCGCCTGTCCCATTGCACCTGCACAGCGCCTCCCTAGCGTCAGCCGAAGCTGGCCAGCATAGGGGACAGGGCAGGCCTGGAATTGGTGGGAGGAAGGCATGGGCGGACCCTGGATAAGGTCCATAAGGCTGAATCCTAGGCCTGTTCAAGAGGGCGCAGATCCAAGGAGCACATAGGGGAGGCTGGAACCTCCCCTACAGTAAGGGAGCGAACGTCTCTCCTATACTGCACTGGATATGGCGTTGGCTGGCGTTGGCTGGCAATAGGATTGCGCCCTCAGTTGTGACAGAGTGATGTTGGGCCAGGGCAGTATCCTTCAGCCTATCCTACCTCACAGGGCTTTTGTAAGGGTAAAATGGGAACACTATGTATGCAGACCTGAGTTTCTTGGATGGAAGCTAGGGTTAGCATGTAGACCGGGGAATTTCAAACTACTGTCCACAGGCCAGATCCAGCATACAAGGAATGCCTTCCCCGTGGTGAGTGGTGCAAATCATTCCATTGTGCAGCCGCTCCATTTTCCAACCAATTGGCGGGCAAGGATGCTCTAAGTATGCCCAGGTGTCCCTGAAAGCTGTGCAGTAGGACGCCAGGCATAGACATCAATGCCAGGTGATCAGCTGGAAAAAGGAGCAGATGTGCGACAGAACAATTGTCATGGGGAAGGTTTTCTCTGTGCACAGTTCGCGGTTTGGAGACTGCTGATGTAGACAAATAGGAGCAGGTAGAAATCACTGAACCTCCATCTCTCCTGACCATTGGAAAATGTAATTTTAGCTTCTGAGATCTTATCAGACATCAGCTGCCCAGTTTCTGCTTATGAAGGAATAGACCATTGATCTGCAGGATTAAAACTTCCCAAGTACCAATTCTTAAAAACTCTTTTGAATAGAAAAAAAAAAAGATTATGATCAGCATCATAAGGTGGAGGAAACCCATTTTAACAAATGGAGAACAGATGTAAGATTATTATACCGAGAAAGCAATATTTGATGGAATGCAGAATATAGCTTCTGTACATAATTACATAATGGACAATATGTTGCCTCCACAACAATTTGCACTCCAGGATCACCAAATGCTTTACAGCAGTCCCAGTTCAAAAACAAGCAGTGTGTGGGTTGGCAATAAGGGTGATTGTGTTAGCCGAAGAGTGCTAGGGATGAGGCAAACACAAATAGTGCATGGGGTTCACTCTTTAACTATTTGCAAATGATCCAAGTTGTTCTCCAAAGAACTGGTAAAAAAATCATTATGGTGGTCTCTGTAGATAAGATGCTTTTTCCCGGCTTTCCCATCCCTCAAGCATCCCATCCTGCCCACCTAATAAACCCTTGACATCCCAGTGGGAAGCTCCATTCTTCCTGCTTTGCTGCTGCAGAAAAGGTACAGTTAGATTGTAATGCTGCTGGTCTAAACCAGCTGGTCTAGATTGTAGTGCCGCTAGTCTAAACGCAATGTGCTGCTGTCACATTGCGGGATGTGGAAGGCTGGTGGGATGGGAAAGAGAGTCTTCAAACTTTGGATCAGAAGTCAAGCATTGGAAATTCATCTGTTGGTGGGGGCAGCGGAATTTACCTCTCCCAAATTTGTTTCCGAACCCAGAGAGCTTCAGCAGCACCTCTGCAACCAAATGCCTGGTATGCCTGCTGCCTCATAGATTCAGATGTTGTGCTCCCTTTTCACAGCGCAATCCCAGGCTGCCTTTAGTGTCGACACAACAACACAACAAGCAGCGCCTCCATGTTGGCACTTATGCACTTAGACCGGCGCTGCAGGCAGCACTAGTCTCGGTGTGCCCGTGCTGCACCTTCCTTGCGCCAGCCGAAGCCGGCTGGTGCAAGGGAGGCAACGTGCCCGCCAGCATGAGGGAGGGAGTGGGTGGGGGAGGGCATTTCTGGGTGGGGTGGCAGGCAGGCCCAGGATTTGGCCATAAGGTGCTATTTAGCAGGTGCAGATCCGAGGAGTGCATTGGGGAGGCTGGCACCTCCCCTATGGTAAGGGCACAAATATGCCTTTGTTCCAGGGAGGCTCCAGCCTCCCGTATACTGCGCTGGATATGGCGTAGGCCCGTCAGCCTCACCCTTCCAGCACAGCAGTGATGTCATGCAGGGGGTACGCGGGGGTACGCGAGTACCGGTTTCTAGGATTTCAGCTGGCCCCGCCCATTCGCCCGCCCACTCGTCGACTCCGCCCTCTGCAACGTTTGAATTTCCTGCACGTTTGAGTTGCCTGCATGTTCTCAGAGCCAGGCAGGCAGGCAGGCAGCGAGCGGAGCCTTTCCTTTCCTTGCCACTGAAAAATGAGTTGCTCTGGGGTTTTAACATGATGCCAGGCCTCCTTCACATGTTCTGGGGGTGCTGTGGAATACTGTTGCAACTGTTGGGTCAGTTTAAAATCATCTGAGGCCTCAAAAAGGGCTTTTTTCATGTCACTTCCTGCCACGACCTCACTTCCGGCTTATGACGTCACTTCCGGTGGGCAGGTCCCGACACGTGCCAATCAAAAGTGAGTACCTGTTCTTAAATCATTTAGATGACACCACTGCAGCACAGTATAGGATTGCGCTCTCAGGCAGATATGCTAATGGAAGCCCTTTGATGGACACTTCAGTCTGGCAGGAACAAAATAAGACTTCTGCAATCTCCTATAAAAATGTCCCCACCTGTGCAAAACAGAAAACCATCTTTTCTTCCTGGACCTTTTTTACTGCTGTTAGTAGAAGAGGCGTTGTTTGAAAAGCTCATGGACTCTGCCTGGCAAACCTTTAGTCCTGTCAAACATATGTATTTCTAGTTCCAGAAACCCAAGGTGCTTTATGATGGTTAAACAAAACAGCAGCAAAATGAAAGCAAGTTTTTTTTTTTTAAATCAAATATATATTTTTTTAAAAATCAACCCATAAATGAATAACTAATTCAAACATCAAAGCAAACAAATAGAGCATTGAGCAGTCAAAGCAAGGAACTAAATCTCCCCAAACTAAGATTTTTATACTGCATTTGGGGAATTGTTACAGATTTAACAGGCTATTATGTACATGCTTTTAACAATGATAGTCAATGGGACTACCCAGACTTATGGGACTTACCCACAAATGGGGCTTACCCACTCCTGGGTAAATGTGCATAGGATTACAGCCTTTGGAATGTTTGGGGAATTTAAAAAAAAAAACAAATCAGCAACTGCTTGAGAGGGTTAGGAGCAGCGGCGTCATGCAGCCGGAACGCTGGGCGGGAGGAACGGGTGAGCAGCAGCCCGCCCGTTGCGTACCACTCCGTTTCGCCATCTTCCCCGCCCCTGCGTTCCGGCTGCATGACGCCGCTGGTTAGAGAGGGTTGAGAGGGTTCTGTATTTTAAATACATTTTTAATCGTACACCTATTTTAAACTTTTAATTTACTTAGGGCACAATCCTAACCAAGTTTCTAGCACTGACATAGCTTTGCCAATGGGGCATGTGGTTCATCCTGCATTGGGGGCGGGGAGCAGTCATGGAGGCCACCTGAAGGTAAGGGAATTTTTATTCCCTTACTTCAAAGCTGCATTGCCCTTACTCTGGTGCTCGAAAGTTGGTTAGGATTGTACCCTTATGTAGAAAATGTAGATTTTGTTGTATATGTGGTGTTAAAATTTTTCCAGCTTGATGATGTCACTTCTGATGATGTCACTTCAGGGCTAATGACATCAATTCCAGATTGTCATTCTAAAAAGTGGGCCCAGTGCCAAAAGGTCTGAGAACCACCGCTATACATGGTCTAAACCTGTCTAAACAGAAAAGTGCTCTAACAGCTGTGGCAGACCAGAGCATCTCCTGGGATGCACACTAGCTCACCACTCTTCTTCCTTTCTCTTCAATTCCAGGGAAAATGGAAGAAGGATGATAGGAGGAAGTGGAGGTGGCTGCAGATATCAGTGGCAGCACCTCCTACCAATCTGTCGCTTGAGGGAGGGGGCTCAGTTTGCTTATGACTAAGGTGGCCCTGAGTGAAATGAGAGCTTCTGTTGTCAAACGGCCATTGTTCTGGTGTAACAATTCTGCTGGTGTAACAATTCTCCCTGCCATTCTGCCTTATGGCTGGAGTTGGCTATTCAGCCTACTCCTAATCATCTGCCCACCAACCTTGTGTGAGCTTGAATTCTGACACACAGGAGAGGAAGATTCACATGTACACATGTGTACATGTACACATCTTTACGTGTGTGTGTGTGTGTGTGTGTGTGTGTGTGTGTGTGTGTGTGTGTGT